>VWZO01007851.1:0-46750 GCA_013396975.1 Bucco capensis
ATGCTCCCCATCTTCTGTAAGCAGACTTGGTCTGCTTACAGGTATTGGACTCTCTCAATATTGGACTCTCTCCTCATGAACAATAAGATCAACTGTTATTCACAAGTAAAATGCTAAAACAAGCCCATAAGTTACGCCTAAAGCAATTTTTAAAATTATGATTAAAATACTAGGATCTCGGCATTATAAATACATTTGTTCACCTTGAACACACACTCATTTGTAAGAGCACATAAGTTTCATGACTCCTCTCCTCGATCTCTTTTTCTTCTTACCCCTTAATGAAATGTCTTTAAACAAGTAAACACAGTCCATTTTCATGACTGCCTCATAAAAATAGCAGTAGTAACAAAGACAGCTTATCTGTGCAGTTTACTGCAGATGTTGGTAGCATAACAAAGCAGAATGTAGAGACATATTATAATGAAAACAATTTCAGATCATAAATTAATTACATACAGTGACAGTTCTCTGCATAATATTTTCAAGGACTCCCTGAAACAACAGCTCAGCCTTGGCCATATTGATCACCTTACTGCTCTCCTCTGGCCTCCAATCAGGAGCTCTGCACACACACTAGTTTTAATGCCGCAGATGTTCTTGAGAAGGCACACAGGATCACTCCTGAGGAGAAAAGACAGCGTAGAAAGTATTGTGTCTTGCAGATTATACTTCCTAAGGAGTCCTTCTGCTGTGTCTTTTGGAACTGCTCTTGTCCTCAGCATAAAAAGGATGTGGAGCTGTTGGANTGCTCAGTGTCGGGAGGTTGGAACTAGAGGATCTTTAGGGTCGCTTCCAACCTGGCCATTCTAGGATTCTATGACTCTATGATTATAGTATGATAATATTAAACAAAAGGAATATTTAAAAATATAACATGTTTCTATTAATGTTTGAATTGAAAACACAAGGACCAAAAATTACGTGGGTGAATTGTAGGATTCTATGATTCTATGATTGTCTGTCCTGCATTGGCCTTTTCAGCCATCAGCACTTGGAAAAAGCACTTGGGAAGAGCATGGATGGAGCCCTCCCAGGATCTTCGTTTGCAAAGCCTAGCCATGATGCCTTTCAAGCAGAAAACAATCAAAACAATGCCAATGTTTTATAAGCTTTTATAATCAGGTTAAGAAGCATCTTAGCAGCCATTTGCACTTCAGATAATACAGTTTTTTATCTCCACATGAAAGGGTGAAAGAATTAACGGCAGTGACCATGAGATTCATATTTCCACACCTTGGTTTGTGAGCTGTTTCTTTACGTAAAAATTGTTGTTAAGCTGGATAGACCATTTAACACCATGTTCTTCATTAGTACAGAATGAAAAATCAAATGAAGATGGTCTCCATCCTGTTCACATTAGGGAACCATCCACAGTAAAAAAACCTACCATCACAAAATTAACTAGCAGCATCAGCGGAGCCAAGAGGCAAGTTGGAAGCAAGTTATCTGGGACAGGGCAGAAGCACCAGTGCAATAACCTGCAGTACTAGGCCCACAGTGCATATGTTCTGTTGGTAACAGGTCAGACAGGACTGTCAATCTGGCACCTTAGGGGAGCCCTGAGTTCTCTTGCACAAGTGTCAGAAAATAACTTGCTGTTTTCGTGAAAAATAACTTTTCTCATATATTCCACTTACATCATGCATTTCACAAGGCAATTTTCAAGTGGTTAATATTAATTAGCTCTCAAAAGTCTCCTATGAAGAATTTCAAGAATAGAAAAAATCATTTCACCCACATTTCTATTCTCTGCAGCACAATGTGACAGCTTCCTAAAAAGTAGAATGTAATAATGGGGAACCTAAAGCTTCTGAGAATAAGTTTTCTTAACTTATTAACTTCAGATTTTCAAAGCCCCATTCAAAGCCCCAGCTGGGCTCCCATGGGCTGCTTTGAAAACTCTAGCTTTCCTAGAGAACCCAAGGCTCTTTTTACACAGATAAAACAAAATCTCAGTTTTATTAAAAACTATTAAGCACATGCCTTTACCCCATCCTTGGTTTTTTTGGTTGTTTGGGTGGGTTTTTTTGAAGGTTGTATACAGTACTTACGTTTTCTTTGCTCCTTATGAATATTTGGCACACTCACTTTCTAGAACAGCAACATATTACTACGTCTGAGACTTGGCAGTACATGTTCTGTTTTCCTTCAAGTAAAATTCAAAATATGAAATTAAGATCATATAAAAAAATAGGATGGATTATGAATAAAGAAGGAAAAATATAAGACTGTATTTCAAATGTCTGAAAAATGCATCATAGAATCATAGAATGGCCCAGGTTGGAATGGCCCTTAAAGATCATCCTGTGCCATCCTTTTAAAACCCTTTTTAAACCCCTCACCAAGTTCAGCTCCATCTGCGCCTTGGCCTTCCTGATCCCATTCCTACACTTTCTAGCCATTTCCCTGTACTCTCCCCAGGCCACTTGTCCCTGCTTCCACTGCCTGTGCGTTTCATTCTTATGCCTCAGGACAAGAAGCAGGTCCTTGTTCAGCCACACCGGTCTCCTTCCTGCCCTGCTTGATTTTTTGCATACAGGAATGGAGATCTCTTGTGCTCTAAGAAGAGTATCCTTGAAGAAATGCCATCTCTGATGGGTTCCTTTTTCCCTAAGGACAGCATCCCAGGGGACATCACCCAACAAATAGCAAAAATCTTGTGCTTTTCTTTGGTTCTTATAGAGTACAGAGCCTTTTGCTTGCTTCAGTTACGCTAATTGACCAGGTCATGAATTTTGATGAGTCTTCTGCAGAAGACTGTGTTCTGCTTCTTATTATCTAGGAATGCTGTATGTGCATAGTTGCTGAGTTAGACTGATCTGCTTTCTGTTCTTGTTTTGTAGAAAACATATTCAAATGCTTCTCTACTCCAAATATTTCAAGCTTTCCCTTTTAATTTTGTCCTTAAGAGTTCAATATTGGAGATCCACCTTCTATTGGAGGACATCTGTGCAAAATAGTCTTGCAGCCAATCAATTTATCTGACAGGATAAAGCTCTATATTCCCTTCCACTTCAGGGGACTGCCTTTGCTGCCTATGCAGCTCCCCACCACCTGCTAAGAGAAGGCCAGGCTTGGCTTTGTGATACAGTGGTATGGGGAATTAGGAAGTGGGCTGTCAGGCTAGTAAAGGCAAACATGCTGAAATTAAACAGAGATGTTTTCAATTCTTATTGCTGAGAAACATGAGAAAGGTCTTTTTGCGTGAATTGCAGGATCTGAGCTAGCTTGGTAGCCTGCATGGTAATACCTGCCTCTGATGACCCCAGGCATCTAACACGCTGTGGGTTTAAGGCTGTCAGGCAGTGCTCTTTCCTCCTAGTATTGGTTTCTGGGAAGGATGAGCTGTCACCACTCTAGATGTGTGTAGAAAACAGAGCTCTCCTGAGATAAGATTGTTCATTAGGCTTGCTGAAGAACCATTAAATTTCTATCAGTGCAATGTGATCTACTCCTTGGGTAGTGACATTGTTTTCAGAGCCTTTTCTTCTATCTTCCACTTCTGTGATTTTTTAAATATTATTAAAAAAAAAAAAGTCTGCAAACAGCAAGAATGTAGAAATATGTGGGTAGTAATAATGCAGTATTTTCATGCAGACTCTTACAGTGACAAGATGAAAAATTACACATTCTTACTGCATTATCCAGTATGTGTAAGCCTTTATAAAATATCATCCATATTATGCTGCTTTGGACAAATTTGCAGGATTTTCGATGCTATTTGTGAAAACACATCAATATTGTGCCAGTATTTCATGGTGATTTTAGTATTATATGGTAATAATTCTAACGATCTTTAATTTGGTTGAGGTTGTTTAGGCTGCTTCATTTAACCAATTAAAAGTTTTAGTTATGGAAAAGCGATTGACATAAACATAGATACTGAGATATTATATCTATCTGAAGATATGTGTGTATGCTATGTAATACCAGTCATTGAATTTGTGGGGGGGTGGTGGGTGGGTGGGTGGTGTTAAGAGGTTTTTTTTGTGAATTACAATAGTATTTTGTATTTTAGCTGTATTTTTAGATGCAGTAATATGTTCAGAATTACCTTTTACTGTGAAATGTTGGTGGCTATCAAAAATTAACAGGACTGGGACATTTTTTTAGGGTCAGCTTTTCGATATTTCTAGATGATTATATAATGCAATTAGTTGCAGAAAATTCTTCAGTTAGATAGTGTTTCTGTGACAGTGTATATAGTATGTATGTGTATGTATGGCTAGGCTTCGTGAACAAAGCTCCAGGGAGGGCTCCATCCATGCTCCTCCTCAGCGCCTTTTCCAAAGCGCGCTGATAAAAAGAGGATAGCAGATAGCACCCTCGAGCCTGCACTATGGATTGTTTTTTAGGTGAGACACAGCATGTGCAGAGCTGGACCCACCCTTTAGTCCTAAGGTTCATCTGCCAGGGCCTAGCAAGCTTGGATGCTGGCAGCCAAGTCCTTAGGATGGAGGTTTTATTAGAGTGTCCTTCTCTTAGCTGGAAGGCCTCACAGGGCTAAACGAGCTCCATCTGCCCGGGTTTGGAATCAGAGTTGTCCTTCTCCTAGGATGACTGCCAGAAGGCTAATGAGCTCATCCTACCCATCCAAGGATTCTAGGAACATGGGTATCACTCCCCACACTTTCCCGTGGGCAATGAGTTTAATGCTCCCTCTGCTGTGGGCACAGTTATGGCACCAGGGGCCACAGGAGACCACAAGGGATTTTCAGACTGTGCCTCAGTGTATATAGTACATTTTACAAAACTATTTCAATCTCTTTGCCAGGCTGAGCATCTGGTGAACCAATGAATTAAATTTATGTCTTGAATTTCAGCAGCCAGGTTTTCTTAAAATACATACTCAGCCCAGCTGCTGAATCCCTCTTTCTGAGTTATTTCACACATACTTTGCAATTAATAGTAACGTAAATGGTAAATCGAGAATTTTTTACAGGTGAGATGCATACATTATCTAGCTAAACACCATTCACAGTCCTTAATAGACTCTATCTGCATGTGTTTGATCACATGAAGTAATTGTGCTTATTTTGTCAATGCTGATGATCTCTGACCTTCACATTTGTTTATATTTTGAATGATACATGTTCTGCATGGTGATTATCAATCACATCTGGGAGACTGACAAATATTTGGGTGTAAATAGAGCAGTGCACATTTGTGGTCTACTTCAGCAGCGTGTTTGTGACGTGAGGCACGTTTTAATAATTGGGAGGGCAGATTAGATGACAGCTGTCTCAACAGTGAAAATAAAAATTGTTTGCACTGTTAATTAGCATTTCTTTTTAATTACTGCACATTTTAAACATACTTAGTTGATTTTATTTTTTTTTGGCACTTTTTAAAGGGCTGAAACGTGTTTGTTTAAAAAGAGGAACATACCCTCTGGTAAACTTTCAAACTGTGAGTTGTAGATCAGTGTTATACATGTAGCTGTTGTGGTGCCAAGAGGGAAGGGAGGTTTAGCAGCATTATATTCTGAGTTATTCTGCTCCTTGAGGAAAGGACGTTAAGGGCAGTATTTGTCACTCTGCACATGTTAGTGCTTGTATTTCTAAATATTTTATTAGGCTTAAGACTAAACTGTAATTATTTGCTAATGTGAAACTTCTGTAGTTGCAATGCAAGGACAGAGTGTTTATGATACTTTTAATGGAAGATTAAAACATTATTCCTAGAATACTGAGCATAAGCAAAACCAATGGCTAGTCTGAAATAGGCAGAATGTAGACTGTGTATTTCTTGAAATCCAAAGTGATGCCTCTGTCTTAGACATGTTGTCTAGGCTTTATGGACAAGCTGAAGTTACTATTGGAAATATGGAAGTCTGCTGCTACTCCTTTTCACAGGGTGAACTTCACCCTAAAATAATCACCGATGTAAATGAAAATACTTGCACTAATGAGGCAAGAAACTGTGTTCTTTTTAAAGGTGTTCAAGCTTTAAGAGCAGTCTAAAAAAATTATTTCAAGTTTGACCATATCGTTTTCAGGGGCAAACAATAGAAAAAGTAATGCTTTCTAAATAATAGATCCTATAATTAACTTGGATGAAATTTGATTAACAAAAAGTATCAGTTCACTGTTACAGCTTCATTTTCAGTACCTGAGGAAAATCTCTGGTACTACAAGTTTTCATGAGGTTAAAAAATGCTTAGGAATAAGAAACAAAATCAAAACTGCTGTAGACAACATTAATGTAACTTATGCTGTAAATAGTAGAAGATATTAAATAGTAGTATAAAACATGTTGCTAGCAGAGTCTTTTATTAAATTTGTTCAATCTCACTGTGTAACAAAGAATCCCAATACCTCTAAATATAAACACAGGAAATGGATGAGAACTTGTAGGTAGGTCAGGGATCCATATTACCAAGATATAAGAAGTGATAACTACACAGGAAGAAATTCAACTTTTAAGTTGAAGAACAGGAATAGCTGTCAGTGAAGGGATTGTTGTAGGCAACATTTTTATGAAAGAAGCAGATTCATATTGGGGCCAGTTCTTTTCAGTATCTTTATCAGCAGTCTGAATGAGAGGCTTGAGTGCACCCTCAGTAAGGTTACAGATGAGACCAAGCTGGGCAAGAGTGTTGATCTGCTTGAGGGGTAAGGGAGTCTCTACAGAGTGATCTGGACAGGCTGGATTGATGGCTGAGGCCAACTGTATGAGGTTCAACATGGCTGAGAGCTGGGTCCTGCACTTGGGTCACAACAACCCCAGTCTAATGCTGTATAGGCTTGGGACAGAGTGTCTGGAAAGCTGTTCAGTGGAAAAGAACCTCCAGCTGGCCAACAGCTGGCTGAACATGAGTCAGCAGTGTGCCCACATAGCCAAGACAGCCAGCAGCATCCTGGCTTGTATCCAAAATAATGTGGCCAACAGGACTAGAGAAGTGATTGCCCCTCTGTATTTGGCACTTGCGAGGCTACACGTCGAATAGTGTGTTTAGTTTTGGGTACCTCACTCCAGAAAGGACATTGAGTGTCTGGAGTGTGTCTGAAGAAGGGCAATGAAACTGCTGAAGGGTCTAGATCACAAGTCTTATGAGCAGTCGCTGACAGAACTGCTTTTTTTTTTAGCCTCAAGACTGAGTGGGGACCTTGTTGCTCTCTACAACTACGTAAAAGGAGATTGACATGAGATTGGTATCAATGTCTTCTCCCAAGAACAAGCGATAGGACAAGAGGAAATGACTTCAAGTTGTACCAGGGGAGATTTAGATTACACATCAGGAGAAATTTCTTCTCTGAAAGTTTTGTCAAGAATTGGAACAGGCTTCCCACAGTGGTTGAGTCACCATACCTAGAGGTATTTAAAAGACATGTAGATGTGGCAGTTAGTGACATGGTTTGGTGATGGACTTGGCAGTGCTAGGTTTACAGTTGGACTTGAAGATCTTTAAAGGTATTTTCCGACCTAAATGACTGTATAATTCTATGATAACTGCCTTAGGGTAGTTCACTTATTGGAACAAACAAAGTTTTCATCTGTGGCAAACCAGAAAAGATACCACTTTCCTCTTTGAATGAAGAAATCCTGCTGGCTGGTAGATTCGTGTTTGGAATTATGTCAGTAGCACCTGATCAGATTGTATTAGTGTATTTAGGCTCGGGGGGGGGTGTTAATTTGTTTTCATGCATCAACCTCATATATTCTATCCCTGGAGAAGTGTGTTCTGAAGGAAGAGATTCCTCTCACCTAGTTTCATAAATCAGTCATCAAAGCCTGACATTGTCACCATGTTGTATTCCTGCAGTCAGTGGAAAGAGGTAGGGATTTTTAGGTCATGATTCATCTGAGCTATTTTAAATGAGAAGAATCCCATTCTAAAAATGCTTATTCATCTTGTTCATTTCCTTAAACTAGAGACACCACTGAGCTCAGATTGTGTTTGTTCAAATGAATGCCACCTAAGACAGTCTCACAGACACTGGTACTTTATGCTCCGTGGAGGTGCAAGTGGAGTGTGACATTGTACTTTGAGTACATTACTGTCTTGACACATCTTAGGATATTCAAGAGTAGATATATGCTCTGTTCTAAGTAAACACAAAGCCATGTATTTCCCATTGTGACAAATAGCTAATATGTAGCAATCATATGCCAGACAGCTATATAAAATATTTTAAGATTGTTTCTTATGTGTTACTTCAAAACCTGTGTAGTTCTATATTTTCAGTAAAGCTTAGTACTGGCCTAAGTTTCAAGTACCACATTCTTTTTAGTTAAAGCTCTTTTAATATTACATTTCAATGGAATTTCAGCTTTGAAGTTCTTGGGAACAATTGACAAAGTACATTGACATCTTGAAATGTAGTTGTATACTTGATGTCTCAAGGTCTATTTGAGTTTTACTTGAATGATAATAACTAGATAAGCCAAATGTGAGCCTAAAGAACAGTTCAGATATGTTAACATAAGAAATCTTTGAATATGTTCAGAACTGTAAGGATACAATCAGTATGTAAAAATATATGGAGTGAATAATTGCTTGTGTTGGCAAAGACTGCTATAGAATGCTTGAAGAATGTAAAATTCTGCTTAAAATTTAACTTAATATACCTAGACTTTAAGGGAATTTCTAGAGCATTCAGATCTATTGAGCTGTTTAATATTCCCCTGTGAGAAACTCTGTAAGCTGTGTCATTTGGGAATTTAAAGTAATGCCAGAATAAACCATTAGAAAATACACTGTAGTAATTTATTCTGCACTGGCAGATCAGGATACTAACTTTCCTAGAAGGCTTTTCCCAGCTCAAATTTAAATAAATTCTTGATTATAAATAAACTTCCACCATTAATAGTCATCTTAGTTTATATTTAAGATGTACCAGCTACTGCTGCTTTTTTTCTTAAAATATTTTAATACTTTTTTGTCACTTGAAGCAAGTTCTATAAATTAGCCTTTGTAATCCTTTTGCATCCTTTTTTTTTTCCCCCCTCAAGGAGCTGTCTCATTTGGTCAGCTATCTCTCTACTCTGCAGTCTCCAGGAGCTGTTTGTTGTTTCAGCCACATATTTGTTTGAAGCCCTCAAATTAATTGCAAAGACTAGTCTGGACATGGATAGAATACTAATGCATCAGGCATAGTGGAGCATTGCTTGCAGTGTTTAATCAGCACCCAGATGTAATTTCTTGGGATAAGCATGGGGTTCATGTGCAAAAGCTGCCACTAAAAGATGCTGAAATAATTCCCTGGCAAGTTTGAAGCACCCATGAAATTGTCAGTGGCATGTTGTGCAAAGATAGGTATGAGTTTCTGCTCTATCATTTGTAACAGGCACAGAGTTAAAAACATTCTGAAAAAGCAGCTGGCTCTTTGATCCAAAGAACTTATTTATCAAGTAATGGTAGACCGAGAGAGGTTGTGTGGTTTAATGGTATTTTTAAGATTGAAGGATTTAGATTTCTCAAAGTGGGGAAGTGGATTTAACTGTTTCATGTAAGAATAACTAGTGAATCATTAGTGTCTTGTTTCTGTGTTTGAATACATAAATTACTCAAACAGCAAAACCAGCAATATATGTAAGATTAGTCTGTGCTCAAGCTCTGCCGGGGGAAATTTAGGTTGGAGATCAGAAAAATGTTCTTTACAGAGAGAGTAATCAGGCATTGGAATGGCCTGCCCGGAGAGGTGGTGGATTCACCATCCCTGGAGATTTTTAAACGAAGATTGGATGTGGCACTGAGTGCCATGATCTAGTAAATGGATTAGGGTTGATGGAGGGTTGGACTTGATGATCTCGGAGGTCTTTCCGGCCCGATCGATTCTGTGATTCTGTGATTCTTTTACATGTAGCCTATGAACCAGAGAGAACACATCTCCCGTTGCCATTTGTGGAGTGGCAGCAAAGTTCTAACATATGTGGGGTATTGAGATTTATTAGATATATTACTGTCTCTGTAGAGTTACCATATATCTAGGTATTTTCCAAAGCATATTGCCTTTTTCTTCCTGGAAATATGCTAAAGTGGACAAAAATAAGTATTTAATAATTCATCTGGGATTTCTGGTGCCTTGGCAATCTGGTTAGAGCAATAGCTGTAGATGACTAAAAGTCCCAGAATGGCTGCTGCTCAGGCACAGATCAGCTGTGTCTTTTTTTTCAGCCTGCAAATCAAAACTTAAAAGCAACAGAAAGAAAGACTTAATAGGAAATAAAATTTCAAAGGTATACAAGCTCTCTAGTATTTTCAGTTACCCTTTGTTTCTCATGAGCCTCATAATTTTCTCCATCCCATTAACTGAAAGAGTCTCCTTATGTACAAAAACTATTTAAGATCCATATAGGAGTGTTTGCATTTTTTATTAAATTCTATTTTCTTGCGCACTCTTTCCACCATATACCTAGAATCCTATGAGAATAGCCTTTCTCTTTTCCTCTTCATTTCCAGCTCAGAGATGTCTTTTCTTTCTTACATCACATATGGATTATTGGTAGGTTCTGTGGGGTATGTATCCTTCTTTTTCAAGGTAGCTCTTTTGTTGTACATGCAGAGTCATAAATAATAATACAAATATGGTAAACTTCTGAACATTCCTTATTTGTGTATATGATAATTATTTCTCTTGGTTTCCAAACAATATAAATGCAAAAATTACTTGATACTCTTTTCATGAGAAGACATAGCTATTCCAACAGTATAGAGAACCTTCAAACCAACTTTGGATAACAATGGAGAAATAGCCCACTGAAATTAGAGATGGAATTGAAATAGCTGTTCAAGTTGGAGTTTGGCCAGTGCAGCACCTCTGCAGAAGTGCTGAAAGGCACATTGAAATGCAGACATTTTGTGTGTCACTGACAAGACTGTGTATGTAACACAATAATGCTTGGAGTGATAAACAAATTTCATTTATGTCTGATGCTCAGTTATTTATCCTGAAGTCCTACCTCACATCAAATCTTTAGGAGAGATTATAGTAAAGGGTTGGACTGAATTCTCTCTCAAAAAACCCCCAAACAAACCCACCCAACCAATCAATGCCCCTAAACCCCAAATCTTTGCGTTCCCATTCTTATGCTTGCTTTATCTCTGATGCTTAATGGCCAAAGAGTTGGGTGATGGAAGAGAGAAGGCATTCCTGTCTGTTATTGGTTTCAAGTTTGAAAGAAAATTGACATGTAATAGCATCTGAAAATTCTATGCAGAGCATTCAGCTTGTTTGGTGAAGGTTACTACGAAAGAGTAAAACTGTTTGAGAATCACAGACTCACAGAATCACCAAGACTGGAAAAGACCCCCAGGATCATCAAGTCCAGCCTATGACCCAATACACCACAACATCTAAACCATGCCACTCAGTGCCACATCCAATCTTCTCTTAAACACCTCCAGGGACGGTGACTCCACCACCTCCCTGGGCAGCCTATTCCAGAGCCCAATCACCCTCTGCGTGAGGAAGTGCTTCCTAATGTCCAGTCTAACCCTCCCCTGCTGCAACTTCAAGCCATGGCCTCTTGTCCTGTCACTAGCTGCCATGGAGAAGAGCCCAACGCCTACCTGACTACAACTTCCCTTCAGGTAGTTGTAGAGGGCAATAAGATGCCCTGGTTTTCTCATACTTGTTGCTTGATTGTATTTAGGATGACCTGTTCCATAATCCTGNAAAAGCCAAAAGGATTTGCATTGCTATAGCAGTTATAGCAATGGTTTCTGAGAATATCAGGATCTACAACAGTCTCCTTATATATATATATATATTTATATATACATACTTGTTTTTTAAGCTTTGCTTATTAAATTGCTATGTGAACCAGTGTTAACTTAAGCATTCACTCTGATGTAGAGGCAGTCAGCATCCTGCTTTGCAGAACAGATTCCCATTTATTTTTTTCTTTAATGTGTACAAATCTGAAAATAATGTTTTCATTTGCATTGGCTAGAACCAGGAACAATGCAAACAATTGTAATTCTCTCATCACTGATAATGTGACAACTCCAACATAACGTTCTGTGCTGGAGAGTTTTGTCCTATGAAGAAACAGAGGATGATGAGATCACTTACAGATGTTACAACATATGCGTTTAACAGAGGAAGTGTCCTCCCTGGACTTACTCTTTTGTGTTCCTTTAATCTGAGTAAACACCATTGCATTGATTAGAAAGAGCTGTATACACTGCAGCTTTTTGTGTTGCTGTGAATCAGGAATGTGTTTGGACTGGTTTTACTGCTCTTTGGGCCAGAATTACTTTTGTATCAGAAGAAAATTCTGTAGGCAAATCTTACTGTTTAGAGATATTTTGTTGGTTTACAAGCTGCCTTCCCAGACTGCAGGCAAGCAGTGCAGGCAAGCCTTTCTATGGCATTTCTATCATACATGTTTGCAGAGAACAGATATAGACTTCTTTGTCTGAATATTGGCTAGAAGCAGTGTTCTTTGGCATTGCTCTCAAATCCTCCAAGACTCAGCATCACCTTCTTTTCCTGGTAACTCTTTGTGTGCCTAATCATTATGTTTGTGATTAGACCCTTACATAGACCTTAAATACTTCCTTACTGTAGGAAAATACTACAAAGAAAGCTAAGAAGCTTTCATAATAATCTTTTCTTGAAGCTGTTGTGAAGCTATTGGTTAGGCACTGGAACAGGTTGCCCAGAGAGGCTGTGGATGCTCCATCCATCCCTGTCAGTGTTCAAGGCCAGGCTGGATGCAGCCCTGGGTGACCTGGTCTAGTGATTGGCATCCCTGCTCAGTGCGGGGAGGTTGGAACTAGAGGATCTTTAGGGTCCCTTCCAACCTGCCCATTCTAGGATTCTATGATTCTATTGCTATGGTTAGAGCCATACTGAGGTGCCATATCACCTAGAGGTTTCACAGGAGCATATCAAGGATGGATTGATACACCTCTGGTATCCTGAACTGCCTATCTTCAACGTGGAGCTGAATAACTTCGCAAAACATTGTAAAATGTCAGTGGTGATCCTCATGTTATTGCAATGGCCTGAAGAATCAACCCAAGGACGGAGGGACAGAGGATGCATTGTACAAAATGTGCTCCACTGCTCATCTCAAAGGAGTTGTGGGGCCTTGACACTCTCATATCTCTTCTTTAAGCCTTGCTGCCTTTCCTGGCAACACTGAGGCAGGAACTAAGGCTAGTTTGTATCTTTTATTGGCTTTAGCTGTATACTGAGATTTACAGCTGACACTTGCTTTTGGCCCTGGTGTAGACACTACAGTGTTTGAAAGAGGTGAACTGGTACTTTGGGCAATTTCTGCTCCCTTCCAGCCCCAAATTCTGTATTGTCACCATAACTGCATATAAAGGAAAGCTCTGTTTTGATAATGAGGTATTAACACTGAAGATTTCCCTCTAAGTTTTGCTTGGCCTTTTCCAGCAGCATACCCAGAAAATAATTTCTATATCAACATCTCCAGAAACACTTTAATAAAAACATAACTCTCAAATTTCAAAAAACTGAAAAGCACAAATTACAGCCATAGTTTCATACCTGCACCTGCCTCAAGCTCACTGCATGAAAAGTTGCTTTCATGGGGTGACAAAAGTTGAGAATGTCCATATGGGCACAGTAAGATTCTTGAAAAGGAGTAATCTGTGAGAGCCCTCATCCTTGCTGACAGTAATTACCACAGAGCACTGTCTTGATATGCAACCTCCTAGACAGCCATCAGAAGGCACCTTATGAAGTCATGGAGTTTACATCAGAAGGCCACAAACAATGGGAAGAAAAAAAACCTCATTATCTAGAATTTTTCCTAAGATTGTAGAGCAACTTTTTCTTTGTCGTTGTCGTGGCTAGGCTTCGCGAACGAAGCTCCAGGGAGGGCTTCACCCACGCTCCTCCTCAGCGCCTTTTCCAAGCGCGCTGATAAAAAGAGGATAGCAGATAGCACCCTCGAGCCTGCACTAGGGATTTTTTTTTAGGTGAGACACAGCATGTGCAGAGCTGAACCCACCCTTTAGTCCTAAGGTTCATCTGCCAGGGCCTAGCAAGCTTGGACGCTGGCAGTGAAGTCCTTAGGACAGAGATTTAACCTCTTAGATGGAAGGCCTCACAGGGCTAAACGAGCTCCATCTGCCCGGGTTTGGAATCAGAGTTGTCCTTCTCCTAGGATGACTGCCAGAAGGCTAATGAGCTCCTCCTACCTATCCAAGGATTCTAGGACCATGGGTATCACTCCCCACACTTTCCCGTGGGCAATGAGTTTAATGCTCCCTCTGCTGTTGGCACAGTTATGGCACCAGGGGCCACAGGAGACCACAAGGGATTTTCAGACTGTGCCCAACTTTTTCTTTGTAGAATCATGAAAACAACCAAGACACAATAATTGCTTACAACTCCTTCTCCCTGTCCCTGCTCCCCAACCAGGTTGACTTGTGACATCCAAACTCTTTGGTGTTAATATCCACCAAATAGTTAGTGAGCTTGCCACTTATGGGACAAGAATATTAACAAAAAATATGGAAATATGGAAGAGGCATTCAGGGATCCTGAGGATGCTAGTTATTTCTTGAAAATCCTGTTAGTGTAAACTTTTCAAGAACAACATGAACTTTTTTTTTTTTAATTTTGGTGTTGATAATAAGGGTGGTATAGAAGGGATAGCACTGGTTCATTCTCAGAATATATTCTGGGGTTGTTCTCCACTAGTCTATGAGTAACCTGTAGCTCAGAGTGAAGAAAAACGCAAAGTTCTTTTTAAGCACGTTTCATCTGAAATAAGTCCACCTTTGTGGTCAGCCTTTGTGTAAACACAGTGAGAAAAGCTGTGTGTACTTGGGAAGGTCATAGTATACTACTGGAGCTGATATACTTCTTAATCCAATAAAAATTGTAAGTTATGGAAGTTTTTAACAGTACAGTTATAATAATTACCGTCTATTTTCTGGGCAGTTAACATGCATTACCTTCTTGTTATTTATTTCACTGACTTCCCCAGGATTCTCTAAATAATGAATAGAAAGATGCTCTCCAAGCATTTGAGTCTGCTTTGGTGAATGTATTTGTAATATAACGCTTAGCTGTGTCATTTGCAGGAGAAGGTGATACTCAAAAGTTAGAATACGAAACAAAATTTGTTATATGCTTAGGTGAGACGAATCAGTCTAAAGCTGTGTTTGGGAAACAAGCTTCTATCAGGGTATGCATTCTCTCATGTAGTAGCTTTATGTACAGTTGTTTATATTCCTGTGATTTCACAAGGCAAATACATCTTATGTTTGCTTCCAGTTATTTCTGGAACAAACTTGACCTTATTGCACGATTTGTCCTTTGCTGATAGCATGTTCAAATGTTTGTGATGATAAATGTGACTAAGAAACAGGTGCCTCACTTTGTAGTTGAAAATAAATACAATTTTATTCCTCTTTGGAACACTATTTGATCTGAAGGAAAATTACATCTTGTATGACAACATGCTGTCAGTGTTTCTATCAATATTGTACCCCTGATTTTGTCTCACTATTGGGTTTATCTCATTCTTGTGGAATCACGCAGTGTGGGAACAGCTTAAGTCTTTCTTCTGTTTCTAACTGGATCACAGAAAGATAACTTGCTGTTTTAGTGGTGGGACTACACATTCTCAAGTTTGTGGGTTTTGGGGTTGGTTTGTTTGTGGTGTGGGTTGTGCGGTTTTTCATATATTTTTTTTGTTCGGTTTCTTCTGGGGCGGGGGGGGGTGGTGTTGGTTGATTTTAGCTCAATGTCATCTAAAAAAGGGAACCCTCCATGGAGCACAGTGTGTTTTACCTTTAAGTCCTGGATGAAAAATTCAAACATGAGAATACCCAGAGAAATCCAAGATGCCATCAACAACCAATCCAAAAACTAAGCAGTATTAGTTGTTTAGCATGACATGAGCCTAACTGCATCATCTTTTAAAAACATAAGTGGCTTCCATTGCAAATGCAGAAGGTTAGTTCAGATCCTCCTAGAAGCAGCTGTCAAACCTGATTGTTTGTCCCCAGTCTTTGTTTCTGGGCCTCAAGTTTAGGGATCTAGGAGGAAAATGAAAATAAAATTTAAAAAAGCAACCTCCCTCCCCCCCCAACCTAACTAATCAAACAACAACAAAACCAAACCCAAAACTAAACCATAGATACTTAAGTATGGATTTCTTTCTTTGGAAACAAACTTCACCTATCAGCTTTACAATTGTTGGCCTAAGTATAAATCAGTTACAGAAGCGTAACACCTGCGCTTTAGATCTCTTTAAAAGATAGTTTAAGTTGATAGTAATATTGCTAATGTCTCCACTGAATTTTGGTTTTATTTATTTTGTTAAGAGAGAAGAGCCTTTTCAATGTGATTTTAATAGAGACAGACTACATGATCCAGCATGTATCGTTCAGTACACTATCGAGGCCAATTTCTCATTCCATATGCTTTAATTGAGGCATATTGTGAACATTAGGCATTTAAAATTAATTGAAATGTCATTCAATTTTTTTTTAATGTAGAATTCGTCTACTCAGCTAATTCCATTTAAAACAATTGACTTTCAATTGCACTGAAGACATGAATATTCTATGATTTTATTGTCAAATAGGACAAAAAGGGACACTTCTCTTGCTGTTAGCAGAACTTTAACTTTCTGTCATATTGAGTAGGGCTTAGTATTCAGACTACAGGTTTTCCCTGTCTCTGTCATTATTTTACTGACTATTACTTTTTGAAGGCACTAAGTAAGAAATACATGATGATGATGAAAAATTGTCATCTATTGTTGCTTTAGTCAAATAGTCTTTGCTCTTTCCTTTAGTTTTTCTTTGCTATCTCTAGCTGAAACTCACTAGCTGTTCTCTGTGTGTCCACTGTGACATTGTGAGGGATGAGTAGGATAATTCCAAGGTTCATCCTGCCAAGTATTAAATAAAAAGCCGGTATTCACTACTAAAACAAAAAGAAAAACACTAAAGAAAAAACCTTACCAAGACAAATAAACGAAAAACCATTCCTACACCTGAGGAAGGCAGTTATCAAAGAGTGCCAGCAAATTGCAAATCAATCTTGATTTTATTTTTTTTTCCTCAACAGGTTCACAGTCAGGATGTAACCTTTTGTAAAATGGAAACCTGTGAAGAAAGACATAGATAACAGTTGGAGTTAAAAGTAGCAGATGAATATTTTCCTTCTTAAGCGTCATCTTTTTAAAACGCTATGGTGACTTGGAAAGTCCCAAGAGTGAACTGCAAAGTTTTCCTCAGCTCAATTGATGGATTTCTTAGTCATTTCTCCAAGTCACTGATGCTCAGAGATGGTGTGTGATGGAAAAAACACCATATCTCTGTGTTTGTAGCCCTTGGTTTTTGGATTAGTTTGCTGTATTGCTGAACCAATTTCGTTTTGAAGGGCAACGAGTGAATGTGATGGATTTATCTTCAGAGATGAACAAACATGGAAGGAATCCAGTAAGTCATAAACTAGAAGATCAAAAGAAGGTAAGATCATTTTTAATTATACTTGATTATGTTTGAACCACTTGCAAACACTGATGTTTTAGTAAACAGGAAATTAATGTGGTTTTGATGATAAAGTAGTCTGCTATGCTCATACACTATGGGAGTTTGATGAATTGCTGTTACAGGACTCAATTTCTTCATTGTCTAGTAATATTCTTTCTAGTACTGCCTGATCACCTGGTAATCTTTTGTCAGAAACTCCCTGAATTTGTCTAGCAAATTGTTTGGCAAAGCCTTTACTGACTTCATGGCTGATCCAAAGTATCTGACATCAGCCTGAGACTTTTTGATATCTTTGTCTTTTACAGTAGATGTGTGGATAGACTCTTCCCATTGTACCCTACCAGTAGTTCTGTACAATTTCATTTTCTGATATTTTGGTATTGTTCAAGTTTTACCCTTCAGTACCCAAGGCATTTTAAGCATGTAAATTCATGCTTCCGCAATTTGGGAAATCCTTTTGAAAATCCCACTTCTACAAAAGATTGTCCCAAAAGACTCTCCTTCCCAGTTCACCTCATTACTTACTCATACTATGCTCTGGAAATTTCTCTAATGCTTATTTTATAAATCTTTTTTTTTCTTGAAATCATATTCATAGGTTTTTCCTGAAAAAAGTTTTGTGTGTGTTTTGTTGTTGGGTGATTGTTGTTGTTTGGGAGTTTTTGTTTGTTTTTAATCTGCATTTCATTAAAAGTTCAGAAGTCTGTAATACTCTCAGTGCCTGGACTCTAACTTAAGGTGTCTGTACTGATGGACAGCCAGCAGAGAGAGTGCATTCTGCTCTAGTGTTCTGTGGCTTTGATGTGCTTCATGATAGGCCTTAAAATGAGATTTACTGGTCTCTGAATTGCTACGTAGCTTCAGTGGGGCTGCTAATGTCTAAATCATGTATTAGCGTGCAGGCTATGTACTTCATTATTACATAGGCTTAGTATAATAAATGCTGCTGGACTGAGTCAATTTGAACTTTGGTATCAAAGCTGTTGGCTAATGTTTTCAAATAATTTTTATCTTTTTTGACAAAAATACAAATTAGGGGAACTTACGAACAACATAAATGAAACAATGGTAAGTCCTAGAAAATCAAGTACTTGGTTATAGTTCCTCTGAGATCTGTATGAATCTAAATCATTCAGTCACAGACAATAGCCCTTAAAAGTGCAGAGAACTGCAGGAAATATGATAATCCGTGTGATGAAATTATTGCAAGAATGGATTCACCCTTCGAGCAGACTTTTTGTAATGGAGAAGACACAGAGCTGTGTGATAGGACATAGTTAGTTTAGAGCATGGAACTTTCTCCAACTCTTAATTCACTATCTGCGTGCCTGGTGCTTTTTTTTTTTATCTTATATTGCTGTCCCCATTGGGGAGAGGATGTCTCGGAGGTCCTCTCAAAAGATTGTTCTTTTGACCTAGTAAATCTCAGTTATTCTGGTCAAACCAGGACACCACCCTTCTGTGTCACAAAAGAAAATCTGAGAAATGTAAGCATTAATCTCACCATCTGCTGAACCATGTTCTGAACCATTATTATCTGGAATCGAGGATGCTTGAGTTCCCTTTTCTTCCAGCCCCCCTCTTATTTCAAAAGGTTTTTTTTTCCTTCGTGTCTAATACCTGCAGATTCACTTCTAGAGACTGACTCTTCAGATTGCTTAGGAGGAGAATTTTCTTTTTTTTTTTTTTTCAAAGAGGATCTGTTGTATGTCAAGGTCAAATGTTTTCTTTGAGCCAGTCTGTGGATATTTCATTCAGTTGTAGAACTGTGCAACCACTGAAGCCTCTACAGCTGGTAGAAGCCTCTGCTCCTGTGATGTGGTTGATGCTGAAGGAGTAAATGTGATGATAATAAACAGAAGTCTGGGTCGTTTTCATTACCTTCAGGGATCCTTACTAGTAATTTAGTATCATTGATATGCTAGTATTAAATGCATTATGGCAAGCTAATATTTTAATAAAACAAGGCTTTAAAGGTGATGGAGAAACACAAGGAATTGTAATTTGGCTATATTTTTAAGCTGCATTATTTGTAAAGACCATTTTGAAACATGTAAGATAGAAATGAGTAAAATAAAAACGGACCACTTCAGGAAATATTAGGTGACTTGCTGGCTGATATGAATGCCTTAATGGTGCTCTACCTGGATCAGAACAGGCAGAGGTCAAGCTGAATCTGTTGGAGAGCTCATGTTTTATCAATAAATGAAAAATGTTGTGTTTGGGGAAGATTCAACTTTTGTGTTGTTGTATTGTCACTGTATTGTCTTCTGCATAGGGATTTTAGGAAAAAAGCTCCATGTTAATCAAAGATATAAAACTACTTGGTTTGTTTAAAAATGCAGGCTGATTTAGCATTTAGCTTTTCTAGTAATTTCATAGCTGTGCTATATACATGCTATATAGTTACTTATTATTAGAATTTGGGCCTGCACATCTACATTTATATAATTTTTAATTCAGCATATGAACTATCATGTCTGTAGGACACTCACATAAGCTCCTTAACTCAAAACCCATCAAATTCTATCACCTGCATTTTAAATAAGTGCATACTTCTTTTATGGCTGCAGAACTCTCAAGCTCCTTAGCCCTTCTGTAGCTGCAAGATGCAATGACAGTTTTATTGTTTTCTGGCAATAGCCTGTTTATATTTGTGAGACTGGCAGGTGTCTCTGGGATAATACTCAGGTGTTTTAGTCTCTTGAGTAAGAAATGAGGCTCAGGCATGAAGTGAGAGCCTCTTGGTTGCTGTGTGGAAGCGGTAGTCTGATTTCTGTGGCTGAAGTGTTGGGGAAAGAAGGGAGGCAGGTGCACAGAAGGCAGTACAAAGAGGAAACAGATTTTAGAAATATTATTGTAGTCAGTTAATTTCATTTCCTAAAGCAAATGGGCATAGGATTTCTCTCTACAAATTCTTCTTACCAGGTGCGAAGCCTCAGGAGATTGGTAATGAGCTGGAATGGGCAGTACTGGGATGTTCATCAGCTTTATCTGCTTGAGTACTGTGTGTCCATGATATCTCTGACCAAAACATGTCCTTCCTTCCTCCACATGGGATGTGCCAGGCATAGCCTCTGTTCCTGTAGAGATTTGAGGTTAAATGCTGTGCGTCTTCTTCCCTTTGCCATTCCCAGAGTGTACTGCTATTTCTTTTTTAAAAAGTATGATAATATTCTGAGGGGGGAGTCTTATCAATACTTATAAATACTTAAAGGCTGAGTGTCAAGAGGATGGGGCCACTCTTTTCTGTGGTACCCAATGACTGGAGGTAATGCGCAAAAACTAGAAAACAAGAAGTTTCATCTAAGTGTAAGGAGGAACTTCTTTAGTTCAAGGGTGGTAGAACACTGGAGCAGGCTGCCTAGAGAGGTGGTGGAGTCTCCACCTCTCTCACTGGACACAATCCTGTGCAACCTGCTCTAGGTGAACTTGCTCTGGCAGGAGGTTGGCCTAGTGCTCTTCAGAGAGCTCTTCCAAATGTTAACATTCTGTGACTTTGTGATTCGAGGCTTTAGAAAATAAATGCTAGTAAGTAACAAAGATGTGTGATGCAGTTTACATTATGGTGTGTAGGTTCATGGTTTTAGCACATCGTCGNGCACATAGTAAATGGTAGATAGACCTATGAGCTAGCAGTTTGAATAACAGGTTTCTATGAGCAACTTTCTCCAAATAACCATTTTATAAAAGAAAACATTGCCTTTTCTATCTATATTTCCTCATTCAGCAGGATTCTTCTGGTTTCAAAATCAACATAAAAATTAGTAATGTGCTGCCACATGCATGGTTTATGCTAGTCAAATCTGTAAACTACATATCCAAAATTTCCTGACTTCTCCAGTCATTAATTTTAGTTTCCCCCCAGAAGAAAGTCCCATGGAAATGAAATAAGTTTTTAGTACTTCACCACTCCCTCAAGTATATGCTTTAATGCTAAATATAAGAAAATGCAAGGATTTCAATTGCTTTCAGAATAAAAGAAACATTATTTCCTTCGGTCTTTGTTCTTGTAGGCAGATGAGCCACTGAGCTTTAGTAGACACCATGACTGGACAATAATTAAATATAATTAAATATAATTAATATTAAATTAATATAATTAATTATAAGTAATATATAATATAATTATAATTTATAATTAATATAATTAAATTAATATAATATAATACCAAACAAGCCTTGTCTACTGTTGAATGCTTTGCTGGTCTCCCTGGTAGCCATTTGGATATTAATTGAATGTCCAATAATCAGTTTTTGCTTGATAGGCTGAAATAGTAGTTTATGGTCAAAAGCATCATGTGGTCTTGACATGCAAGAATAGCTGTTGCTATTAAATAAGAATTCATTTGGGGTTCTAGGATCTGGATGATGTTGCTTATCTCAACAAAGAAAGTTGATTTCTCCAATCTTGTTTTTACTTCTTGCTCTGAGGCAGCTCCAAGCTTTCTCTTATTTGCATAGGTACACATACATGTGTGTTCTGTGCAGTTTTGCCCATCTGTGTCTCTGTCAGGGGATACTTTGAATACAGCTGGAGGTCTGAAGATCTGCTGAAGAGTCAGAGACTCCTTAAGCTCAATGTTCACTATTATTACTATCTCACAACAGCTGGCAGGTTTGGGGTTTTTATTTTCAGGATGTATATTAAGTGTTTTAACAAAAAACAGTGAGGTGAAGGGATAGTGAGGGGTCTTCAAGGCTGAGGGGAGAAGTATTTTATCTTTTTGTTTTGCTGTTGTTTTTTCTCTGATATCTTTGAATTAGGTGGAGATTGAAATAGCCCACCCAGATGATAAGAAGAAATGGGCTGTGGGAATGAAACTATAGCTTCTTTCCAAATTCTTTGCTATTTTAGCCCATCATCTGTTACCTCCAACTTTCACTTAAGCTGCCTGTCTCCATACTCCATGAGTTCTCTGTTTCAAAATTTATTCTAGAAAGACTTGAATTATTTCTCCCTCTGTCAGACTTCCCTGGGGCCTCACCACCTGACTCCTCTCACTCACTGAAATTTTTTGTGCTCTGTTAGTGTAGTTGTTCCAATTTAAAAAACTCAGTCTTTACAGACTCAGCAAATGCTATAAAATATCCTTTTATGAAATATGAAACCTGTCTTTAATAATTCATAAAGTAAATTCATGTCCTGTGCTGCATATTTACAGGCTTTTTTTTTTCTGCTATGAGAGAAAAATGATGTAAATGAGGTAGTACACATTTCTTTTTTATTTTTTTTTTGTTACTTTCCCAAAGCTACTACCTGCCACAAAGTCACAGAGCAGTAGTTTGACCCAGTGCTGCACCAAACTGCTGAGAAAATAAATACACATTAATTCTCCTCTTAAAAAGATACTGGCTGGCTGTATCTTATATTTAAGTAGTATGCCTTGGTTTCTTAATGGGTATCTTTTTGGTCTACTCAAGGTTGTCTTTAAGCTGTTACTGTTAATGTCTGCCTGAAAACTGAGTTTAAGAATACCAGGTAAAAGTTGTATAGGATTACATCACTGCCTGGTTGGAAGAACCTCAGCTGCTTTGCAGTTGTTTGTGCTGGCACATTTTTGCATAATCAGATAGCTGGAATGAATATGATTTTGTACATACACAATACAGCATGATTTTGGATATGCACTGCAGAAAAGAGTGAGAGGAAGAAGGTAGCTCTTCATTTGGATTGGTTACTCTTTCCCCTGTCTGCAAGAAAAGTAATGCTATTACTTACTGGCCTTGGTCTTCATTTACTGGTAAAGGCACAATTTTCCCCTTCTACTAATTACATTACTATTAGTACATACACAAGGTGGATTTAAGCATCTTGTCTCAAATGATTGTATCTAATTTGGAGTAAATACAACGGCTAAGTAGCAGAAAATAATGAAATTCATGGAGGTAATACCTCATGGTTATGCAGTTTGCTTTATGACACCTTGATAGTTACAGACAATCTGTAAGGTTTTCATCTGTCAAGTATAAAAGAAAAAAGGCTAGAGGCTTTCTACTCTAAATCTTGGGGTTTGATTGCTGTTGCTTCCAGCTTTTTTAAAGAAAGCTCTTGTTACTCTCAGGATAAAGAACAGTTTAAGTGATAATAAATAGCTAAACTAGTAAATAAAATCACATGGCTTTCTTGTTTCTCTACAGTGGCATTGCAAAATAAGGAAACCACTGTTATTTTTACCTAGCATCTTCCTACTCTTACAGTATTTTAGAAGTGTTACAGAATAATAGTTGTTTATCTGGTTTTGTCTTGAACTTGTCATCTGGGAAAATCTACTGTAGTTTGGGGAAATGCAGATTGCAACAGGGTTGGGATCCTGAAATAGTATGCAACCATGGCCTGTCTTTTCCCTTCTGAGAAAGATCATANCTGCTATGAGAGAAAAATGATGTAAATGAGGTAGTACACATTTCTTTTTTATTTTTTTTTTGTTACTTTCCCAAAGCTACTACCTGCCACAAAGTCACAGAGCAGTAGTTTGACCCAGTGCTGCACCAAACTGCTGAGAAAATAAATACACATTAATTCTCCTCTTAAAAAGATACTGGCTGGCTGTATCTTATATTTAAGTAGTATGCCTTGGTTTCTTAATGGGTATCTTTTTGGTCTACTCAAGGTTGTCTTTAAGCTGTTACTGTTAATGTCTGCCTGAAAACTGAGTTTAAGAATACCAGGTAAAAGTTGTATAGGATTACATCACTGCCTGGTTGGAAGAACCTCAGCTGCTTTGCAGTTGTTTGTGCTGGCACATTTTTGCATAATCAGATAGCTGAAATGAATATGATTTTGTACATACACAATACAGCATGATTTTGGATATGCACTGCAGAAAAGAGTGAGAGGAAGAGTGTAGCTCTTCATTTGGATTGGTTACTCTTTCCCCTGTCTGCAAGAAAAGTAATGCTATTACTTACTGGCCTTGGTCTTCATTTACTGGTAAAGGCACAATTTTCCCCTTCTACTAATTACATTACTATTAGTACATACACAAGGTGGATTTAAGCATCTTGTCTCAAATGATTGTATCTAATTTGGAGTAAATACAACGGCTAAGTAGCAGAAAATAATGAAATTCATGGAGGTAATACCTCATGGTTATGCAGTTTGCTTTATGACACCTTGATAGTTACAGACAATCTGTAAGGTTTTCATCTGTCAAGTATAAAAGAAAAAAGGCTAGAGGCTTTCTACTCTAAATCTTGGGGTTTGATTGCTGTTGCTTCCAGCTTTTTTAAAGAAAGCTCTTGTTACTCTCAGGATAAAGAACAGTTTAAGTGATAATAAATAGCTAAACTAGTAAATAAAATCACATGGCTTTCTTGTTTCTCTACAGTGGCATTGCAAAATAAGGAAACCACTGTTATTTTTACCTAGCATCTTCCTACTCTTACAGTATTTTAGAAGTGTTACAGAATAATAGTTGTTTATCTGGTTTTGTCTTGAACTTGTCATCTGGGAAAATCTACTGTAGTTTGGGGAAATGCAGATTGCAACAGGGTTGGGATCCTGAAATAGTATGCAACCATGGCCTGTCTTTTCCCTTCTGAGAAAGATCATAAGCTTGAGAAGCAGTTGCAAAGAACACTATACAGTGGAGAGTCTGAACAGAGACTACTAGGTGATCTCTACACTATGACATTATTTAGGGATTTTTATCACTCAACTCAGGCACAGTCTGAAAATGCCTTGTGGTCTCCTGTGGCCCCTGGTGCCATAACTGTGCCCACAGCAGAGGGAGCATTAAACTCATTGCCCATGGGAAAGTGTGGGGAGTGATACCCATGTTCCTAGAATCCTTGGATGGGTAGGATGAGCTCATTAGCCTTCTGGCAGTCATCCTAGGAGAAGGACAACTCTGATTCCAAACCCGGGCAGATGGAGCTCATTTAGCCCTGTAAGGCCTTCCAGCTAAGAGAAGGACACTCTAATAAAACCTCCATCCTAAGGACTTGGCTGCCAGTGTCCAAGCTTGCTAGGCCCTGGCAGATGACCCTTAGGACTAAAGGGTGGGTCCAGCTCTGCGCATGCTGTGTCTCACCTAAAAAAATCCCTAGTGCAGGCTCGAGGGTGCTATCTGCTATCCTCTTTTTATCAGCGCACTTGGAAAAGGCGCTGAGGAGGAGCCCTCCCTGGAGCTTCGTTCATGAAGCCTAGCCATACATACATTATCACTCAACTTCATGAAGATCAATACCTTCAAAAAGGCCTGTTGAGATTTTTGAAATCTGATCTTTGAAATAGGAATCATTCCCTAATGAGTGCATTAGGAGTCAACTATTTTGCTTGCAGGATTTTCTTAAGCATTTCTCTAAATCCTGTGGATGATCCTGTATCAGAATCTGCATTCAAGGTAAATACTTGTTTTCTTGTCTCCTTTCCCTTGAGTTTTGAACTTTCCATGGGATTTTTTTCTACTCTATTCCTTTCAAAATGTTGGGAAGGGTAAGTAAAAATAATCTGAACCTGCCTACTCCACTTCTGGCCTAAAGTTGATTGTCTGAAAGACATGAATAGACCAGTTTTGTTATCAATGTAACTATTCTTTCTGCTTTGATAATTCTACTTTTCTGTTAAGTGAAAGGCACTGCTGTGCTTATGAAGTACTTGGGAATACTTTCTATTGATGTTGTTACCACATTTGCCTTAGGCTAGTTTCTCTAAATCATTCTCTATTGTTACCTTGAGATTTTAACTGGATGCTCAGGTCAAGGACTGCATCTTCCTGGTTATCTCTGTGTTCCTGGAGTACAACTAAAACATTTTAAGTACTGTTGTTGAATCCATATGTCATGGATGGAAATTCTATGTATTTGTTTCTCTAATTCCCCTAGAACTCTTAGTAGTTGAATTTGGAAGGAGAAACATCTGCTGCTGCTGTATCAGAAGAAATAAACCAGTAGGGACTGCACTGCAATGTGTCTTTGTGAAAGGGATTTAAAGACCTTTTTAAGACTGCATAATAAGACTGTATATGCTAAAGCAAGAAATCTCTTGGAGGCATGCCTGCTTATAAAGCAGAGTCAATGACATTTTAAATTCGTTCTAGGTAGGTCTAACTTTAAGCAATGTGAGAGTGGACAATCCTGTGTTGTGTTGTGGCTTTTAGCTTCAGAATAGAAACATCCGGTAGAATCATTGATAGATCCAAATTAAAGCAGATCTTGTTTTCCTATATACAGTATGTAAATATGCATTCTGAATAGAGAGACTGAGAACGGCTTGGCAAAACTTAGTATGAATGTAGAAATGATGCCCAGAAAAGTTTTAAAGCCTTGCTTTTATAACTAAGTTTTCTAGGATTTTTGCATGCTTACTAAAGGAAATACATGTGTAAAAAAAAAGCCAGTATCTGTAGAATTAGTGTCAAGAGTTGTGGTCAGCAGAGTGAAATCCACTTGGCAGCCAGTCACGAGTGGGGTACCACAGGGCTCAGTACTGGGGCCACTCCTGTTTAACATCTTCATTAATGACCTGGACCAGGGGGTAGAGTGCATGCACCCTTAGTAAGTTTGCAGATGACACCAAGCTGGGTGGCAGTGATGATCTGCTTGAGTGTAGGGAAGCTCTGCAGAGAGATCTAGACAGGCTGGATCGCTGGGCCAAGGCCAATGCCATGAAGTTCACTAAGACCAAATGCCAGGTGCTGCACCTTGGCCATACCAACCTCCAGCAGTGCTACAGGCTTGGGGAGGAGTGGCTGGAGAGCTGCCAGGCACAGAGGGACCTAGGGGTGCTNACTGTGTTTGTATTAGTTTGTTATATTAGTTTCATAATGCAGGCAGCCCTTAAATGTGAGTCTCTTGAGTTTGAGTATTGTACCAGAATGGAAGGCTATGCTTTCTTGAACCTTAAACTGAAGTGTCAGTATGGATTCACACAGTGTTTTATTAAAAGAACACTGCTGAGAGATTTTTCATTTTTTAATGCCTAGGTACTGGTATTAGCTGTCCTTCAGTACTGAAATACAAAAGAATATAAAGGGAGGGAAGGACTCTGGAAACAGTTATAATTTTCTTTCTAGTGCACAATTCCTTTCTTTCACAGTTGGTTACCAGCAAGCACATGCATATCCATTTTGATTTGAATGTAAGTATGTGTATATATATACAAACTACCACAGTTATGCTGGATGTTTGCTGCAGGTAAATGAACAAAGCTTTTTTGCTAGAAGAAAAAATTGGTAGAGCTGAGTTTAATACAACTTTATTTCCTCTGCTTCATAGTTGTGCGTTTTGGTTGGATTTATTTTGTTGTGGGTGGTATTTTTTCTTGTTGTCTTGCATGTGTTTTTTTTGTTTATTTTGGTTTTTGGGTTTTTATTTTATTTTATTTCTAGGACACTTGAGTCTGTGAAGTGAATGTTAGAAAATATTCTAATTTATTCATGTGTAGTCTTTTAGAGTGTCTTTAAGTGTAATAAAATTATATATATCTCAGGTACCGCTGTATATGAAACCCATGCATTTTTTAATTTTAAAATTCCTTGATGTCTCTAGAATTGTCAGTATCAGGCACAACTATTTCCCTTAATGACACTTTTAGCTGAGTGACTGAATGGAAATTTTGCCAGGGATAGGGATAGCTCATGGCATCCAGGGCTTCATCTGAAGGTATGTAACAAAGCAGCTCTTTGTTCCAGTATAATGTTTATTATTCTTGAAGGAAAAATAAACCTGTAGTTGAAATGCAAGTCAGCAGGCTGTCTTTATTAGTTGGGTTTTTTTTCTTGGGTTGTTTTTTTTTTTTCTCTCTCCCTTTTATTTTTGTTCTGCTCCTCCTTTCTTTTCCTTTCTTTTTGTTGTTTTGACTCTTTTCTCCTTTCTCTGTCAGGTGTATTCTTCTTACCTGTCATGTTCCCTCTATCCTTGCTCCATGTTTATTGACCTCTGTGCTTGTTTTTATTTTCCTTCTGCCTTATTAAGATTAACTGAGCTTATACTTTTTTTTTAATATATATGCACATACAAACATGCAGAAAATTATGTGTGAATATGCATGGCTACATATATATTTGTGTGTATGAGTATTTTGAGTGAGTACTTGCATATAAACATGTAATATGGACAACGATGCATAGGATAATCTCTAGAGTAGTCACATGTAAAAATATTTTGCTTTCTACATATTCTATTTGTTTATTTATTTTTGTGGAAAATAGTTTCCCTAGCCAAGGTCTTTTTCACCCTGTCCATGTGCATGCACATGTGTGTGTTGCTTAGACAGGAGTCAACTATCTGTAACTAGGACCCTTAAGTCTTTTAAAACTAATAGTAGCAGTAATTATATGATTTAAAAGTTTTATTTTGTTTAAATTGGGATTTTTTTTTAATTGCATTACTTAAATTTTGTGGCTGAGAAATTTGTATGTTCACTTGTCACCCCTTGTAGAGCCTCTCAGTGTTCCCCAGCTCAGTCAGAACCGTGGCAGTTGCTCTTAGTTCCTGGTAGAAGCAGCAATGGTAAAGTATCAGTCCCCACATCATCTTACTGACATAGACCAGGGGCAGCAAACATCTCTCTTTATCTGTGTCCCTAAATTGCTGACAGTAATAAGTTGTATGTTAGGTCCATGACAAGGGTTTAGTTACTCGTAAGTATGATGGAGGCATTGTACCAATAAAAAAGGACAAGGGCAAAGCTGCCTAAATATTTATATTTATTATATATATATATATATATATATATTTTAAATTTACTGATGTAAACTCTGTGTCCATGATTTGTAATTTGGAAGGGATAATTTCCAGGAGGTGTTCTTTTTGACTTGATTGCAGAAGTCAGATGACTAGATTTATTGTTGGCATCGTAAATGAGCACCAAAGGAGACTACAATACACAAATGTACAGTGATACAACATCATAACCTCTAGAATGCTGGCAAATATCCATAAAGCAGTAATACATATGGCACCCAATCACAGAATCACAGAATCCTAGAATGGTTTGGGTTGGAAGAAACCTCTGAAGGTCATCTAGTCCAACCCCCCTGCAGTGGGCAGGGACATCCCCAACTAGAGCAGCTTGCCCAGAGCCCTGTCAAGCCTCACCTGGAATGCCTCTAGGGATGGGAACTCAACCACCTCCCTGGGCAACCTGTTCCAGTGTTCTTCCACCCTTGTGATAAGGAACTTCTTCCTAATGTCCAGTTTAAATCTCCTCCTCTCCAGTTTAAAACCATTGCCCCTTGTCCTTTCACTGCAGGCCTTTGCAAACAGGCCCTCTGCAGCCTTCTTGGAAGTTCTCTTTAGGTACTGGAAGGTCACTAGTAGTTCCCCTGAAGCCTTCTCTTCTCCAGGCTGAACAATCCCAGCTCCCTCAGCCTGTCCTCAGAGCAGAGGTGTTCCAGCCCCCTGATCGTTTTTGTGGCCCTCCTCTGGACCTGCTCCATCAGATCCATGTCCTTTCTGTGTTGAGGGCTCCAGAACTGGACACAGTATTCCAGANAAGTCCAGATAGATCACATCCACAGCTTGTCCCTTGTCCACTGAGGTAGTCACAGTATCGTAGAAAGCCACTAGGTTTGTCAGACAGGATCTGCCCTTAGTGAAGCCATGCTGACTGTCTCTGATCACCTCCCTCTCCTCCATGTGCCTTAGCAGAACTTCTAGGAGAATCTGCTCCATGATTTTCCCAGGCACAGAGGTGAGGCTAACAGGTCAGTAGTTCCCAGGGTAAATGGTGGACATAATTTTAAAATCAGCTTTTACCTATGGTTACACAAAATATGCTCTGATATCTTGATTATATCTCCTACTTGTTGTGCACATCTAAAAGATATTCAGAGCCATTGAGAGCAATCAATGAGCAAAGCATTAACAGTCTCAGATTGAAGGTCAAATATATTCACCTAGTGTTTAAAACAATACCCTGCACTCACAACTATTCAACTGCATATGACACGAGTCCAAGTCATGAATTGGAACCCAGTTGTGCAGACTCTGTCGGCCTTAAAGGCATGACAGTCTACTTGCCTAAGAATGGAATATGCCTTTTCCTTGGTAGAATGTGATCTCCTATACAAGCCACCCATCACTTAGGAATTAAGTTGCACTGCATGCGAGAGAGAAAGGATGGATGTGATGCCTAAAGTTTTAAGTGTATTTTGTAGATTTTTAGAACTTTTAGGATTATGTGAAGCTTCCTGGATTGTTCACATATTAGAAGCCACTAGGCCTGTTCTTAAGGTACTGTCTTGGACATTCCCATGCATTGCCAAAGACATGATGTTTTGAAGAAGCCACCTGCAGATAGCTTGAAGACAAAACAGAAGAAGAGGTCCAAACCCCACAGGGGCCCTCACAGAGGGACAGAGCTGAAGATCACTGGGGGTGGTCTATTAGAAAATGCAGAGCCAGGGTTGGCTATAGATATCAATATGTTAATTACTAATAATACACACATATAAAAGGTGTAATCCCTTGGGGCGGTGCGCGCGTCCATGTACAGGATCCTGAAGGTGTGGAAGCTTCCAATGAAAGGTAACTCTACCTTTCTCCATTAATTTTGTGCTGAGTGTCTATTTTCCAGAAAATTAGCCATCAGAAGAGATGTATTTCTTCTTTCTGTCATGCGTTCCAAAAACTTATAATGCCTCAGCTATTACTACATTGTATCTTTCTCCTAATTTCCCAATTTTTCTCCATCATAGTAATCTAAACATGCTCTCAGGACTACAGCAGCCCATTTAACTGTGCATTAGGAAGGGCAATATGTTCTTGAGTCATTCTGTTTAGGTGGTAGCTAAAGCAGATGGCACTTTCTTGTTACTGTCAATTGCCACATTACTTCTTACAGTTCCACTTAATCTTTCTGTATATTTCCAAATGGTCATTTAAAGAAATTATTGAGAAAGGAGCAAATGGATCAGTAAGGGAGATGGAAGAAAGAGATAATAGAAGAAAATCACAAAATTTCCTATGCTAGTTTAGATAACTGGCATTTTCTTCTTTTCTGAAAGCAGATGGAGCTGGTTACCATGTGCTCTAGAGTAGTACCAGTCCTCATGTAGAATGAGCTTTCTGGCTCAAAATCCAAGAGCTCCCTCCTTAAAATATATACCAGTAATGCAAGCTGATTTGTAGGTTTGCCATACATACAAAAAATAATAAAATGAGTCAAAGCTGTCTGTTAGGAGTTAAAATTACATCAAGATTTAATTTACATCTCTTGCAGAAAGACTTCAATATTCCATTCTATCTCATGTTCATCAACAATGAGCTAAAATGGTATGTAAACATTATAAACACAGATGATCCCAAGAGCAAAATTCCTAAGTGGATCTGTAATTCAAAAGTGCCAAAGAGTGATTATGGAGACCTTGGAGTTTATTCAAGCTCATCATAAGCAGAAAGAGTGCACGTCTTCTGCTTTGCTTCACCCTCCTCTCCCTTAGTGTTTTTCTTCACTTCTGTTTAATATTGCTGTAAAAGAACTACTAAGCATAAAGAGATACAAAATACCTTTAATGGTAGTTAGCCTTTTTCTTGCCCTTTACTTATCTGCATATGTTGATCAAATGCTTAAAGCAGAGTCACTCCTCCACAATGTGTGTCTCCTAGTTGTGGACAGTGCAAATTTGATCTGTTAAAAATTGTGTTGTGTTATCTTGATATGTCAGTTCATGACACAGCTAGAAAGAAAGGAGGAGCTGTTAGCAGAACAGCTGGCATAACAGACTGGAAGGTGTGTTCTCCAAGAATTATTTTTTTTAACAAGGTATGATTAGTCACAGACTTTAAACTGTTAAATTTGCAGCTCAGGCTGTGCTGCTTGCCCTGATAACAATAGAATTTCAGAAATAAAAGGGAAACCAAAAAACATATGCTATTAGAGGGGGATGTGCTGGTCTTAATTTTTCTTTTCCTCTCCTGGAAAGGAGTTTTCTCTGACTGAGGTTGATTGCTCTGACAGCTGCCCAGGGAAACCAGAGACACTTCTGCCTGGGAGTCAGAACACATATACTATATAATTGTTTATTTTGTATCCTTTTTTTTTATTCACTTTCCTAGCAGAAATAGTTTTAATAAAACAACAACTGAAACCTCATTAAGGGGAAAAAAGAGTCCATTATTGCTATTTAATATTTTCTCAAAGTCCTTGTTTGTCCCTATCATGAGATGCTGGTTAAGATACTGTATTTTGAGTATGCTGAACTCCATTTTCCCCTTCTTCATTTACTGCACCATATGGTTAGGAATACTATGGACACAATATTGCTAAAAGTACATCATTTGAATCAGGAGGGTTCAAATAAAGAAAAATAATGAAGAGTTGCAAGTTCTCCAAGGCAAAAACCCCTTTCTAGACCTGAATATTTATTTCTGTGTATGCTTTTAATGATGTTTAAAATTTTTAGCCTTTAATACCATACGTGGTGATTAAAGGGGCAGGGAAGAACTTGTTATATTTGCAAGATGCTCTGTGACTGTCTTGATGCTCTATCTACAAATATAAACACTCATGGCAAATGCCTGGAGCACTTACCAGAATGTAACATCATGTTTCTTGTGGGAAATTATGCTAGGAGCTGGTTCTCAAAATCAAATCAGTGGCTGCACAAGAATTTTTTAAAGAGGTGTTGCAATCTCATGGTTAATGTTGTGTTTAGATTTATACTAAAATACTTCACAGTTATCCTCTAAAGGTGTAATTACCCAGATGTCTTAGATAACAGTGGGAATCTTTCCAGTGATTTTTAGCAGGCTTTCTGTAGAGCCTCTCAATTTTTGGTGTAGCAGCTTTTTGCAAAAGGTTCTTTCTAAAATTTTAAAGAAAAGCAATTAATATTATTGGTCTATTTATTTTTGGGGGGGTGTGGAGGGGAGGGGGACACACACAAACAACAAAACCCCCACCAAACCGAAATCCAAAAATCAAACCCCATAAACCCCAGACATAAATGTGGCTAGGTTCCCACTCTGTAATGCTTAAATTATTGTACTTGTTTTATATCATGTTTATTAGCTTTTAGTAAAAGGATCAGCTTATAGCAGTGTAGAAATTGAAATTGCCTTGAAACAGTTCATGCCACCAGTATAGTACTAGGTGCTCACCTATTTTTCACATTACATACTGATATGAAAACTCAGCTGCAGTAAACCTCAGAGCTTTGGTACTGTAGATTACTATCTGCCTGAAAATACACTGGTATATTAATATTTCTGGCTATTTCAGAGATGTGCAAATGTTTTTTGCTGCTTTCATGGAGTTCAGGTTTTTTGTGGTTTTGTTTGTTTAAGGTTTTTTGGTTTTCTTTTTGATGTTGTTTGGGTGTTTTGTTGGTTTTTCTTTCTTGAGTTGTGTGTGGGTTTTCATTCATACGAAAACAAACGCAGAAGATGAGTGTATTTGTTTTACAGTTTCATCAGGTTGACTTCTAGTGAGGAACAAATTAGACTCTTCAGTGTGGCTCTAAAGGCCACTGAAAAGAAAATCAAGCAGTAGATTATCAGGGCAATTGAACAGATTGTCCAGGCAACAAGTGATAGGACAAGAGGAAATGGCTTCAAGTTGTGCCAGGGGAGATTCAGATTGGATATTAGGAAGAATTTGTTCACCAAAAGGTTTATTGGGCATTGGAACAGGCTGCCCAGGGAGGTGGTGGAATTACCATTCCTGGAAGTGTTCAAAAAACTTATCCATGTGGTGGTTGGGGGCATGGTTTTGTGGTAGGAAAGGTAGTGTTGGGTGGACAGTTGGACTCAATGATCTCAGAGGTCTTTTCCAATCATAGTGATCCTACAATTAAATGAAAATCTAGAAAAATTGTAATTTAATATGCATTTCATGTCTTTACCTACAATCTGGAGTTTTCAAGTGAGCTTTTACTTTTTTTTTTTTTAATATATACTCATGGCACAAAAAAAGAAGCATCTGATTATCTGATTCGAGTAAACTTTAGAAGAGTGGGTTGTTGTCCTGCTTTGAAAGGACAGATTTGGGAGATGACTCCGTTAGGAACCTCCCCCTTCCCAAAAAGGAAAGAAAATACTGCACACTGGGGGTGAGTTATAAAGAATAACTTTTTAACAGAGAAAAATATCTATAACAATGACATGGCCAGGGCAGGGGTGCAGGTGCAGGTTATCATACCGACGTGTCGCAGCCAGCTTGGCTCCTGCCTACGCAGCTCAGCCGCTGGAGAGGACTATCCCCCACCAACGAGAGTTCACAAACTCAGTAACCTCCAGCCATTTACATACCCTATAACAGTTGTGAAAAGAAAATTTGTTGTATTAGGAGGCAATAGATGCTTGCCTTTCCTTGGAGTTTACTTTTTTTTAATAATAGACATCTATAAATAGTCTTGTAGTACTACTACAGTAATGCTGATATTGTCTTACATTATTTATTTTGTATCCAGCGTCCCCATTGTTCAGTATTTTGACTGATGATTTGATAAATAAAAGGTTTACTTTTCATCCATGATGGAGATATATAATAGAGAGAAAAAGAGATTATTTACTCATAGAATTGAGGAATGGGTGAATGAAAATTTAGAATACTAGAGATAAATGTATCAGTTCTCAGTTTGTGCAGTGCAGTACCTTGCATGGCTGAGGACACTGACAAAGTGAAAACCAGCAATGCTTGAATTCTCCTACCATTGCACAAACTCTTGGAACTAGCTGTAATTATGATAACTGTTGTGACCTATACTTGTCAACTGTTCCACTGACTATTGCTCATCTCAGGATTATGTCTCTTCTTGATACTGCATTCTATTTTCATTCTCTGTTTTTCCTTTCTTCTTTTTCGTCTTAGCCCCCCTCTTTTTTTGGTCCTTTATCACAAACTGAAGGTGCAAGCTCCTTGGAACAGTGACTTCTGTTTCACAGCATGTATATATAGTGCTCAGTTAAACTAAGCCTTCAACCTAATGCTTCTCTTTGGGGTTATCTTAAAGTTTATAAAATATGCTCTTTATTAGTATTATTATTTTTAATGCTGTTAAGAGAATACAGATGGATGCACCTCATTCTTTGTTACAGCACAGGGCAGAAATTCGTCTGGATGTGTGCATGCCACATGCAAATACTTGTCTTTGGCTTGGCCTTAACAGAAGCTGCCCCAGGGAAGAATAAGTAATTGCTAGCAGTATTGTTATTTCATAGTAATTTATATTCTGGAAGCTCCTTGGAGTTGTAGTCAGGAACAGAAAGTTCCATGGTGGTAGATATACCTTGCATACACACAAATCATAGATTGAATAGAAAAATTGGCAGTCTAAACAAAGGTAGGAAGCATGTTTTGAGCAACTAGTCTATTTGAAGAGCTTTCCAATACCTGACACCTTCTTTTTACTTGAAATTACACATACCCCCACTATACACACACACATATGCTTGTACATGCCCTGAATAAAATGTAATATTTGAAGGCTATAAATCTAACCGGCAACTGGATATGTTCTAGCATATTTTTAGTGTAGATGCTATGACAAGTAAAATTATGTCAGTGATTTAGGGTGCTACAAAATATCATAATTTGCTTGTGTTCATCAGTGCATGTATAGCTGTACTTTCATTTAGAGACATGGTCAAAATAATGCTGTAGAAAGGTCAGATTTTGAAGGAGGAGCTAAGACTTTTTCTTGTTTTGATAAGACAATTTTGGGAAAGACCCAGATAAGGAGCCTCCCCCCCTCCCACACAAAGGAAAGAAATAAGATAAATCACTTGCACACCCAAGACAAAGTGATAAAGAACAACTTTAACAGAGAAATAGAACAGTGAAATACAAGATTGGTAAACCTCCCAGCCACCCCCTGCCCACTGCAAAATGCCAACTGCCCCCTCCCCCCGCCCCGGATAAACCTGCAAGAATATAGTCCAGTTGCGATTAGAAGGAAGATGAGGTGATCTGGGATGGTAGATGGAGGAACCTGGGTGGTGGATGGAATTGGATGAGAGAGAGAGCAACCCTGGCTACTCGCTCTTCTCCTAGCCAAGAATGGCAGAATGCCTACTGGCAGCATCCAGGGAAGATCCTGCATGATGCTGTGAGACCCCAGAGTTCTTTGCGCCATGACGTTCTTTGCACCGTGGTGTCCTTTCCCTGCATCTAGCTTGTCTTGCACTTCTCTGTGCCAGGCTGAGGGTTGCTGCCACTCACTGTCTCACTCCATGTAGGGCCGGAGCTGCCGCGGTACACTGCCTCCCCTGCACCATGCCACCGCAGGTGCAGGCCACCACCACCTGTGGGGGCTGGCACCTGGGCACACTGCCCCACCGCGCGCACCCGCCCACTGCAGCTGCCAACCCCAGAGCAGGGGCTAACCCTGCGTGGTCCAGTGTCAGTCCACCAGGGGAAGGGGCAACCCCCCCACCCTGGCATGACAAAGCCTCGGTGCCCCCCACAGTTCAAGACAAACAACATAACACAGTTCGTGGGTTGAAGGAGAAAGATGGATACTTCCTGTTATTTTTGCATACCCTATAACAGATTTTCACTTACCAGCTTAATTTTCATCTATCGTCGTCAACGGCAGCAGCTTGGTTTCGTGAACAAAGCTCCAGGGAGGGCTCCACCCACGCTCCTCCTCAGCGCCTTTTCCAAACGCGCTGATCAAAAGAGGATAGCAGATAGCACCCTCGAGCCTGCACTAGGGATTTTTTTAGGTGAGACACAGCATGCGCAGAGCTGGACCCACCCTTTAGTCCTAAGGTTCATCTGCCAGGGCCTAGCAAGATTGGACGCTGGCAGCCAAGTCCTTAGGATGGAGGTTTAACCTCTTAGCTGGAAGGCCTTGGAGGGCTAAACGAGCTCCATCTGCCCGGGTTTGGAATCAGAGTTGTCCTTCTCCTAGGATGACTGCCAGAAGGCTAATGAGCTCATCCTACCCATCCAGGGATTCTAGGAACATGGGTATCACTCCCCACACTTTATAATGGATAATGAGTTTAATGCTCCCTCTGCTGTGGGCACAGTTATGGCACCAGGGGCCACAGGAGACCACAAGGGATTTTCAGACTGTGCCTGAAATTTTTTTTTCATCTATATATCTATTCTAAAGGCTTACCTCAATGTTTATAGCATTTTTTTCTACTTTGTTTTCGAAAATAAAACTAGTAGCTTAATGAAACTATGAGTTAATGTGTTCGGTTTTTTGATTGTTTAGGTTTTTTTATTTTTTTATTTTAAAAAATCCCATAACTTCTTCGCCTCTACTTTTCCTTTTTTTTTTTTTATGTTGCACAAATATTTGATAGCATTTCATGTGAGGATTCAACACTAACAATTTCAATCACAGAATACAGTTTTTTGTTGTTGTTTCCAAAGAAATAAATGTACTTGGAGGATATTTATTTAAAAGAGACGTGATGCCTTTCATGTTTAACTGTAATGCTGTTAATTAATGCTAAGATGTCATAAATATATTTTTTCTTCCTTTTTCCTTGATTTAAGTGAGGTGATGATGACAATTAGACAGTAAAAGGCTTTTTGAAGGAGAAAATGGTAATACCCAGAAAGACAACCACCTTTTGGGGGTTTTGCATTACTCCAGTTGTGTTTTGTTACAGTAATATCTAGCAACCCCGATCTAAAGCCAGATCACATTTGTTCTTGTGACCATATAAAATTGTGTGGAGAAATGATTCTGTACTGAAATCAGTCTACTATGCCAAACTCTATGTGAGTAGATTGAAAAGTTATTATTAATGTCTATGATTCCTCAGTATCTTTGCTTTTTTTTCAATAAATGGATTGTCTCGGTCATGATGCAAAGGAGTGGTTGTAGTTGGAGTCTGGAAAAGGAAATGCAGGGGACTTTAAGGATTACCTGCTTTGAAACCAGTAACCTTGAGATGCTTGATCTAGCAGGGAAGGGAGAAGGGAAAGAAAACTTGCAGATGCTGTGAAAGACAGATATTTGAATCTATTTAAAGGGACACTTTTGTTTATCTGCAAGAGTACAGGATATGACTTGATGGCTGTCCTGTGATATTTTATCATGATATATATATTTTATATATATATATATAATATAATATCATGATATTTTCCCACAAGTACAGCAACATCTGCTCAGGCACAGTCTGAAAATCCCTTGGGGTCTCCTGTGGCCCCTGGTGCCATAACTGTGCCCACAGCAGAGGGAGCATTAAACTCATTGCCCACGGGAAAGTGTGGGGAGTGATACCCATGTTCCTAGAATCCTTGGATGGGTAGGATGAGCTCATTAGCCTTCTGGCAGTCATCCTAGGAGAAGGACAACTCTAATTCCAAACCTGGGCAGATGGAGCTCGTTTAGCCCTGTAAGGCCTTCCATCTAAGAGAAGGACACTCTAATAAAACCTCTGTACTAAGGACTTGGCTGCCAGCGTCCAAGCTTGCTAGGCCCTGGCAGATGAACCTTAGGACTAAAGGGTGGGTCCAGCTCTGTGCATGCTGTGTCTCACCTAAAAAAATCCATAGTGCAGGCTCAAGGGTGCTATCTGCTATCCTCTTTTTATCAGTGCGCTTGGAAAAGGCGCTGAGGAGGAGTGTGGATGGAGCCCTCCCTGGAGCTTGGTTCGTGAAGCCTAGCCATACAAAGCAACATCTGCTAGAATAGTAACAGGTTTGATGAATTTCTCCATGCACAAATAGGCAGCTCTCGTGTTTGAAAGGAGATGATCCCTGAAATAAAAGCACATATAGATGTTTCTCAAGACATTCGAGTGTAGCAGAGATTTTTATAATTAATAGGAAAATGTATTATGTTGCTATGTGTTCTCAGAATATAGCAAGAGAGAATCATCTTGACATCAGTTATATTATTATCTCATAGGCATTTCTAATGAAGGTTTCTTATTCCTCTTGTGGTTTGTTTATGGAACTTGTAGTCTCAAAAGTCTTAATTCAATTTCCTTTCCTTTAAGGAAGCATTTTGGTAACTCAGGACATTCATAGAAAATTCTGTCAATAAATGTTTCTTCTATCATTCTTACCATGTTTTCTTCTTGGTATTCTGAAGGCTGAGGATAAAGTCATAATGCTGAATAAAAAATCATTTGAAGCTGATTTTGGAAAAGCACTGATGAGAATGAAAAAATCTTCTGTAGGTTAGATCACAGTACAGTTTAGATGGTCAACTTCTTCTGAGAGAATTTGCCCTGGTAACAGAAGACAGAGGCATGATTGTTGCCCTTGTTTGCAAGTGTCTCCACCTTTGCCACTATACAGTTTTCTGTCATTATGGTTGTACAAATACAAATGAAGCCATTTTTAATGTTTCGGCTTAAGTGTTATTATACAGTGGCTCCTAAATCAGTGGAATTATTGGTACTGCTTTGAGAAAACTTTGCCTTCAGCTATATATGTGTTATTGCACTGGAACAGAAGAGCCTCTTGTCTGAGAACAGCTGAAGTCAAAATGTAAAGACCTTTAAGTCACACATATGAGACTGAGAGTAAAATTTGATCTGCAGAAGTTATTTTCTGCAATTGATGTTGCACAAGCTGAAAACAGAAATTGCTTGATTTTCAGTTTCAAAGTAGGGTGTAAAACTTCCCCAACCCAAGTATGTTTGATGTGGATATCATGCGAGAAGTCAAAAAATTTTTACATTTTGCTTTCAAAAATGTAAGTAAACATTGTCATTCAATGCAGCAGTGGAAACATGCAGAATTTATAATCTCTAGCCATTCCAGTATATGTGATCAGCCACTTTGTGCTGCTACCATAACTGAACATATAAATACTGTTGATTACAGAGCCTGTCCTCCTGTCTATATACCATATAAAAGTTAAGGGGAAGGCATTTCTGAAGGACCTTTTAGGTGGTTCTGTGTTTTTCGTGTTGTCTTCCCTCTCTCCCCTCTTCCGCAGTCATGAAGGTATATACACAATTATGTAGAAAGATTGCTTATTATCATTTATCTAAATGGCTACTGAATTAAAATATATATTTTTTATAGTTCCCCTGAGTCCCATCCCAAGAAAGGAAAGAATAGAAAGAAAATGAGAGCTTTAAACACCCTTCTATTTCAGACTCCTAGCATTTAGAATAGTGGTTTTGACCTTTGAGCAAAGAACCAGAGTATTGATAGGTATGCGCATACAACTATTTTAATAGAATTTGCTTCTGATCCAACAGAATTTATGGAATAATAGTAAGAGTACGTTCTATGCACTCGAAGTAAATATTTACTCATCTGGAGTACTGGGTCCAGTTCTGGAGCCCTCAATACAGAAAGGACATGGATCTGATGGAGCAGGTCCAGAGGAGGGCCACAAAAATGATCAGGGGCTGGAACATCTCTCCTACAAGGACAGGCTGAGGGAGCTGGGATTGTTCAGCCTGGAGAAGAGAAGACTTCGGGGGAACCTACTAGCGACTTTCCAGTACTTAAAGGGAACTTCCAAGAAGGCTGGAGAGGGCCTTTTTGCAAAGGCCTGCAGTGAAAGGACAAGGGGCAATGGTTTTAAATTGGAGAGGAGTAGATTTAAATTGGACATTAGGAAGAAGTTCCTCCCCACAAGGGTGGTGGAACACTGGCACAGGTTGCCCAGGGAGGTGGTTGAGTTCCCATCCCTGGAGGCATTCCAGGTGAGGCTTGCCAGGGCTCTGGGCAAGCTGCTCTAGTTGGGGATGTCCCTGCCCAGTGCAGGGGGGTTGGACTAGATGAGCTCCAGAGGTCCCTTCCAACCCTAACCATTCTATGATTCTATGATTATAAGCTAGAGATGTTATTATCTTGTCTTCACAGAATTCAGTTTCTTGATAAAAATGTTTTATGTTCTTGTTTTGTTATTTCCCCTGGGGCTTGATAGCTAAAGTTAAAATTGTCCTTTATTAAATGAATTTAACTATCAATTTTCAATTTTGCATGCTTTACACTATATTTGAACTCATCTATATTTTCAGTGATCATTGATCTCTAATGTCTCTTTCTCTCAACGATACAATATAACAGTGTCTTTGCCATTGTCCTAATCTATTTATGTGCAACTGGAGTCTCAATGAAAAAAAAAGTAATCTTTTTCTGATTTTGTTTTTTTGCTGATAATCTTTTTAATCTAATATTTTAAACTTTACTATTCGCTTATTAATACTAAATAAAAATAGATTAAAATTTCAGCCATATAAATACTAATTTGGTCTTTCTGGAAAATTCATTTGTAGATTTAAAAATGCTTTGCAAATGCAGTAAATCAAGTAATTCATAAAAATGATAAGAATACCAAGTGAACATTAGCAGGTTTGTGATAACCATTTGTTGTCTTATTCTGTTATCAGCATACATACATATGTGTATATGCACTTAGGTTTCTGTGTATTTATGTACATAGACTCACTGATACGTGAATATATAAATCTGTGTAATATTTCTTTCTTTAGTACTGCAGTAAGATATAAAAGTCAATTAAAATCTTTCAGCATAACTTGTGCTTCCACTGGTGGTTATGTGTGTGTGTAATGCCATACAAGATTTTTAGTTTAATGTAATTGTACTTTTTGGAAACTATTCTACAAGCAGATTTAGAAAATAAATAAGTACATATAGAGAACAAGAATTGACAGGAAAAAAAGGCATTTGGAAGGTACTGGAGGAAGATGACTCTGTTTATACAGTACTGCTGTTTTGCTCTTGGTTTTTTCTAATGACTTTCAAGCAGGTAGCTGACAGAGTCAGATATTCGTACAGGGATATCACATTAGGCTTATTCACAATGTACTCACAGAAGTTATAAATACAATAAGACTCCAGAATTATTCCACTCAGACTGTATACTGTATATTAATAGACATACAGATAGGATTATAGATGTTCAGGATCATTGCTGTTCAACATCCAAGAGCATCTGTAAATAGTGGGAGTGTCCTTGGCTGTTATGAGGTTGTTGTGCTGTCTCCTACTGCCTCAAGTCATGTAGAGAAAAGCCATACTGGCATGAATCACAACATTGGCTGTAGTGCTTCTCTAGCTGTCTCTGTGATGGAAGGAAGATTGATGTTCCTGTGTACTAAACCACATGTATTTCATCTCACTCTGTACTAGAAGTAACTGGCCAGTTTCTTCCACCCAACAGAGGTCTATCTCCAAAATATTTATGGCCATGCTCTTGTATGAGTAGACATAACAGACAAGGAGGAGGATACCCTGCAGGTTTTTATCACCATTGACAGTGAGCAAAAAGGATAGCATTGGCTAAGATGGTTCTGAGAAAGGTATAACAATTTTGTACCTATTTTAACTGTAGAACTGACGTGTTTTGGTTTTGAGCATATGTCTTGCTTATGGCCAGACAATGCAGTTCAAACAAAAATTCAATGGTTTTTCCTTGGTAAAGAAACAAAAAGTGCAACAAAAATGTTATGTACAAATGTGTCCACTTTACAACACAAATTTAAGTTATCAGTTGTGCCCTCTCTCCACAATGTCTCTACTTAAAAAGAAATTAATCTTACAACCTGTCCTGAAAGGCAGCAAATCATATCTGAGCCACTGAATCCAGTAAAGGGGAAAATTCTCTGCAGACTTTTTTTTGTTTGTTTTTAATGGAGAGATGTTCAATTTTGACAGTACAGATTGGGAAGAGAATTAGAAAGGGACTGAGGAGCCCAAAACCATGGGAAACTTTGTATCTACTTCTTATGTCTTTAGACTCCAGATATGAATCCTCAAGTATGTTGGATTATTTTGTTCTTGCCTTGTTTTTCAAATAATTGTAAGCACTGTAGGAAATGTATTGTGTTAGTGTAATGTGTATTCTGGATCATGGTGACATTTGTCTGAAAAAATGGAAGAAATCAAGGAGCAAGGAGATGTAGAAATCAGAACTCTCTAACTGATTGCCCACTGCCAGAGGAAGATCTAATCAAACCAATATAGAAGTGCCATGCTTTCTAGAAGAGTTGATATGACACTCTGACATACTGACTCTCTTCTTAAGCTGGATAAAAAAATATTTCTCTGATTTACATTGCTCTGTTTAAGACTGTTCAACATTTTTGTTGGATTTATTTTCAGAAGTGAATGAACCTTCTTACAAATACATTCTAAACTAGGGTCCTGCAATGGATGCTTTACCAGAAGGAATTTTTTGAGTCAGAGGTTATTTTGGACAGTATAACTGTTTGTTGTTTAAATACTAAAAATATTTTTCATTAGCAAGTGACAAATGCACATGCAAGTGTATGAAGTCGTGTAAAAATGTATTGCTCATCTGCAAATGTATGTGATGTGATATATACATTACTTCCAGCACAATGTGCTTAAATGGGTGGGATTTACATACTAGGATTCAGCGCTTTCAGTTACTTTTGAACTTTCTGATGTTTCCAAAAGGTTGGTTTTGATTGCATTCTCCTTTTGGTTGATCTTGTCTCGTATTTGTTCCTCTTATTTAAATAGAAGTTACAGAATCACAGAATCATTAAGGTTGGAAGAGANAACGTTTCATAAATGCTTTCAGGGATGCTGACTCTGCCACTACCCTGGGTAGCCTATTCCAAGACATAACAACCCTTTCAGTAAAGAAATTCCTCCTTATATCAATCTAAACCTCCCCTGGTGCAACTTGAGGCCATTTCCTCTTGTCCTCTCACTGTTAACCCCAGAGAAGAGACCTACCCCCATCTCGCTACAACCTCTTTTCAGGGAGTTGTAGAGAGTGATAAGGTCTGCCCTGAGTGTCCTCTTCTCCAGACTAAACAACCCAGGCCCCTCTGCAGTGCCTCCCTAAGCTCAAGCAGATCCATTCTCCCTCCTATCTTGGTGTCACCTGCAAACTTACTGAGGGTGCACTCAATCCCCTCATCCAGATCGTTGATAAAGACATTGAACAGAGCTGAGCCCCAACACTGAGCCCTGGGGAACACCACTGGTGACCTGCCACCAACTAGAATGAACCCCATTGACCACTACTTTCTGGGCTCGGCGCTCCATCTGGTTCCTTACCCAGCAAGGAGTAATCCTGTCTAAACCATGTGCTGCCAGCTTCTCCATAAGAATGTGATGTTCCTTTTCCCTTTCTTCCTGCATCTGCTCCACTGTATTTCAGTGCTTATACTGCAAGAAGTTCATCAGTTGGGCCTGAGTATATTACACTGAGTCAGACCCTTTATCATTGCTGTTGCTGAAGTAAGACATTATAGTTCTCTGTCAGTGCTGTGCACCTGAGCAAAACCAAGAACTTCTCACATTCAAATTTCAAGATCTTCAGCTTTTAAGGACAATGTCAACTATTGATGCTGGCAGCTCATTGATACCTACAGCCACACAGCTGTGCTGTGATAAGTGGCACAGCTTCCCTGTGTTTTTGCAGCCAGGTTTCTGAAGGTGTAGCTACAATTTTTGGTTATTTATACTTTGATCTGGCAAGATACAGCTCTGGATTAGCATGGCACTGTGCCTACATGATTGTATCCTGCAGGTATGACTATGATCCTAAATGTCATCTGGCAATATTAAGGGATCAAATTAAATCAGAGTATCCAGACAACGAAATGGAAAAGTTTGACAGTAAATTTGCTTCATTTGATTTTGTGTGGTTTACATGCAGACACCAAATAGATTGTCTAACACAAATATAAGCATTACAGATAAGGGCATGGTGAGCCGCTTAGCCAGCTGATGTAACCTTTAGTTTAAGATTTTCTCAATTCTCTGGTGATATCCATAATTTAATGTTGCAGTTACATGGCGTTCTGTGTTTAACTCCTAATTATTTTTTTAAAGTACTGTCTGCCTGAAGAACTAAAACCTCCAGTCACTGCTGAAACTGGTATGTTAAGATTCATCTAAAACCTGAGCCATGACATGTGCTTTTTGAAGTCTTTGAACTGAATATAGCTTTACTTTGAGGTCTGTCTACTGCAGGAGGAAATTAAACACTTTCCTATTCTACTCACAGACAGCCTGTGCTGGAGGGCTGCTGCCTCTCTTCTCACAATGACTGCAGCAGCTAATCATGTGTAATCCCTGTGTTACTGCTCAGAGAAAATCTGTGGGCATTGAGAAACCATAAATAGGTGGATATACACATTTTACAGGGTAGACACTTTTGTTTTATTTTATAAGCCATATCCTTTTGGATCTGCCGTTATTCTGCTTTTTATGTGACAGCTGTTATGATTTTGCTTGTACTGCTTTGCTATTGTGGGTTCCTAAAACACATAACTTGTGACGGTTGATGAGGTATAATGCTTTCTCTTTCTCTTTGGTAAGATGCAAATATTTTGTGTGAGTTTTCATTTTCATTCTTTATGATAAAATGATGAACTGTTCAATAATGGAGACATTATATACCCGAGTCTTCTAGACATGTCTTTTTTCTCCCTTATGCAAATACTGTTCCTAGATATATCTTTGCTGGGCTAATCGACATCTGGAAACCTTGGACAAATAGCCGCTGCAAATCGATTGACTGATTTTTCACAGAATCACAGAATATTCATGGCTGGAAATGACCTCTCAGATCACCATGTCCTGCAGCACCATGTCTACACGTCTCTTAAACACCTCCAGGGATGGTGACTCAAGCACCTCCCTGTGAAGGCTGTTCCAGTGCCTCACCACTCTTTCTCTAAAGAAGTTCTTCCTAACGTCCAATCTAATCCCACCCTGTCGCAACTTCATACCATTCCCTCTGGTTTTGTCACTAGCTACTAAGGAGAAGAGGCCAACCCCCACCTCTCTACAAGCTCCTTTCAGGTAGTTGTAGAGGGCAATGAGGTCCCCCCTGGGCTGAGTGCCAGGTACCCACCAAGGTTCTCTATTGTGTTCTCGCCCCACACCTCCCATGGCACAACAAGAGGGAGAGAACGGATGGAAACAGCCCGTGGGTTTTAGTAAAGGCAGTTTAATAAGCAAAATAAACAAAGGCAAAGCCACGCACGTGAAGCAAAGCAAAGCAAAATTGNGTTTTTCTATTGCAGTTAGTCCAATAGATGAGGGTTTGTCACAGTTGCTGTGTATGAGTTATGCAATGCATTTTCCACCTCAATACCCAGCATTTTCCAGACAGAATTGTGAGTCTTATTGAGCATGATGGATTTCACATTTACTTCATAATATCAAGGATCTGGATGGTTTTATGCTCCTAAGGAAACATGGGTGCAAATTTTCAATATTTTCACATGATGATATAGATGAGATTGCCTGTTTCCATAACTGTTTTCTAAATTGGGCAGAGCACATTCTTTTTTGCTTGATTGCTTCATAATTTAGCTCACTGATGGTATTAAAACACTAGATATCAGTTGACATTTAGGCATATAACCCACCTCACTGCAGAAAACTATAAAACAGGTTTTCTGAGAAAAATGCAGGATATTTTTCCTGGGATTTTTTTTTTTTTTTTTGTAGTGATTTGT
>VWZO01007851.1:48168-75105 GCA_013396975.1 Bucco capensis
TCTCCTAGGATGACTGCCAGAAGGCTAATGAGCTCATGCTACCCATCCAAGGATTCTAGGAACATGGGTATCACTGCCCACACTTTCCCATGGGCAATGAGTTTAATGCTCCCTCTGCTGTGGGCACAGTTATGGCACCAGGGGCCACAGGAGACCACAAGGGATTTTCAGACTGTGCCTTCTTTAGCTATTATGCATAACCAAAATGATTGTTGTAACCGCTGTCTTTGATCTACATTCCTGTTTTTGAAATCTGTAGCTCTAATATCTATTAGAAGGTACTAAAGGAATTCTGTTTTTCCTATTAAGGCTATCTTTACAGTACAGACTATTCTGAACACTGGTAAGGAAATCTGATCATCTTTAGTTTACCAGACAGACCATGCAAGTTGGTTTTATTAATTTACTCCTTTATTCTAAAAAATCACTCATTGGCTACTTGTTTTTTTATATTCTGACAATAATGGAAGAGTAAAGGGTAAATCATTCTAAAGATTTAGACTAGGATGTTTTGTGTTATATTCCTAACATGATCTAATTTGATTTGTGCTTTTCAGATGCTTCAATCATAGTCACAAAACTTTGTGTTATTGTTTCCTGTTCAGCCAAGATATAGTCACTTTGTAATACAAAATTCAAGCTGTTCTTTACTTTTCAGAAAGTACACAGTAAACATCTGATTTTTTTTTTTTTTTAAAGATAGTTTTAGGAGTTCTTTTAGGGTGAATTTAAATTCTGTTTTAGAAAGAGACATGCTTTATCTGAAGTGTCAGATGGCATAACTAGATGGATAGAGGAGGGGAAGGCAGTGGATGTGTTTTTTCTTGACTTTAGCAAAGCTTTCGATACTGTCTCCCATGGTATCCTCATTGCCAAACTTCAGAAGTGTGGATTGGCAGACTGTGCTGTGAGATGGATTGGGAACTGACTGAAGGACAGAGCCCAGAGAGTTGTGGTCAGTGGAGCAGAATCTAACTGGAGGCCTGTGACTAGTGGTGTGCCCCAGGGGTCAGTGCTGGGGCCAGGACTGTTCAATATATTCATCAGTGATCTGGATGAAGGGGGAGAGTGTTCCCTCAGTAAGTTTGCAGATGATCCCAAGCTTGGAGGAGTGGCTGGCACACCAGGAGCTGTGCTGCCATCCAGAGTGACCTGCACAGGCTAGAGACATGGGCAGGGAGAGACTTAATGCAATTTAACAAGGGGAAGTGTAAAGTACTGCATCTGGGAAAGAACAACCCCCAGCAGAGCCAGAGAGATTATTCTCCCCTCTCCTNACATACTGTGATACTGTGATGTTTTGATTCTGTCCCAAATAAGCATTACTATAGAAAACTATTCATTTCTTTAACTGGCTACCAGAAAACCACAACACTGCCATTTGACCTTTGCATTTCAGACATAAAGTCTTTTTACTATAAGTTTGAAATCCATAGAAATTACTGTTCTGCATATTGCTTAATCCATATGGTCTTGGGCAGATACTGTGGAGCTGGTATTTTCAGTCTCTAGAATAAAATCTAGACATCTTAACATCTCTGAATTTATGAAGCACTATTTATATAATTGCCTAATTTTATACTGGGAAGATGGTATGCTTCAAGAAAAAGGATATTTTAACTGGGCAATCTTGGAATTTATCAGCTATTATCCTATGTTATTGGAGCCACTATTTTCCCCACATGCAGTTCTCTTTTCTGAAAGGTTCACTCACAAGCCCAGAGGTGAAAAAGCGTTAATCTTTAGAATTTTAAAACAGCTTTTCTGCTTTTATTTAAAAAGAACCCTTTCTGTTTATACAGCAGAAGTGTCCATACGGTCAGTAATTACTTACAAATGAAGCTTTTGTAAAGCTTATGTTGGGGGCCTTTCTGATGTTGCCTCAGTGAAAAGAAGCAGAAGCCACTTTATATGGGGGTGTGTGTATATTTGGCTGTGTACACTACTTAAGCAAAAGAAATTTTCTTTGTAAGGAGACGTAGTTTCATCCAGCAGTAAATTTAGATGGCCAGAGGTACAGCTCAAGCTGACTACTCTGCTGTTCAGGAAGTTCACATTGTTTAGAAATTCAGATATCACTCCAGTGCAAAAAATCAATGCAAATGCCTTTTGATTCATTCAACTCCATATGCAGTACTGACAATAGCACAAGAAATATGATTTCTTTCTAGCTAAAATTACTCTGACTGATGAGAATAGAACAATGTGTTTATTTTCTTCAGATATATTTCTCCACTGAGATTAGATGGTCAGAGAAATTGGTTTTGTTAGTTTTCTTAATAATGCAGGGAACAGTTCTATGGAAAGCCAAATTTATTCACAATCCTGGAACTTCCTAGAAGGAATTCCATCATGGAACCTGGACTACAATGCAAGCTGAAATAGCACAAGAAAAAAGTGTCACTTTGCAAATGACAGCTGGAAGAAATCCAGGATATAAAGTCAACAACTGTCTTCAGTTGTCCCAGTACTATATTTCATCATTGGTTCAGAGTGAGACTTGTGATTTTTGCCAGTCTCTTTTAAATCTTGGAGAAAATGGCTATTTGTAGGAATGCTCTATCTGCATCATAGAATCATAGAATCATAGAATGTTAGGGGTTGGAAGGGCCCTAGAAAGATCATCTAGTGCAACCCCCCTGCCAGAGCAGGATCACCTAGACCAGCTCACACAGCAATGTGTCCAGGCAGCTCTGCAATGTCTCCAGACAAGGAGACTCCACAGCCTCCTGGGCAGCCTGGGCCAGTGTTCTGATAGCTGGATGTTTTTGGTCCTAGGGAAAATCATTGGCAAAGCATTTGATGCTGAGTAACACAACATTCTTGTGTGATAGTATTTGTGGTCTGATGGACAGAAAGGTAATTTGAATCATTGAGTCCAGAGAGCATGGTTGATGGGTCATACTTTGCCTAAAATCCAGTAGTAAGTGAAGTACTACAGGGGTCTATTCTGGTTGTGTTCAATATCTTAATCAATGACTTGAGGGGAGTGAAGTTCTTGCTCATAAGGTTTGTACCAGATTGAGTAGGGTGACCAGTCAATACAGTCAGGTATAGGACTGCAGTCCAGGAAGACCTAGATAGACTGGAGGGATGGGCCAACAAGAGCTTTATAAAATTCAACAAGGACAAACACAAATCCTTGCTCCTGGTAAGGAACAATCCCCAGCAAAGACACAAGCTTAGGACTACCTGTCTGGGGAGCAGCAAGGTGAGCATGGACCAGCATATCTCCTTGACAGCAAAGGCAGACAACTGTCTTCTCAGCTCTGAACAGGCACATAAGTTTCAATCAAGGGAAATGATTATCCCCTATACTCAGAACTCCATATTTCCCATCAAAATTACTGCTTATGGTAAAAGGTATCAATAATCTGTAGTGAATTCAGCACAGTGCTACTGTGCTACTGTAATGATGGACCGCTTGCTCTATGATGCCAAGGAGCTGGGGCTTGCTGAGTCTGGAGAAGTGATGGCTTTCGGCGGACTTAACTGCAGTTCCTCAGCACCTAGCAGGGGGGTCATCAAGGAGATGGAACCAGACTCTTTGTCTCTCTTTTCCCACCATATTCAACAGAAGTAAACTGGGAAAAAAAGAAGTTGCAATGATGCAAGGAAAAGCTTTTTCATCATGAGGGCAGTACAAGAGATGATGACCGCACAAGCTCTGCAGGCAGTCCCTGGAGATTTTCCAGACCCATCTGGGAACAGTCCTGAGCAACTGATGTGAGCAGATCCTGCTTGGAGAAGCAGATTGGACTAGAGTTCTCTTGAGGCCCCTTCAGCCTGAATTATTCTGTGACTGTCCAGAGGGGATGCTTTATGGAACAAATGGAACAGCTGTGTCCAGTTTTCACCATTTAATAATAATACCACCACCCCCAAACAACAAAAACTCGATCAAAAAAACCCACAAAAATGCCCTGTGTTAAGGTAGGGCATGAATAGCCCCATATATCCCTAGAACAGAATGAAGAGCCTATTGACTCTCAGGAGTAGTTCTCCGTCCTATTGCCAGCCATGCGAAATGAGAAACAAACAGAAAAAACTCTGTTTGCAGCATCTGAAGAAACTCTTAACAGAGTTTCTTCCTCACCCAACTAGCTATTACAGAGGCATATCCTTTGCTCTGGATGGATGGTTTTTTGGCTTTAGTTTTGACTCTTGTGGGGTTTTTGTTTGCTTGTTTGTTTGTTTTTTAATAACTTTGATCACTACCATTTGATCTGACAAGCTCCCGTAGGGCCTTTTCCAGGACCGTGATAATGTATTCATGTCAGCCCTATGGAAGAAGGAAATTAATGTGCTTGTGTGTGTAGATATGTGTATTTCCTGATTGAGGCTCTGCAAGTGAGGGGTGTAGTTACTTGCAGAGTCCTGAATTTGTGAAGAAAACAGACACAGAGTGCTAGGGAAGTCAGCCACAGGCACTAAGGATGCATGTTCAGTCTCATCACAAAAGAATGTTAAATGAAAGAAGACAAGTGATGCCATAGAAACCAAGATTCAGCTCTTTGTGAAGCATGTTGGGAATGCTGATCTCATATGCAGTCATGTGTAATTGAACCAGAGTTCCAATGCAGCCCTCCCTAATGATCTTCCTGCTATTCCTTGTGCAACTTAAAGCATTGCCTCCATCAGGATCACATTATCTGTGCTTGTGGACTGATAAATGCAAACCTGGGAGCTCTGTTTATTAATGGAAGAGGAAAATTAATTTGTCTGTCAGAAGCTAGTTGTGCATAGTGTAGCTGAGGTGATAAAGGTGATAATGAACTTCCATTGCAGGGGTAGAGCACCAACTAGAGAGCAAGGTGCATGGTGTTTTCTGCAATGAGAAGCAGTTATTTTTAAGAGTTGCATCTTTGTTCTGGTGATGACATTTAAGAGGCCAGCACAGCCAGTGAGGGCAGTCAGCGACAGCAGTAAGAGCTGCTCATTTGAGTTACTGGGAGGGATCAAGGCAGGAGCAGCCTTCCTGGAGAGAGGGAAGCCAAGAGAGAGTGGGGAGACCTGGAACGAGGTGGCAGCTCTCGCCAGGCAAATTTAAAGCAGCGATAGTGGCAGCTTCCACACACACGGCCAGCACAGCTAGCAAGGGCTTTAACAAAATGCAGGCTCTTTTTTCTCTCCTCTTGGAATGGGTAAACAGGTGGAGATGGTATGCACTAGGGCAAAAATGGTAACCACCCCTAAGAAGTGTGCAGCAACCCAGACAATACTGCTACGGAGATATGTGGCTGTCCTGGTTCCTAGCTGCAGGGAATGCCACAGCCTATCACCATCACTAGATGATAGCATTAACAGTAGGTGTGCAAGGTGCGACCAGGTAGATGACCTGCTGTACATGGTGGCTCAGCTGCAAGAGGAAATTAAGAGGTTAAGAAGTATCAGAGACTGTGAGGAGGAGATAGATTGGTGGAGTCGTACTCTACCATCCCTGAGGCAGGTGCACCAGGAGAGACATGAAGAAAAAAGGAGTCCTCTGCCCTCCTGCCACCGGGCTAATAATAATGAACAAGATGAAAGAAGGTGGAAGCAGGTTCCTACCCGGAGTCGCAGGCATCCCCCTTCATTTCCTACACCCCCCCTCAGATACATCTACACAGTAGGTATGAGGCTCTGGAGATAGAAGGGCAAACCAATGATGGCAGAGAGAAGAGTTTGTCTTAATCAAAGGAAGAACAGCCCAAGGCGAGACAGCCTAATTGTATAACAACCTACCTCTTCTGTTAAAAAAACTGAGAAGAGTCATTGTCATCGGCGACTCCCTCCTCAGAGGAATGGAGGGCCCTATCTGCTGACCAGACCCAACCCATAGGGAAGTAGGCTGTCTCTCTGGGGCCTGGGTAAGATATTTTACAGAGAAGATCTCTGAGCTGGTACGCCCCTCTGATTACTACCTGTTGCTGATCTTTCAGGTAGGTAGAGAGGAAGTCATTACAAAAAGTCTAAAGGGAATCAAGAAAGATTTCAGGGCACTGGGGAGACTAATCCGAGACTCGGGAACCCGAGTAATCTTCTCCTCCATCCTGCCAGGTGCATGAAAAAATGTGGGAAGAAACTGGAGAGTCTCCGAGATTAATACCTGGCTCCAGGGCTGGTGCCACCGACAGAACTTTGGGTTCTTTGATCATGGCTTGGTATACATGACACCAAGCCTGCTCACAGGAGATGGGAAACATCTATCCAAGCGTGGGAAAAGGATCTTCTCATAGGAGCTAGCAGCCCTAGCTAGCTTTAAATTAGAATCAAAGGGGGAGGGGGGCAAATCCAGGACTGCTAGGGATACGCCTTGGGGGGGACAGACCAGTGTTGGAGGTGACATCTGTACCTCGGATCAAGTGCTTGTATGCCAATGCCCGTAGCATGGGCAATAAACAGGAGGAATTGGAAGCTATTGTGCACCAGGGCAACCATGATATAATTGCTATCACAGAAATGTGGTGGGATGATTTGCATGATTGGAGTACTGCAATGAATGGATATAGGCTCTTTAGAAGAGACAGGCAAGGAAAGAGAGGTGAGGTGAAGGAGTAGTGTTATATGTTAAAGAAGGCTTCGATTGTGTTGAATTCAAAGTTAGACACACCAAGGTGGAATGTTTATGGAATGTTTATGGCTGAAGTCCTGGTGGGAGTCCGCTACAGACCACCTGACCAGGATAAAGACACTGATGAGTTGTTCTTTCAGCAACTTGGTAATGTCTCACATTCACCAGCCCTTGTTCTTGTGGGGGTTTCCAACTTCCCAGATGTCTGCTGGAAGTACAACACAGCAGAAAGGGAGCAGTCTAGAAGGTTTCTGGAATGTGTGGATGATAACTTCCTGTTGCAGCTGGTGAGAGAGCCTACCAGGGGCAGTGCTCCACTAGATCTACTGTTTACAAATAGGGAAGAGCTCGTGGAAGATGTTTGTAGCAGATTTCTGTTCCTTTTTACTGGCATTTTGGGTATCTCATTTGGACTAATTTTGTCTTCCAATTGAGAAATGCAGAGCTATTCATAGAATCATTATGTTTGGGAAAGACCTCTGTAATCAGAGTCCAGCCATACACCAAACACTACCATGTCCCCAAGCACCACTTGGGGTTGTTCCGGCCAAAGTGCAGGACATGGCACTTGGCCTTGTTGAGTCTCATCCCATTGACCTCGGCCCATCAATCCAGTCTCTCTAGATCCCTCTGCAGAGCCTTCCTACCCTCAAGCAGATCAACACTTCCACCCAGCTCAGTGTCATCTGCATTCAAGTCCCATTGTAACAGTTCTCTAAACCATGGCCTGGTGAATGGCACATTGTATCTGAATTTACTGCTTTGAGTACAAAAGCCCACTGATATAACCAACCACTGTAACAAAATCTTTATTAAGAATTTATAACACAGTAATTAGTTGGGTTAAGCAAATTAGTTTTGTATTCTGCAGCAGGAGAGAATTCTCTGAAATGGATTACTATGAACTAGAAATATCACAGTATTTTCCAAACAGTGAAAAAAGTCTTTTAACTGTTGAAGAAGTTAAATTTCTTTCAACGGTTGAACAAAATTTTATATACATCAGGTCATTCCCATTTGCCATTGACAGACTAATTGCTGTCCTTCAGGCAACCAGTGGGTCATCTGTAATTTATGTCTGGAGTTTGTAACTTGAGGAAAGAATTTTGAAGTATCCACATATAAATATTGCCATTCTGTCTGTAAAGCTCAAAACCCTCTGGTTTACTGAAACAGTAACAACAAAAAATATTTGATGTTACTGCTTTCATTTTTTAAAATTATGAGTATTTTTTTGTGGGTTTTTTTCTGGATTGCTGTGGTATTTGCCTTACAAATGCATCATTATCCACAAATCCTTAATCAGAACATGAAAGGATGATTTAATCTCCTGCACTACTTTTTGTGCTATATATCTTAAGACTTCTATTGCTTTTAATTTTTTTTTAATGCAAATAACTTTAAAGGATTTCATTCTAGTTGTTGGAAACCTATAGTTTGAAGGGGTTTAATTGTGGTTTTTCTTCAATGCTATATTGGAATTTCTTTTAAGAATTCATGATGTTCCTGTGTTTTAAATTAATTATTTGTGATCAAAAATATTAGAAGTTTTTTATTACATATTCTTATAAAAAAAAAGATATTATTAGAGTTATACTAGGAATGTATGAAGATCTCTGAACTGTCAATGGCTTTTTGAGGAAATTTTCAAGAGTCAAGTCCTGCAGCCATATAGAGAAATGTAGAGTCTGAGTTGCAGGGTGATGTAACTACTGATGTAACTGAGTGCATTTTGAAGTTGTATGGAAAACTTTAATTGCTCTTTAATAAGGATCATATTTCTTAATCAATTTTTGTTCCAGTAACAATAGGATGTTTTCACGAGTGCTTCCCTTCGCCTTTTCAGCTAGGTCTAATTCTTTCAAATTATACAAGAATCCTTGTGCCTACATGGTAAGAAAGCATGGACTTCATTTAGGACACCAGAAAGTTTTCTTCTCATGCACCCATGTCATCAGTTGACACCCGTGTCTAGTGTGAAGGGGGTCTCAGTCTTGTACAGGCTAAGGAAACATGGTGATTACTGGAATTGAAAGGACAAACCATGTGGTATGCAGACACGATGACTCTCCTGTGCAAACAACCACAGTTGCAATGACAGCTGTGCTGGTAAATGGGCAGCATGAGCAGAATGCTTTTGTGGTTTAACCCCAGCCACGCAACTGCTCGCTCACTCCCTCACTCCTCCTTCCCAGTGCTCTGGGGAAGAGAATCAGGGAGGCAGTGTCCATCTCTTGGAAGAAAGGAAGGCTCTGCAGAGGGACCTGGACAGGCTAGGTGAATGGGCAATGACCAATGGTATGAAATTCAACCAGGCCAAGTGCAGAGTCTTACACTTTGGCCACAACAACCCCATGCAATGCTACAGGCTGGGAGTGGCTGGAGAGTGGCTCAGCGGAGAGGGACCTAGGAGTATTGGTTGACAGCCGGCTGAACATGAGCCAGCAGTGTGCTCAGGCAGCACGGAAGGCCAATGGCATCTTGGCCTGGATCAAGAATAGTGTGACCAGCAGGACTAGGGATGTGATTCTCCCCCTGTACTCTGCACTGGTGAGGCCTCACCTTGAGTACTGTGTCCAGTTCTGGGCCCTTCACTTCAAGAAGGATGTTGAGGTGCTGGAGAGGGTCCAGAGGAGAGCAACGAGACTGGTGAAGGGGCTGGAGGGGAAGCCATATGAGGAAAGGCTGAGGGAACTGGGACTATTCAGGCTGAAGAAGAGGAGACTCAGGGGTGACCTTATCGCCCTCTACAACTACCTGAAGGGAAGCTGTAGTCAGGTAGGGGTTGGGCTCTTCTCCATGGCAGCTAGTGACAGGACAAGAGGCCATGGCTTGAAGCTGCAGCAGGGGAGAGTTAGACTGGACATTAGGAAGCACTTCCTCAGGCAGAGGGTGACTGGGCTCTGGAATAGGCTGCCCAGGGAGGTGGTGGAGTCACCATCCCTGGAGGTGTTTAAGAAAAGATTGGATGTGGCACTGAGTGGCATGGTTTAGATGTTGTGGTGTATTGGGTCATAGGCTGGACTTGATGATCCTGGGGGTCTTTTCCAGTCTTGGTGATTCTGTGATTCTGTGAAAAAAAATAAAACTCATTGGTTAAGATAAGAACATTTTAATAACTAAAATAAAATATAACAACAATGATAATAATGAAATATTATAATATTAACAATGAAAAGGAGTATAACAAAAAGGCAGAGAAATAAAACATTTCCATTCTCCTGTGTTTAGAGGCTTCAATAATATCAATTGGTTCACTGTTGTTTCAAAGGCAGCAGGCAAAGGGTATATTACTGTTCCTGAAGACCAAGCTACTGTGCTATCTGTAGCTACTGTTTACTTTCCTGCTTAAATGCAGTTATTCTCATTTTGAAATGACTCTGTTTTCATAAAACAATCTCATTGACAAAAATCAAATGGTTATCACATATGGGATTTATGGATTCCTACAGAGAAGGACCACATCTCTCAAACAAATAACCCTGTCTTCATTCAATACAAGCAAGAAAAAGCTGAAAATTCAACCATCTTGTTACTAAATTTATCTTATGCTAAGTTTACTGTGCCACTGAGAAACTGTAAGAGTTTAAATGGGTTTGCAGCTGACCTCTTGATCCCAGAGAGGATTTTTTTTGGTACTTATTGATTCTGAAAGTGAAATGTAGGTGTAGTAAGACAATATCAAAACTTTTAGGAAACCTCTAGGAGGTAGAGCATTGGTGTAGATATTCACTCCTGCATTAGAAAAGCTATAATTTCTCTTTTCTTTATGTTCATCATACCGTTTGTGCTGTATGAAATATGGTATTTAGCGGATGTTCCTTCTTAAGTTGTGTGCATGTGTCAGCATCAGTAAATTAAATGGTTGTGTCTTGTGTTGCATGTGATGATAATGATAGCATGGAGAAAGGATAACAAGTTCTTTCCTTCTTTTCTGTAGGCTTATTGACGCAGAGGTAGAAATTACTTCTCACATCTTTTTCTCTTCAGTCTCTGCACTGATAGTGTTTAACTTTTTCACAGTAGTTAAAGAAATTGAATTCTCAGGATATGCACTTGCTGGAATATAGGTGTACTATGGGCATATGCTTGCACGTTTCTCTACCTGTAGCTCTGATAAGTACCCTTACTTAAACTCATTGGGGCTTTGTTTGTCATGTAAATGAAAATACACATGGGTATGTAAAGGTCTTGACTGTGACCCTACACACATCCAATGTTGTGACAAGATAGTACATCTATTTTGACACATAAGAGTCCATGATGCCTAAGTAAAGTTTGAGAGTGTATTTGGTGTTACAAACTTAGTAATTCCATCTGTTTTGCTCAAGATTTAACACATTATATCATATGAACATGGGAATTGCAGAAGTGCTTGTGTTGATGTGAACTTTGCTCCTGTTAAAATACTAGCCATGACTTTAAAAACCATCCATGTAGTCTTTATTGTTTAATGCTTTAAACTTCAGAAGAAAATAAAAAAGAATCAGAAAGGTAAATTCAACAAAGTTTGCATTAGAAAAAATAGACATTTCTTCATACTTGCACCATGCTGACAAGTTGCTGCTCAGGGAGAGACAGTTCTTTAGAAAGTAGGGTATATTTCTACTAACTTTTAAGCCCAATTGAATCCAATGAAAACTTGTTAATACAAATGTGTTTCCCACTGTGCTAACTCAAAGATTAAAAACCAGTTGTTAATGAATGGTGTTTCTTCTTCTAGAGCCCTCTTCTCTTGGCTTTTGAATAGATACAGCATCTTTAGAGATGTACATTTCAGTTAGCCTAGAATAAATTCTGGGGGCTTTGGACACTTGTCAATGTGTCCTACTTCTAGGAACCATTGAGAAAGTGAGGACTGAATGTTCTTTGGTTTCCATGACAAATGCTTTGTTTTCAGCCAAGTGGCTTAAGTCAGCACTAATTTAAGCTCTGTTGCTTAAAAAAAAATAATTGTTGTTTTTTAAACCATCAGAACAGGTAATCAAATGAAAATATTTAATCTAGATATGAAGAAATTAAATAATCTTTATGGATCCATATTCAGTCTATTCTGAGATCATCTAAAGATAGCACTTTAAAGCATGCATTGCTTTTGTTTCAAACAACCATGAGAAGACAATGGGGATTCCATCTGATTTGTGTTAGTTATGGGAGGACAGATAGTACCTGTTTTGATGTGAGCCCTGCTAGTACAAAGCTGTAAGTCCACACTGAGTTTTTGCGAGTGTCAGTGGATATATCAAAAAGGGAATTTCAAGAATACACAGGCATATGTTTTCAGGCACCCTCTTCTCCTGTAAATTAAGTCCTGACCACTATGGGTCATTCTTTTTTTTTCTTTCAGAGTGCAATTACTGTTTAAAGAAGCAAAATTATTCACAAACTTTTAGCTGAGACACTGACAGTAAATTTGGTCAGAATGCTCTCAAGTGGCAACTAAGGAGTAATTTTTATTCATAGCTATACCATCATTTCTAGCTGTGCTCTTTAAATGGGAGTTTTTTAAAAATAAGACCTTTAATGAAGATTTATGAGGAAAGTAAATTCTTAAATTGCTTGCTCAAAGTTTATGAGCAGCAGAAAATGCAGTAAATCCCCCTTTTCTTTTGTAAATAAATATACATGTATGGTACAGTCTGAAAATCCCTTGTGGTCTCCTGTGGCCCCTGGTGCCATAACTGTGCCCACAGCAGAGGGAGCATTAAACTCATTGCCCACGGGAAAGTGTGGGGAGTGATACCCATGTTCCTAGAATCCTTGGATGGGTAGGATGAGCTCATTAGCCTTCTGGCAGTCATCCTAGGAGAAGGACAACTCTGATTCCAAACTCGGGCAGATGGAGCTCGTTTAGCCCTGGAAGGCCTTCCAGCTAAGAGAAGGACACTCTAATAAAACCTACATCCTGAGGACTTGGCTGCCAGCGTCCAAGCTTGCTAGGCCCTGGCAGATGAACCTTAGGATTAAAGGGTGGGTCCAGCTCTGTGCATGCTGTGTCTCACCTAAAATAAATCCCTTGTGCAGGCTTGAGGGTGCTATCTGCTATCCTCTTTTTTTCAGTGCACTTGGAAAAGGTGCTGAGGAGGAGTGTGGATGGAGCCCTCCCTGGAGCTTCATTCGTGAAGCCTAGCCACAACGACAACGAAATATACATGTGTTTAGCAAAAAGATAGCTATCAATGATTTTTCTCTTAAAGGAAATGTTTAGATAATTTCTTTTATGCACGCTGTCTGGATTAGATAGCATGTGACTCATAATTTCTCAAAAGTGTAATAGGACATCCCTCCCAGGTGGGATGTTTGCTTTGGAAATAAGGTTTGAGAGGTCACTGTGAAAAGGGATTTTGTAAGTCATGTGTGAGTAACTGTTTTTGATGAAACTGTGGCAAGTATTTGGACTGACTCTGTGACTTTGTAAAATCCTTTATGTGAGAAAAATATATTTGTGCAATTAGAGAAAAAGAAAAAACAAAACCTAAACCCAACAGCTAAAAAAAATCCCAACCAACCAAGACAAAAAAAACAACCCCCAAAGAATCTCCGAACCAGTATGCTCTATCACTGGTCATGTGTTGGAGTTAGAAAAGTATGAAGACTATAAAAAGTGGTAGCTAATTTTAGACCATTGGTTTCAGAGCAGTAGATCTGAATGCTGTCTCTCCGAAAGATCAGAGTAGAATAAATTTTCTATTTTTTGTAAAGGTACTGGGATAAAGTTATCTTCATTTCTATGTAGTGTAGAATATAGAAGTGTAGAATTAGAATATAGTGAGAGATGATTACATTTTAATTTATTTCTTGCTTGTTTACAAAACGTTGCTTGCATTCCACATTTGAATTCAGGTTGTATCATCTGCCTTTCTGAGTAGCTGTGCTTTAATCATTAAATACAAAAAGAACAGCAACAAACTATTATAATACGCTTGGGGAAGGAGTCTGCAATGGACAGCCAAAAACTGTGTCTCCACTGACATCATAAGAATTGCAATTTTGGCTAGAAAATGCTACAGATCACAAGGTCATGTAATAGAGATTACTTATCTGATATGTAGTCCTTAAATCTTCTTAACTCCCTAGCCAGCTGTAGAACTGCAAATTACATTGCTTTGCTTTAAAATCTGAAGAAAAAGATTTCTTGCAAGCCTGCAGATAAAAATTTTGAGTGAGTTAAAATGAGCAGCTGCAGCTAAGCTCTACTTAAACCCAACAAGTCCTGGTTAGATTGTAAATCACTTTTGGCTATACACATGAATAGATACAGAACTCAATTTGATAGGAATATTTAGTAAATTGAATATTGGGGTAAGTTGGGAAATGTGTTAATATCTGACTACCTAAGCATGTTTGTGGTTTGTTAGGTTCCCCCCTCCCCAAGCCTGCAGTGATACAGCCAAAAAAATTAATTTCTTCTCTCACATCCAACACTTAACCAACATCCACACCTTATAATATATAGAAAGTTATTACTTCATAGCAATACAGAAAGAGAACAGTAGTGCACTAAAATCAGGCTGTTCCTCAGCTTTCCAGCTGTTACAGAGCTGGACATAGCAGGTGATGGTTGCATTCATTCAGTCTTACTCATTTTTTGGTAGCTCCTTGCTGCCTTACTCCTTTCAATATTGCTTATGACTCAAGCATTTTGCTTGTTTCTTCAGACTCTCCTTAGCTTTACATGTATTTTCTAGAATGCTGGTGTTACTATGGGACAGAAATTCTCAATTCAGTTTCTTGAGGCTGTTTTAAGAATGGGAGCCTGTAAAGATAGAAAAACAATTCCTTGCACACTTTGTGGTCTGTCACACCCGTGGAGAGGATTGCTGGTATAGCAGTGGTTGTAAAGCTTGATCAGGACAATACTCACTTTAAGTGTCTGGTTTTGCATTTGTGCCTCTGTTACCATCCCTAAGCTCCTGTCAAGGAAATTTAGGATGTAATCATGCAGATCCATAATTTTGAAGATGTGCTATATGTTCAGGTTTTGAGTACTCTAATGATAGGCCCTTTGGAAATGATTTAAATAATCACATCAGGCACAGTCTGAAAATCCNACATACATACAAATAATCACATCTTAATTTTCTGTTGAGATAGAAGGCAGGTTACACTACTATGCTTTTTTAAGCTATAGGGCATACCCTATATTGGTCACTGGCAGTTTCAGGGGACAGCAGTTTGTTCTATCAGGCTATTTTAGGTAAAAATTGGAGCTGCTGTACTTACCGTCCATGAAGATAACGACAGTTTCAATTTATCTGGTGACATGTTGAAAGTGGTTAAAAGAACAGTTCTCCAGGCTCCTGGAGGTTAAAGGGGAATCAAATCAACAGTGGAAAGTAGAGCGTTTAAATGTGAGCAGATTTGGGTTTTTATTAACACATTAACTTAAAACAGATACGTCATATTCTAAGTTATGCAAGGATTAGATAAAATGAAAAATAGCATATCATAAGATCATGAGTTTCTTAAAATTTTTTAATATCAGACCAGCTGTATTCTGCTTGTGTCTGTCCCTTTAAATATAAGAAATGTTATTAGGGCAGCCTGACCTTCTAAAAGAAGGGAAAGCAAGCGCATAAAGGGTTTTGGCAATAACACTGACAGTGCATTTTGCTGCAGTACAGGAAATTATCTGCTGCAACCCTAATGAGAGAGATAGACGTTGCATGTTCTTTAAGGATATTTGGGTTTCATGATGTGAAAGCAACCTTAATTTCAGATCAAAAGCAAAACTGAGATACATGTTGTTTTTCACCGTATGAATTGCATCTGATGCACCCGAGCTCAGAACTGTAGTTTTCTAACGTCATTATAATCCTGTCAATGATGTTTGCAAATACCTAGGTCCTGTGGGCTCTGCTCAGTGATGTATTCTGACTCACTTTTGGGATGAGATCACATACTCATTTTAGTTGGCTTTTATTCCACCTTTGTAGAAAGTCACAAATCCACCATTAGCTAAACTAGACAGTGAAAAGACACTGTATACAAAAGGCAAAAATACCATTTGCATGGTGATAATTACTAGTGTTCATTTTCTCACTTAAGTGATAGGACACATCACACTGTTGCCATAGAAACCCCGATTCTGTCCCATTAACTGCCTAATGTGAATTTGTGAATGCAAGTTTCAACGTGTGGAAAGCAGCTGAAAATAGGGAGTGATTCATCATGTAGAGCACAGACAGCTGAGTTGCAGTCTAAGTCAGGGCTGTCTAATTTGGTTTTCACTGTTGAAGTAGTATGCTATGATGTAGGTATCCAATTAAAGACAGACCAATTTGATATTAAGCAAGATTTAAAATGGTGGTTGAATAGCTGTTTTAGTTTTTGAAATGCTTTGTGTTGCATTACAACGTTAGCAAAATTGTTTTTTTAATGAATACTATGGAAGATACTGGTGCTTTCAAAATAATTTGGTTGAGATTTGAGACATTTCAAAGGTGAAACCCATTTCAAATTACTCCCATACTTCAATTAGTGTTTCAACTTGTTTACACCTCAAGAAAACAACCTGTAAGGAACTGGAAAGAACTCTGGGTTAAAATCTTGGCTCTTCAACAGACTTCTTGTGTGATTTTGAAGCAGATGTTTAAGTCTGTTTCTGTGCATGCTTTTCTTCTGTTAAATAGGGGTAAAAATCACCAAAACAAACAAAAAAAAAACAGAGAAAACCTCCTCCTAGTCTTTCTCTGGTGCATTCTAGCTATTTAGAGTTGATTCCTGTGCCTGCTTGCAATTTTCACACTTGAGATGTGTCTTAATAAATGTATTGGGAATTATAAGAGTAGTCTTCTGCCTAAGACAGAAAATATGTCTTTACTTAGAGTCTGTCTGCTCAGTGCCCTGCGTCCTATGGCTGTACCATTGTTAGCTGGGTTCAGTTCAAAGGGCTGTTGTGAAATGGATGGCAACAAATGCAGAAAAATTCCATTAAGGAAATAGTATCATGAATATGATGTCAGTCATTTAGAGTTGGAATTAAGGGATCTCTTGCTATTTTATTTTGCATCTGTGAATCTGCATGATGGTACAGTCCTTTATTGCTTGATTATATACTATTTTCAGCAATTTTTTTAAGTTAAAGATGGGCTGTCTTTATCTAAAAAGCATGTTATACTATTTATTGGCAAGTATAAAGGGAAAAGGATAAGTGTTTTAGTGGGAGTAAAAGAAATACACTACCATTTATATGACTACCTTTCAGAACTAAATTCATACTACAGAAATATATGCTCAGTCTTTTTTGCATAGCACAGAAGTGGAGTCAAACTCCATACTTCATTTTCATGCTTTGCTTTTCTGTGTATTATTACATTAAACTCAATCATTCAGTTTCAGAGCAAGATTTCTGCTTTATTGCCGTCAGGAAGTTTGCTTTTCAGGGTTGTTCTGTATGGAAGTGAAAGACAGATGATCTCTCTTGTCATGTCACTAATATATTCAGTCAAAACTTGTTCCCTTCTCTTGCCATTTTTCCTGGCAAATTTGCATTGTTGTTGTGCTGCTCCTGTGTGTACCTACTCAGCTCTTCCAATTACCACCATCTAGTTATAACATCATCTACTAAGGATGATTGCCCCACAACGTTACTAGGCCCCAACCAGAAAGGCCAGTTTTGCTTATGAAACTTTACACACAGATTTCATTTTGAACTTAGCAGCATCTGTATCAGGGACAAAGAATTAAAGACACTTTGGGAGCTGATGATGACATGTGGTTTCATAAATATGAAATATTCCCGTTAAAGAAAAATAAAAGAAAACCAAAACCCAAATCAACCCTTATAAATCAACCTCAAGTGTTTATATGGAGATTAAACACATGACCAATATAATCATTAGAAATCTGATATGAAACATGTTTATAAATTACTAAGATCCTAAGAGTAGATTTTTATCAGAATCGAGATCTATCCCACACATCTTTTTTTTAACAAATGCAGGAGAGGTAATTGCAACTACAAAACTAAATTTGCTTATGTAAAAATAAATAGAGTTAAAGCAGACTGGTGACAACTGTTGACTGATGCTCCATGCAGAAAGGAATCTGGAAGAGATGAAAATCCATCTTCCTAGTGTTAACATCTTGTACTGAAACTTGAGTATGTGCCCTTTGTGTATTAAAAAAATAATAAAAAATCAGATCTCCAGCTGATTGGGTAATTACTTTTCTGTCTTGAAAGATAATGGTCTGTGGGTTTTTTGTTCATTCAAGTGGGAACCTGTAAGTTGAAAAACAACATTTCTCTTTAAGGAATCATTTGACAGAGAAAGAGAAGAAAGCAAAAGTACTTTGAAAACCATACTAGCAATAATCTATTAGGAAAAACACCAACTTGGTTCTCTTTGCTGTTTGATTGAGGCTAGCAAACCAGTCATCAAGTTGTCAGATAGTCTAAAATTGGACATAAAGATGATTGCCTGAATTTGGTAAAGGAAGGAAGGGCATGTTAAAAGCAGAAAGTTACTACTTAAATATTTTCTTTATCCACAGTACTGCTTTTCAGTGCAATTGAAAGGGACTTCCCACTTCCATTTCTGGTGCAGGATGGGGTCTCTCAAATCCCACAGAAACGCAGGGTGTCAGGAAGTTGTCTAGATTCTGAGGACCAGGAAAGTTGCCTGAAGCAGCCTTTGGGCTTACAGATTAATTTCCAAGAATGAAATACTGCATTCTGGGATGGTATGATAACTGACACATTTACAGTGCTTATAGAAAGAACTGCGCAATTTCTTTTCAGTGAATCATAGAATCATAGAATGGTTTGGGTTGGAAGGGACCTCTGGAGCTCATCTAGTCCAACCCCCCTGACTGGGCAGGGACATCCCCAACTAGATCAGCTTGCCCAGAGCCCTGGCAAGCCTCACCTGCAATGCCTCCAGGGATGGGAACTCAACCACCTCCCTGGGCAACCTGGGCCAGTGTTCCACCACCCTTGTGGTGAGGAACTTCTTCCTAATGTCCAATTTAAATCTACNTGGGCTCACCTCTCCAGCTTGTCCAGGTCCTTCTGGATGACATCTTGCCCCTCCAACTTATCAACAGCACCCCATAGCTTGGTGTCATCTGCACACTTGCTGATGGTGCACTCAATGCTGCTGTCGATATCATTTATAAATATATTAAACAGTCCAGGCCCCAGTACAGAGCCCTGAGGGACACCAGTGAATAGTGAGTTAAGACAATTTTCATGTATTCTCAGGCTATGTGTAGGTCTGGCTTGGATTTTGGTCAAAAGTTTAAAGTCAATACAGAGGATTTATTTTTAATTTACTCATTCTGAAAATGAAAAAAAATAAAATATTTCATTTCAGAAATGCCAGAACAGTTCATACTAGTTTACTTTTTAAAAAAGTTTAAAGGAGGGTTGTGAAAGTATAGTTCTACTAACACAATTGAGAGAATTAGTTCCAAGTCATCCTAGAAGTAGGCTAGACTGAGTAGACTCTCAGTTTTGGGATTTTCCATTTGGCAGCAAAGTAAGTGCAGATACATACCAATTTTGAAGTAACTCCAACTGAAACCAATTTGACAGATCCATTTTTAATATCTTATTTAAGTGGTTCAACCACTGAATGAAAACAGGATTTATATTTTGCTTTGACCTTTATGTCAATGTCTTGAATCATTCACAGCTTTGATTTATATGTTCCTAGACCTTCTACAGTGAATGCTGAAAGGATGGAGAAAAAAAGATGGGCTTTAATAGAATATACATTTTTAAACATGGGTAGCTTAGAATAGAGTTCAAAGTGAGTTTGTAATAGAATTGAAATGAAAAAAACCCAAATCTTGATTGTTTTCTTGTTCTTGGGTTTAACTTACAAACTTGTTTTCAGTTTACTTTGTGTCTTTTTCAGATTTAGCAAACTCAGTCCAGTTTTCTTTGGGTTCAAGAACTCTCTTCCCCATCTTTGAAGCCCATCTGACTGTTTGTGACATCTCTTGCTCTTGCAGCTTCTCACTTTGGCTGTGATATTTTTCTGTATTAGCACCTACTTCTTCAAGAAATACATATCTTGGTGTTTACCTAAAATAAAAAAAAATTCACAAATAACCAATAAACTATTATCTCAAATATACAGTGTACGAATGTACAAATACACAATTTCCATCTGTCCTGCCACCCCATACCTTCTCGATTAGCATTTGGGAGTATACAGTGGGCAGCACTGACAGAATGGTTTTCTGGTCTATGATTCTATGGGAAATGGATGCAAATTGCACCAGGGGAGGTTCAGGTTAGATATTAGGAAGAATTTCTTTGCTGCAAGGGTTGTGAGCCATTGGAACAGGCTGCCCAGGGAGGTGGTTAAGTCACCGTCCCTGGAGGTGTTTAAGAGAAGGGTGGATGTTGCATTGGAAGGCATCGTTTAGTGGGGTGATAGGGCTAGGATAAAGGCTGGACTGATGATCTTCAAGGTCTCTTCCAGCTGTAACTATTCTATGATTCTGTGAAGGATTTGTTCCCTGGTGATAAAAGAGATGGGTAGATTGTTTGAGAGGAGAAGCAATTACAGCAAGTTTAGCTCATTTCAGTAATGGTGTCTTTGGAAGCTTTTTTTGCAGTTATGTAAGAAAGGTCTCGTTTAACTCAAAGCAACTGCTTTGAAACCTCATTATAGAGTGAAAATTTGTCATTGCTTAAATGGTTAGAGAGTCACACAGTCTTAGGTGTCCATTCATATTTCTAGATGAGAATCATAGAATCATAGAATGGTTAGGGTTGGAAGGGACCTCAGGAGCTCATCTAGTCCAACCCCCCTGCAGTGGCCAGGGACATCCCTAACTAGATCAGCTTGCCCAGAGCCCTGACAAGCCTCGCCTTGAATGCCTCCAGGGATGGGGCCTCAACCACCTCCCTGGGCAACCTGTGCCAGTGTTCCACCACCCTTGTGGTGAGGAACTTCTTCCTAATGTCCAATTTAAATCTCCTCCTCTCCAATTTAAAACCATTGTCCCTTGTCCTTTCACTGCAGGCCTTTGCAAACAGGCCCTCTGCAGCCTTCTTGGAAGTTCCCTTTAAGTACTGGAAAGTCACTAGTAGGTCCCCCTGAAGTCTTCTCTTCTCCAGGCTGAACAATCCTACCTCCCTCAGCCTATCCTCATAGGAGAGGTGTTCCAGCCCCTGAGCATTTTTGTGGCCCTCCTCTGGACCTGCTCCATCAGATCCATGTCCTTTCTGTATTGAGGGCTCCAAAACTGGACACAGTATTCCAGATGAGNGAATCTCGCTCTTTATACAAAAAAAATGCAGCCCTTTGCTGCTAACTGGGTGGCCTTCTGCAATGTGTTGACCTCATAGCTAACATCTTGACTGCAGACAGTTTGCAGTGCAGCAACACAAGGACTTGTTGAAAGTATATTGGAGTTGAAAAGTTGAGAGGGGAAGGAAGTAGGACCTGTTGTAAGAAATGCCAGAGAATTTCCTGCATTTCAGTTACTGGAAATTTTGTATAGTTGGATAACATGCTAAGGATATATGCTTAATGTGGCTTTTATTTTAAATTACTGGAATTGACATCAGGAAAAAAGGATTGAAAAGTTTTAAGACTGCCAAATGAATTTATAATTTTTAAGGAGTACATTTTCTACCAAATACAGGTATATATGTATATGCAATGTGAATGCTTGTTAAAGTTATTGCAGTTGACTAACAAACATGTAGGAAATAAATTATAGCATACAGAAAACTTGGTAGGTTTTCTACATGACTTGCATGATTAAGAATTTCAAGCTTGATATTTGAGGCCCAGAATTAGTAATAAGTATACTTCAGTCTTAATTACTTAATGCGACCTAAAAATATTTTAAAACTTAAAGATACATTAAATAGTGAGTACTATCCCTTACACATATAGAAATTTTATGATGATTTTTTTACCCATTCTTCTTCATAACATAAACATTTTTTTCAGTAAGAGCTGAACAAGAGTCTTTAACAAACAAGCACAATAAAAACTGTGACCACTTTTGAGGACTGTGCTAATCAGTCAGTTTGTTCAGTGGACTTAGGTCATCCTCAGGAAATAGTACATTCCAAAATTGCAGCTATTTTTTATGAAAATTATTTCAAATTACCTTCATGTCCATCAATAACTTTCATCAATTTTAAATGGAGTTTTCCTTTGCTATTTTTCAATAGCACTTTATTTTTCTCCTGCTGCTGAGCAAGGTACTTTCTATTATTCATAAAAATGACTGAATATACCCTACAATTAATTCTAAGCATTTCAAAACTATCTGTTGTAAATGGTCCAGTTGCTGGTGTGCAGAGGAATGAAGAGAGCAGGTAAGTGGAAACAAGACAGGAAAATACAGGTGTTCATATGGAAGGATGAGATAAGACAAGATGGAACTGGTTTTTTGGTCTTTGTGAAAGGTTCAGAAAGCACTTTTCACTTAATTCAGTAAATTACTTACTCAAAATCATATTTAAGGGCTAATCCTGAATGTTTTTCTATGAGCTTGCAATAACGATACCCCAACCAATGCCTCCTGTGAGGAATGTTAGATCTGAAGTCTTGGTGAACATGGGGCTGCAAAGGAGGAAAGTGCCAAGTGATTATTAGCGCTGAATGTGTGAAATTGTATGAACACCTCCATCAACCAGCTCTCACAGTTCTTCCCTGGCTTCATTTTCTACTTGCATCTGGGTTTAGAGCTGACTACATAGAGGGAATCCTTGATTTTAAAATGAAGTTATTTCTGAGCTTAGTTGACACTAAAAATATTTAGAAGTCATAGGATTGCTTGGGAAGTTATGCTAAAATAGTTAGATGGATCTCAGTGCTTGCAGAGACTAGGAACATAGCTCAGCGCTGGACTTGCTCTCCAACAAAGCTGACTTGAAGTTACACCCAGGCTACATGTCCTTGAAAGCAAGTGTATATATGGTTCATCTACCTATTCATTCTCTTAGCTGGAAGGCCTTCCAGGGCTAAACGAGCTCCATCTGCCTNAGTGTTAGCCATAGGGCTCTACAGAGCAAGTCCACAGCTGTTTGTTTGTGTTCATCTCTTCCAATGCATCTTCTGCAAGCCTTTGATGGCAACATGATGCTATTATGAGAGATTTGTGTGGCAACAGAAGTCCTTTATTTTCAGGTTCAAACTGAAGCATGGAGGAGCCTGTACTTTAAAAAAAATATAAAAAAATCCATGTGCTAGGAAGTAGCCATGTGTTCTAAGGGTAGTTATCTTTATTGAAAAGATTATGCAGTAAGGTTAAATTACAATTAGTAAATTAAAGTTTTTCACAGATAATGGGCTTCCTTTGATAAAGCAAGAAGAACCTTTGTCTTCCTGCTTTTTCAGCTTTTGCCAAGTTTATTTGTGTGGTATAGTGTACTATAGACTAAGTTCTCTTTAGGGGTTTATTCAGCAAGTGACTGTTAATTGAAAAACTCATTTCAGATAATCCCTGTGAGTAGAATTAATCTCTTGGTTTCAATGAAGTCATACATGGCCCATTTAATTAAGAAAATATATTTTACATTTATTTTAAATGTTAGGTTTAGATGCTTGTTTTTTCATTAGACATTATGACATTACGTTCTTGACACTTTGATAATAGTAAATACTTGATAATTGTAAAGAATACTATTACTGCTTCTTTAAAATAAAAGCAGAACATAATTCTTTATGCCTTTACTGCATCACAAGCTTTGCAAAAACTGTAGCTGCCCTTGTTTATTTTCTGTCCCAGCAAAACTGTTCCTAAAACTGATTGATATAGTTCTCAATCTGTTTTAATCTCAATGTAAATTAAAATTTTCCAGTAATAAATATTTAGAATTAAATCTAGAGGTATATTAACAATTTCAGCGTAGGATATAATACCTAGGATATTCCCTTTAAAATCTATAGGGAGAGCTACTATCCTGAAGTAGTTCAATGGTGTGTAATTATTTTTTTAAAAATGAGCAGCAGTGCTTTCTTCCCTTGCCATGTTCTTAAATGTGTTAAATACTGTACTCAATGCCTGCTCTGGTGCTGTATGCATGGACATAGCCTCCAGTGTGGTGTTAGATGACTGCTCTTTGGTACCTTGCAGGTGAGACAACAACAAAATTCACTCTTTTGAGATGTGTTATATATAAACCAGTTGCATATAATTTTTATATAAAATGATATATTCACAAATACGTTGTCATATTAAAAGATCATTGTCAAAATAGCATAATCAAATAATTAAGTGTTAGCAAAGATAATAGCTAAAGCTGCTTGGTTCCTCTGAAATTCATTGCCTAGACTTCCATGCACCAGGCTGTATTCTCTGAGAACCTGTTTGTATGTATGGCTAGGCTTCACGAATGAAGNGATTTTCAGACTGTGCCTGGTGAGAACCTGTTTATACACTTTTTTTGCAGTGTCCCATATCACCCAAGGCACAGAAGGAAACTAATGGTTTTCTTGTGATTTATTGTCTGATATTTGTCATTACAGCATCTGAATATCTGCCCTTGTGACCTACCTCCATAATGATCTAGTGAGGGGATGGGGTTTTTGTTTCTTTATTTTTAATGTTTTGTGGATTAGTACCTGAAGGGTCCTAAGGTCAATGTCTGCTTATTTTAGAAGTCCAATTGGAGAGCTTGGTCCTTGCTTTTTTGTTTTGTTGTTGTTGTTGTTTTTTTAATATGTTTAGAGTTATATAGCACTTATTACTTTCAGAGCATAGACCTTGTTGTCTTCCACTGCAGCCGTGCCAGCTCAGCACTTCTGCAGACCAGACCTTAACATGTGCAATTACTGCACATATGCAAAGATTTTTTATCTTAAATGAGTACCAACATACAAAGAACATTGTGGCACAGAGAGGAATAAAAGCTGGTTCTCTAGACAACCCTGAACTGTAACCATGACACTGTATTTTCTCTTCCAACAACTCCTTCCTTTATTCTCTCCCAGCTTCCAATCTAGTTACCAGGTGAAGTTACAGAATGTGAAAAACAGTTAATTTCAGATCACATGTGCTGTGCACTTCATACTTGACCTACATTCAGCAGCTTCCATCCTCTCTTGGTACTTGCTTTTCGTAGAGTTCCCACACACTGAAGCCACCATTAGTAATTTGTATGCAGGGGTTTATTAAGATATGAAAGTACAACCCTTTTCCCCCTCTCATTCTTCACCATGCACCTAAAGCACTGATTTCAATGGAGAATCAATTTTAAGCTCTAGAGTCCTTGTCCAAAGCATGGTCTTTTTGTGGCAGTGTGCCATTTTCTCCTGTGCTGGTGCTATGAGGAAGTAAATCTCAGCAGGTCTGATAGTCCAAAAAGGCTTATTGCTCAGGAGAATAGTTTTGTACTGTGTTTGGATCTCTCAAAGTATGAGGCTGCTCAGTGAGAAGGGGATCTTGGAGAGTGTTATCAGCCATGTCAAATTTTTTTCTAGTGTGCAAAATCTGATTGACCTCATTGACTTTGAAAAACAAACTTGGAGGGTTTTTTTTACACAGAAAACAAAAAATGTGCTGGCTTTTATATTCGTGCTCAAAACTATGAATACTATGGAGGTCTTTCCTGAAATGAGATTTTTTTCTAAATGAGACCTAAATTATTCTAACTGGGGAAATCAACCTTATCATTTAATACAGAAAAAAAGGCAGGAAATTTTCAAGACAAACAGCTGAATTTTGGCAAAAGTGCTCAAATACAGATTTTTCTAACAAAATTCAAGCAACATTAATACTTTCTGCTGCCATCCCCATGGTTTATATCAAGTTCAATTTCAATCACAAACTCATGTCAGCAAGATTATATTAGAATAAATAATTTATTAAGCCAGTTTCCGTTATTTTAAGCAGATGTTATATTGGCATAAATGTCATGCTGTGCCCTGCGAATCAGAAAAGAAGGATCAATCCACAATCAGTTCCTTAGTGATGGGTGCTGCCACCTGAACAGAAGCATCTAGATATCAGAATTTCAACCTGAGTTCAAGTTTTAGTATTCATCAATGTAGTCACAGGTGGTAGGGACGTTATGGTTTGACACTGTACACTGTCAGCACGATTTGTAGATAAAATTGTAAAGAAACTGTCCTTTTAATTTTATTATGATCTTGGAGAAAAGAGGCTGAAATAGGAGTGAACACTATGGTTTCTCAGGAAATATATTATCTGTATGTATGTTGCAATAAGATGCAGTTTTGCATATGTATAAAAATATTACGACCAGCAAGGAAGATCTGGATAAGAGGCGAGAGGCAAATTTAATAGAGTATTATCAAATTACTCCTGCCAGTGATATAAATCTGACATACCTAAGGCTTACCTGCAATAATTTCAAGGCTTGTAAAAGTTTTGAATTCAAATAACTACCCTTCATATATTAATGGATACAGTGACTGAGATGCTCCTGGATCTTAATTTTTTTGGTTGTGTGGAAAGTAGGGAAGACCTCTCATTTCCTTTCACTGCAGTAGATTGTGGCATTCCCAACTTGCTGGTGCTAAGAAGACAATATAGGCCCCTAGTCTGTCAATGTAATTAGAGTGCTATGCTGCTCCCCTATCAAATATGCGCTGTGAGAGGCAATCTCATTAGTGTGTGGCCTGCTGAACACAGACAATGTTTGTGCCTTTTCAAGCTGCAAGGCATTTCTGCTGATAACACACTCCTAGCAATTATCCTTTTTTACATCAATTTTGTGAGTGTCTAGGGCTTTTGAATATTAGCTCTTCTTCATGTCTGTCACTTTTAAAAACATTTTAAAGAAATACAGCATGCCAGCCTTTGGCTCATATGCAGCTGATGGCAAATTCACTGTCATGATTTAGTCAGTCTGTGCTGGCAGTACAAAAGCTCCTGCCAAGACATTGCCAAAGACAATGTAGGTGTGTGTAAAAGTTTTTCAGCGTTGAGGATCAAATTCAAGTGTGAAATCCCTCCTACAGTTTGTTTTTGGACACCAGAGGAAGAAGTACAGTCTTAGAATCATGGCACACCTGTGATTGCTACTGAAAATTGTGGTATTTATTTATAATTTTGACTTCAGAAATAACANAACAACACACATTCAAAGAAAAAAACACAACTTGAAAAATAATTGATTTTGTACACTTTCTGACTTCCCTTTACTACTAACAGTGCTATTTTTTAAGAAATTGTACAGCATTGTTGAGACAGCTGGAATATATGCTTATAAAGTGGAAAAAAAGGAGAAAATACACATTCTTCTATTAGCTATTATAAGTTCTCAGTGTGAATATTACTAAGTTTTCTGCAACTTCTTTTATTTCTATTGTTTGATTCAGTGTGTTCTTTACTGAAGTGACAGGATTTGATGGGTGGACTGTTCAGTGGATAAGGAACTGGCTGGCTGACCGCATCCAGAGGGTAGTGGTTAATGGCTCGAAGTCCAGCTGGAGATC
>VWZO01007851.1:75433-87924 GCA_013396975.1 Bucco capensis
CAGGGCTCTGGGCAAGCTGATCTAGTTAGGGATGTCCCTGCCCACTGCAGGGGGGTTGGACTAGATGAGCTCCTGAGGTCCCTTCCAACCCTAACCATTCTATGATTCTATGATTCTATGAACTGGTATTTACAGACCTAATTCAATTGAATAACCAGTCCTTCTTAGTGGGTTAGAGTAATACAGAAACTTGAGGATTTCAGAGAAAAAAAAAGAGAATATAACTTTATTAGTGTCATACGTAATGCATAGTTTCATACGTAGGGCAATTTTATAACAAAGTTTTATGTGATTATAAGAGCCATACTCAATTTCACTACAAAGCAGCAAAAATCAGTTTCTTCTTCTGAAGACTGTTTTCATAGTAGCAATAGTCCATTTCTCTGAGCTAAATGATGACCAACTTTGGTAATAATGTGCCCCTAGAGATTCATCGCTTTTAGCTTACAAGACTGCAGATGTTCTGTATTTGCTGTTTTTTCTCCTACAATAGAAACTTATTAGTAGCTTAAAGTAGTTACACACCAAAAAGCAACATTAAAATGGGATATCTCAGAGAGTTATCAATATCATTTCTGATCTCTTTAATTAAACCTGATTCTTTCATAAAATTGATTTGTATAGATACATCAGGTTCTTCAGTGGGCTTTTTGTTGCATAGTGGAGAACTTAAACCTCTTAAACCTTGAGTTTCTTCAGGTTTGCTGTATGATTGTTGTACTTAAGTGCAGACAGCTAACCTAAGCTTAGCTGTGTAAAAGTTAGGTTTCTACTCTGTATTTGTTGTCCAGCATCTTTGCAAACACAGGAAGATGGGAAGCCTCAGGGGGTGAGTTACTCCATCTCCCTATTCTCATTCATTGTAAGAAAACCTCAAGTGTAGATGCAAAATTTTTAGGTGATTGAAATAGGATAAAATGATGCTGTCACTAGTGCTGAACTCCTCATATTGATATTTTTTACTTTTCCTACTCAGCCAGGATAAACACTGAGTAGGACTAACATGGTTTTCTTTCTCATTTCAGAACAGGCTACTTCCCATGATGATTTCAGGGCATTCAAATAGAGCACCTCCCGAGTTCAGTTTTGAAGCTTTCTTGTGAGGCTGAGCCTTCTTCTGGATTTTGCCTGGTTTGTTTTGGCTTGTGTAGTGCAGCTGATGATTTATTTATGCTGCCATGGTTTACAGGCTGCTCATTTCTCCTTTTTCTGTATTTAGAATCAATGTGAACAGCAATTAAAAAAAAAAAAAGCTGCTGCAGGTTATTAAAATAATTTTAAGCAACACTGTTGACTCAATAAAGGCAAAGAAGATAATGCCTGAGGACTCTGACTTTTTCACTGAATTTTTGATGCAAAAATAATACTTAGGATCAGGCAGATTTGCTTGAGAGTGTTTATGAGGAGTAAGCTTGGCACTTTGCTGTTGTTTCTCATGGTGGATCATAAAGCTATTTTTATACTGCTTTACCCATTGAGAAGCTTGTTACCAACATAGCTAGGCACATTTAAAGGAAATAAGTGATGATTTTATTAAAATACAGGACTAAGCTTATTTTTAAGAAAATGGTATTTACCTCTCTTTCCCCCTTATTCTTGGTTCAAAATGCTACTCATCAAGGTATGGCTCTCACCAAATAGAGGCTATGTTGCATGCTAAGGTCACTCAGACCCCAAAAAGGAGAAGCTTTAGGGTGCCCTAATAATTAGTTTGAGAAGTTTTCTAACAAGCATACCTTCTGAAAAATCATTAGATAGACCGAAGTTCTTTCTGAGAAAGTTCTTTCTGGCTTTGTGGAATAGTCCGGTCAACTACCTGAAAAGACAACTTTGTCTCAAAGCTGAGGGGAGTTTGTGGACTACTCCCTTACTGTCTGGTACTTCCTCCTTTCTGAGATGCAGAGAGCAATCCTTGAAGTTAACACTGCCACCTTGGGCTCCAGAACTGTAAATGCACAAGTAGGGAATTCTGCCAAGAAAATTGTTTTCCGACACTGGAGATCTGCTTGTTACCTTAAGGCAAGGAGACGCAAACCCTGATGTTTCTTTTCAAGCACAGAGATCTATCGCTTCTCACAGGCTGTTAAACAAGGACTCATTACAATAAGATTTTCTCGCTCTTACTTAAATGGTTTCTTCTAGATGCCTTTATGAAATTGCTCCTCAGAGGAGGCCAACAAAGATGTTCTAATAGCTGTTCCATTTCCAGTATTTCTGTAACTTAGTTGAGTCTTATTTTTCCTGTACCTGCTATAATCTCCTGATTATAGATTTTACTGATTAAAAAACTTTTTTCTTTTTTTTTTTTTCTTCTCTTGACACATAGCTTCTTTGCTTTCAGTTTGCATGAATTGATGTTACAGCAAATGGTATGTGTATATTTGTAAGGTTATACTTTCTAAAATTTTCACCATAGGAAAAAAAAAATCTCTTTTTGAGATGATTTGTCCAATGCATACATTGGGTGATGTATTTCTGTGTTAATTCTATGGAGTATACAGGCACAGTCTGAAAATCCCTTGTNTGGAGTATAAAGAAAGAATAAGCAAGCTAGTCAATGAAGATCACAGAATTATGTTGGTTGGGTTTTTTTATAGACTTTGAATTATGTCTCATGAAACTACTCCAATAGCTAAGGGTGCATAAGGGTACATCTACTATATCTCTGATTATTAAGAAGATATGGGGAAAAGCAAGGATATGCACCTCCCTCTTACCTGCCAAAACAGTGCCACATGTATGACTAGGGTAGAAAGGGGTGCACCACCTCAAATCAGTTTTGAAGATGTTGAAACATCCAATCAACTTCACTAGCACAATTCCTCTAAATTTTGTACATGTATTGTCTTACCACTTGCGGCTTGCATGGTTCTAGTTGTGATTTGTAGCTGTGAATGGTCAAGGACAAAAGATGAGCTGTCTGCAGGGGATAGTAATTATATGGGAGTGGGATGGGGTTGGGGAGGCACATCTGATGCAGTTGGGGAAGAGAAAGAAAATTTTAAAGGTCAGTTACCTAATTAAAGATACTAATTACCTCTAAAAGGGGGGAGGGGGAAATACCCTTCCTCTGCATAGTAAAGCATTCATTTCAACTGCTTTCAGAAAAAAAGAACATAAATTAATTCCTTTAATAAAATAAGCACACTTTTCATACACTGCATATAAATGATCTTTGGAAATTGCCTTATTTAAAAGGGCACATGCATAGCTTGTGTACTTTATTAAATCATAGTCACCATCTATATTCATGTTCTACAGAAATAAATAATATCATATAAGTAGTATAAAAAACCTCCTGCATGAATCTTATTAAATCTGTTTGATGGGTTCATTATACATGCTTGTAATGAAATTTAGGTTCACTGTTGTAGCTGGTGTGATACAATATGTATCAGACACAAGAGAACTTAAATCTGTTTTAACAAAATAGTAAGTATTAGGAATGGAATATGATAAAGATAAGCATTTGCTGTTCTATGTTTTAGGACAACTACAAGAAAAGTTCTAAAGTAGTAATAGGAAGTTCTGACCAATGGCTTAGAAAGCATGCACCAGGAAGTTAATAAACCATTAATGTAATGTTCATTTTTATTATCATCTCCTGAGTGCCTGAGACAGTCTGTCCCCATGTCACTTAAATAAGCTTTATGTTTTATTCATTCTCTTAAAGAACAAACATCACAGTTACTCTCACATGTAAGAAGAGTGCTAGAGCGATGACATTTAAACAGTTTTTTATGATGATGGAGATGCGTAGTCACATTTACATGATTAGGCAGATACTACAAGACTACATCCATCCTAGAGCTTGAGACAAGTTAGGTTCATGTGCAGAATAGCAAGTTGCTGCTGTCATTTTAATTGGGTTCACTTACTGTATTTATGGGAGAACATTGCAGAATTCTTATTTATTTGTATTGTTTTAGAGGGGATTCATCTATGGTTATGGCTGTTGCTTTTGTTTAGCAAATAGAAGAATTATCTTCCTGCCCAAACATCGCATGTATAGGGCCTGCATGTTACCTCAAATTTAATCTTGCTCCAACTGCTTCAAAAAATGATTAATTATATTATAAATACAAGAACTAATCCTCTCTCCCTTGAAAAGCTGCTGTAAACTGGCTTTAAGTATGGCTTTGCTTTGCAGATAAAGGGAAAAGAGTACTTCTCAATGTGGTCTGCAGCAAGAAAATTTGCTCCTAAATTGCTTTTGCACTCCAGGATCTTCTGCACCCCTTGCTGTGGCCTCAGGTCAGCTCAGAGTGCTTACATCTAGTTTCAGCAAGGCATTTAATTGTGTGTTTAACATTAAATTCAATAAGACTTATACATGTACTTAACTTCAATGCTTGCCATTATCAGGAAGAGTGGTTTGCTCAGTTGGGATTACAGGAAGGAAAGTCTGATTATCCTGGTGAGGTAGATAGCTATGGATGCCTGTGTCTATACCAACATCAAAGAGATCTTTTTTTTTTCATCTTAGAAGCACTCGGATCAAAACTACAATGCTTGCTTTCCAATGATGTGGTTACTGGAGGAAAGAAAACAAGCTCTTGCCTCTCTCTAAGCCCTACCCTTATTGTTCTACATCCTGGCTGTTCTGTCGGGACAAGGGGAGGGCACTTTGGAGTTGCTTTTCTCCCCTCACTTGTTTCCCTCCATAGAGTAGCTGGTATTGAGAGNAGCCTAGCCACGATGACATGTCATCTTGTCCATGATGTGGAGAGGGAAGGTTTACAGCTGTAGTGACCCACTGGTCCTGCAGTATGAATTGTTATGTTTCTGTTTTCTCTCTGAAAATGTCAGGTCCCAACACTGTACCTGGCTTTTCTTTCCAGCACCACAAATTCCCAGATACTTACTCTATGCCTGTCCATTTCTGTGCTTGTGGTTTGTGGGATAGAGCCTACTGCTTCACATGTTAACACACAATTCAAATTAACAACAGCCAACCTGCACTGACTTACAGCCTAGAACTGCTCCAGCTCAACTGCCACATTTTCCCTTGAGATCCACCTGAGGCACTACTGTAGTCTGTTCCCTTCATAGCATGAGAGACCATAGGCAGATAGATTTCTGAGAAAGTATTTCATGAAAGGCTTCAAATTCAGAAGAAGATGAGATATAAGAGATGCAGGACAGATTAACAACTGGTATGGAAGCATGTGGTCATTTTTTATGGTACACACAGGCCTCCAGCTGAGTCCTTTAAGGATCTCTGTTAATCATGTGTAAGTTAGGTGTATAAAAGGGACTTAGCACTCACTTGATAGAATTCTGTATGTGATACAGCTTTATATACTGTGAGTCATTCCTGTTAATGTATTTTCTTTTTATTTACTGTTGGTAAAAGTGGATATTTGAATACATCAGGTGTACTCTTACTAGGCAATAACATTAGTCTTTCTGACCTGTAAATGTCCTTTATCAGTATTAATTCAACTGAAGCCTGGAAAAGCCTCTATTGTCTAATTAGGGAGATTATACATTAGAATTCAAATGTAAGTCACAGTCTATGATTTGATGGCTAGCTGTTCAGAAATGATACCAAATCTGACACATTTCCCGATGAATCACACTGTGTTACTACACGCAGATTGCAGGAGCAAACTGTCCTTTCATTTTGCAGTGCTGGAAGGAGTAGATTTGAACCTTGGACGAGCTGGCCCCCAAAATTTGGAAGAAATTTAGAGAAATCAATCAATGATGATTAAAGATTCAGATTACATGAAGACATACTCAAAACTAATTATATAGAATTTGTCTAAATGCTGAAACAACAAGAGACAAGTGCAGAATTATTCTCACAAGAGAAAACTGAGAATCACTAATCAAGAAGAGAGGATCATTTTCTATTCTTCAAAAAAACCCAGCCAACAAACCAAAAAACAAACAGCCCAAAGCCTGTGTACTAGACCATTACTTTATCAGTCTACAAAAATAGCAGAATCTAACTGGAGACCTGTGACTAGTGGTGTGCCCCAGGGGTCAGTGCTGGGGCCAGGACTGTTCAATATATTCATCAGTGATCTGGATGAAGNGACTGAAAGGAGACCTCAGGAATGTTTATAAATATGTTAAAGGTGAGTGTCAGGAGGAAAGAGCCAGGCTCCTCTCAATGTCATCCAATGTTAGGACAAGAGGGAATGGGAGCAAGCTGGACCACAAGAGCTTTAGTATTAACACGAGGAGGAACTTCTTTGCAGTGCAGGTGCCAGAGCACTGGCCCAGGCTGCCCAGGAGCCTGTGGAGTCTCCTTGTCTGGAGCCATTGCAGAGCTGCCTGGACACATTGCTGTGTGAGCTGGTCTAGGTGATCCTGCTCTGGCAGGGGGGTTGCACTAGATGATCTTTCTAGGGCCCTTCCAACCCCTGACATACTGGGATACTGTGTAAAACTCATTCCATTTTCATAAATATATATATATAGAGGGAGAGAGAGAGAGAGAGAATATATACAGTTCCCAAGGGATAGCTCTCTTTAATATTTATATTAGAGTGTTGATAATAAGGCCTGGTCAGGATCAGGGACCTGTATGGGTTTAGTTTTATTTATTTATTTTCTTTTTAAGATGATGGTCTTAGGGAATGTTGCAAATGAAAAATGGATGATGAAAATAAATAATTCGCCTAGATGTCTTTTGCTGATGTGGAATTTGGCAAAAATAAAATGTCTTGGGTTACTCTTTTGATAATAGCTGCCTTTGAAAATGAAGAAAGCATGTCTTTCTGTGCTCTGAGCAACATTTGCAAGTTTCCTTTCTGAGTTGTATAATATCCAGGTATCCATCTCCAATGGTCGTATTAGGAATGTGTATCTTCATTTTTTTCTTTTAAAACTAGTTAAATGTGAAGCACGTTCTGTAAGAATCTGATAATCAAACAGCACAGGTTAGTGAAAAATATAAACATTCAACTTGACCATAGGGCAAAAAACTATCTTAAAAAAGATAATTTAAAAGGGAAACATTAAATAAGAACACAGTAATAAACTTCACAGCTGTTTACAGGCATTGTCAGAAGCACTAGTTGAACTTCTGTGTACACCTACAAAAATTCCCTCTTGAGCAGTGCATAGATGCCCATGAAAATAGGCATGACTGAAAAACAAAAGCCACTGAAGAGCAACAAAGAGAGCGTGGCTCAATCCAGTTTTTACTAGTTAAGTGAGTTTAAGCATGAAAAAGGGAGCTAAAGCTATAATAAGGTGAAAGACGTGCATGAAATAGCATTCTAAAATATTCTTTGCAAACAGTGATGAGTGGGCTAAATGTTTGAATAGTTCAAGTTACAAAAGATATAACCTTTAAAAACATCTGCCTTTTTAACATGTTTTCTTGTAATTTTTTAATCTGACCAAGATAATCCACTCAGCAAGTGCTCACCAAATTACAGTTAAAATAAATCAAAGATCATTTAACTAAAAAGCTTGAGTCATGATATTTTTGACACTCTTTGCTATAGAGAGGCAGTGAGAATTTTTGGTTTTCTGGCTGTCATGATAATCACTCATGCCACTAGTTCTAGGATATCATTATTTTTTTTACTCAAATTTTATAGTGTCTCAGAAAGACTGTTTGTTGCAAGCTCTAGAAGTTATTTTGGCAATGTATAGTTATGCATAACCAGCATCCAGTGATTTGAAGTAGCATTTTTCCAGAAAGATGACACAAAAATCATAAATTACACTTAAAAACTTGTTTCTTTTTAGGCTCTTATAATTTTCCAAAGACAAAGAAGCACCCTCTGCCAAGACAAACAATCCAGATGCACTGACTAAACACCTGATTAAAACCTTAATATATAATTCACTTTGTGAGAGAGGGAGAAACTAACAAATAAGCCTGCTTTCTAAGTCTTTAGATCTCCAGATCAGTGCTTAGCTGTCAATGTGAGCTGCATCTAAATAGACAGGGAGGACTTGATATATCTACAGTGTCTGCTTTGTATGATCATTTGACCTAGCTAGAAAGTGTTCCTGAGCCACAGAAGATGAATAGTGTTTTAATAGTCTTCAAATTTAAAAATGAAATAAAAGAGATGTGAAAAGTATTATAGTCACTGCTGTTAAGTAAGCTCTCAGTTTCATTATGTTAGCTGGCTTTGCTTTAAAAATGAGAGAATACTGGGAAGCTAAGGTCCCAACAGCAGTGAGGGAAGTTAAAATTCCAACATCTGATCATGGATATTGTTAACTACAGCATCTGAAAATTTAGTTGGCAGAGCAGGCTAATGAAGTGGCTTTTCTTTAGAGACAAAAACCCGAGAATGCCAAGGGGATGTTTTGTGCAGTGCCTGTTATATCCTCTGGAAAATCCACTGTGTGGCACCTAGGATAAAATAGTATTGCTTTTTAGGTGATACATTTCAAAAATTTGGAGATTTGCATGACATTTCCTCTGACCATCTCTATGGACCATAATCTCTCTTGTGTGGGAAAATGGGCAGAGGGATGTTCACAGAATCACAGAATCATTCAGGTCGGAAAAGACCCTTGGGATCATCGAGTCCAACCATTAACCCTACTCTACAAAATTCACCCCTAAACCATATCTCCCAACACCACATCTCAACAAGCCTTAAATGCATCCAGGGATGGTGACTCAAGCACCTCCCTGGGCAGCTTATTCCAGTGTCTGATCACTCTTTCAATGAATTTTTTTTTCCTAATGTCCAGTCTAAACCTACCCTGTTGCAGCTTGAAGCCATTTCCTCTTGTTCTATCACTAATTACCTGTGAGAAGAGACCAGCACCAACCTCTTTATGATGTCCTTTTGGGCAGTTGTGGAGACCGAGGAGGTCTCCCCTTAGCCTCCTCTTCCTCACACTAAACAGTCCCAGCTCCTTCAATTGCTCTTCATAAGATTTGTTCTCCATACCCTTTACCAGCTTTGTTGCCTGCTCTGCACTATCTCCAGCACCTCCATATCTCTCTGGTGTTGAGGTGCCCAGGACTGAACACAGTACTCGAGGTGTGGCCTCACCAGGGACAATCACCTCCCTGTTTCTGCTGATCACACTATTTCTAATACAAGCCAGGATGCCGTTGGCTTTCTTGGCCACCTGGGCACACTGCTGGCTTATATTCAGACACTTGTCAGTTAGAGCCCCCAGGTCCTTTTCTGCCAGAGAGCTTTCCAGCCACACTTCCCCAGGCCTGTATCATTGCATGGGATTGTTGTTGCCCAAGTGCAGAACCTGGCACTTGGCCTTGTTGAAGCTCATACTCTTAACGTTGGTTCATGGATCCAATCTACCAAAGTCTCTCTGTAGAGTCTCCCTATCCTCATGCAGACCAACACTCCTGCCTAACTTGGTGTCATCTGCCAACTTAGTGATGATACACTCTATGTCCTTATCAAGATCATCAATAAAGATATTAAACAGAAATGATCCTGACACTGAGCCCTGAGGAACAATATTCAGTTATGAAAACATGTTCATTGGCTTACTAGTGTCTAAATTTTCTCTTGAACTCTTGGTTTGTTTTCCTCCCTCCCATCCTTCCTCCCTCCCATCCTTCCTCCCTCCCATCCCTCCTCCCTCCCATCCCTCCTCCCTCCCATCCCTCCTCCCTCCCATCCCTCCTCCCTCAAGTTGTAAAAATAAATAAAGGATGAGCTTCTGATGTTTTCTAATGTTTTCTGTAGAAAGTCAAGCTTCACTAAAATTGAGTAATTTCTTTTACAGCTTACATGCACTTTGAATTTAAAATTTACTCTGTTCAAATCAGCTTGCATTACCAGGGAATTGTGCTTAGCATGTTCCATGAATGATTCAGTAGATCTTAATAGCTACCTTAGTCATTTCTTATGAATCATTGAAAGAAATCACATTAGTAAACATTAGTGGTAAGTACTAAGCACTTTTTTTCATTAATTTATATTTCTCAAGTATTGTTGATTGCCAAATCAGTTGTCTAGGTGTTGTATGAAGAATTGTATGGTGCATGTTAGATTTATCATGTTTGAAGAAAAGTGTACTTGATTAATTTTTTTAATCTTTTCTAAGTCTCTGCAGCTGATATGAACAGTGTGTCAGCACAATCCCCATGGCCCAGTCCAGTGTGCTTGCCAGATCACAGAGAGTGCTCTACTCCATGGACCAACCAGAAAAGTGATAGAAATGTACCCCTGGCTCCCACATAAAGCCTTTCTTCTATTGTATTCACTTACCATGTATGCTACTTAAAAATTTCTAGGAAGATGGCGTTATTAGCAAATGCAGGAAGCAAAATAGCTTATGAAGTAATAATTATCAAGGGAGATCGATGTTTCATGAATTTGATGTCCCAAGGACTTTGAAGTAGCTCTTAATTGAGATGTAAGAGAGTGCTTTTTCTTAATTATGATTCCCTTGAATATTTAAATTATGAATGAAGAATGCCATTATTCCTAGAAAGAGGGTAATATTTACTTATATTTGGTTCCATTAATAACAAAAAAAAGAATAAATATCCTCACTGTATAGTTGCAGTTATCATCTGTTGCTTGTACTTACGCTCTTCCCTTTTATTTTGAATCCATGAAAATCCTAACAGGGAACTTTTTAAAATTTTTATTTAAGAAAGCTATATGCTGCTAAGAAAGAATCTGTAGGCTTGACATCATCTAGTATTTTAACTGTTTCAAGTGTGATTATTTTAACATTATTATTGCTGTAACTGAATATACAGGCCATAAAGCTACAAGAAAAGGGGTAGAGAATTATAAACTTAGGAGTGTCATTGTAACTACTTATCTTTTGTGCATTTTTTTACTTAGAATGATTGCAATATAAACTAAGAAAATAAATCAGGCATGTTCATCTTTGAAGTGTAAGATGAAAGGACAGTAGTCCTTAACCCATCAACTGAGGAAGGGGTTTGGTAGGGGGTTGCCTCCATCTAGGTGCAGGACTTTGTACTTGGCCTTGTTGAACATCATAAGGTTCACACAGGCCCATTTCTCAAGCTTGTCCAGGTCCCTCTGGATGCTTAAGATGTGCTGAATCTCACTGTCTTCATCACTGATGAAGACATTAAACAGCACTGGTCCCAGTATGGATCCCTGAGGGACAGGGATCCACTTGTCAACAATCTCCAGCTAGATATTGAACTGTTGACCACTATCCTCTGGATGCAACCATTCAACCAGTTCATTATCCACTGAACAGTCCACCCATTAAATCCATATCTCTCCAATTCAGAAAGAAGGATGTTAATGGCGGATCTTGTGAAAGGCCTTACAGAAGTCCAGGTAGATGACATCCGTAAGTCTTCCATTGTCCACTGATGTAGTCACTCCATCACAGAAGGCCAAGAGATTGCTCAGGCAGGACTTGCCCTTGGTGAAGCCATGCTGGCTGTATCAAATCATCTCCCTGTCCTCCGGATGCCTTAGTATGGCTTCCATGAGGATCTGTTGCATGATCTTCCCAGTCACAGAGGTGAGGCTCACTAGTGTGTAGTTCCCAGGTTCCTCCTTTCTACCCTTTTTAAAAATGGGTATAATACTTCACTTTTTCCAGTCCTCAGGGACTTCACCTGACTGCTGTGACTTTTAACATGTCATGAGGAGTGGCTTGGCCCTACATCAGCCACTTCCCTCAGGATTCTGGGAAGCATCCGTAGACTTATGTACACTCAGGTTCCTCAGGTGTTCACAAACTGAACTTCTCTGACTGTGGCCCCCCATTCCCTGTCTTGTGATCCATCAGCTTGGGACGTGTGAGAAAAGATGCTGCCAGTGAAGACTGAGGCAAAAAAGTTGTTGAATACCTTCCCCTTGTCTGTTGTTACAGCAGTTCTCCTAAACTTCCAAAGAAGCAGCAGGAGAATGTGCACATAATGTTGTGAAGTGAGATTCCCTCCTTCTTTCTGTGGAAAGTTGTTCTGTAGGTAGAGATTGCAAAGTTTTGGAGTAGTCCTGTTCCACCTGACTCTCACTGAATTTCTACTTGTATACAAGTCCTGATTTTGTCCTTGTAATGACACGTGTATTTTGAGGTTTGCTACTGGGATTACATCCTAATAATAAATATGGTGCCTGTGGCTTATGATTTGGAAGATCTTGCTCTAATGCAGGACGATGCACTAACTCCTAAGAGTATTCATAAGCAAAGTGAAAAGTGCTGTATGTGAAAATCAGGTTCATGACCTCCTGAGGAACCTTAATATACATAAGTGTATGGGACCTGATGAGATGCACCCCAGAGTCCTAAAAGAATTGGCTGATGGAGTCACCAAGCCACACTCAATAATATTTGAGAAGTCCTGGCAGTCAGGTGCAGTCCCTAGAGACTGGAAGAAGGGACATGGTACACCCATTTTCAAATAGGGTGTAAAGGAGGAGCCTGGGAACTACTGACCTGTTAGCCTCACCTCTGTGCCTGGGAAAATCATGGAGCAGATTCTCCTAGAAGGTCTGCTAAGGCACATGGAGGAGAGCGAGGTGATCAGAGACAGTCAGCATGGCTTCACTAAGGGCAGATCCTGTCTGACAAACCTA
>VWZO01007851.1:88134-115562 GCA_013396975.1 Bucco capensis
AGGGCCACAAAAATGATGAGGGGGCTGGAACACCTCTGCTATGAAGACAGGCTGAGGGAGCTGGGATTGTTCAGCCCGGAGAAGAGAAGACTTCAGGGGGACCTACTAGTGACTTTCCAGTACTTAAAGGGAACTTCCAAGAAGGCTGGAGAGGGCCTGTTTGCAAAGGCCTGCAGTGAAAGGACAAGGGGCAATGGTTTTAAACTGGAGAGGAGTAGATTTAAATTGGACATTAGGAAGAAGTTCCTCCTCACGAGGTTGGTGGAACACTGGCCCAGGTTGCCCAGGGAGGTGGTTGAGTTGCCATCCCTGGAGGCATTGCAGGTGAGGCTTGCCAGGGCTCTGGGCAAGCTGCTCTAGTTGGGGATGTCCCTGCCCACTGCGGGGGGGTTGGACTAGATGAGCTCCAGAGGTCCCTTCCAACCCAAACCATTCTATGATTCTATGATTCTATGAATAAAGGCAAGACAAAAAGGCATAATTCTGACATTTCCTAAAACTTTTATGTTTGGCTTTGCAACCGAAATACTTTTCATTAGTTTAGACTAGCAACCCAGAACAAAAATATCTTTGAAAATGTTTGGAAGAAGACACTTCTGCATGCCAGGTGTGAGCTTTCCTCATGAATGGGAGCTCAAAGTAAATTATAAGAATCAAATTTGGTCTTTAAGATGTACATAGCAAGTTAAGATGAGCTATGTGTCAGTTGTCAATCAAGAAAATCTGTCCTTTTCTAAAACACATCCATTGTGCTTAGCTTGGGAACAGATTCTGTGTTTCATCTTTATTTGGGAATTTCCTAAATTTTTAGTTTCTATCATGATTCCAGTAAAGTAAAATCTATCATATGAACAGGGTTATATTTAACTTTTTCTTTGGAAGGCTGATGTTGGAGAACATTGATTTATATAAGCATAATAGATGTTAATGTAAGTAGCAACATGGTTTATCTCTGACCATAAGGCATCACCACTTTTTTAATAATACTATATACACCCATATTTTTGACATTATAATAAATCAGAGACGTTATTAAGGATTGGATTGGAAGGGAGAACTGTACTGGAGTGCAAAATTTGGTATTTTTAGAGGAAGATACATTAAACTACATAAGTACAAAATAATATCTGACTAGATCTGTTGTCTTCCATTCATATTTCTGTAGCCATTATGAGAGTGTTTCTGTATAGAAGAGTACAAATTGCAAGTGTTTTGAAATGGAGACTGTAATGATGAAAAAGAGTATATAATTTGTTTTAGTTGAACAAAACTTGTCTTAGTTCAATAAGTTCCTGTAGATTTTTTATAAACCTGGATCAATCCTGAAATGAAAATCCTCTTTCAAAATGAAAGTTGAAATAATTTTAGAAAATTGCGTCTAAAAAGTAAAAAAACCCCACTATCCCAGGATTTTAATCCAGCCAGAATTCTTTGCCGATGCTGGCTTGAAACTGTGGGTAATTTAGCCTTGTCTGAAAAGGGCATTTTTAGTCAAACCTTACTCTCTACCAAGAAACTCAGGCACAGTCTGAAAATCCCTTGTGGTCNAAGAAACTGTTTCCAGCTCTGTCATTGTGTCCCAACTGTTAGCAGAAAGAAGATCTTTAAGACCAAGAAAAATGTGTCTTTCTGTATTCTTCTAGTCCACATAAAACATGTGTGGCACCACAGCCTGCAAAAATAACTTAATGTTGTTTAAGGAACAGTTACAATTATTCTTGATTACTGTATGTAAAATAATCAGAAGTAGTGCCAAGTGAGAGTTTATACAGGAAGAAACCTTTTCAGTGTTTCAAATATGTTCCCTGCTGCAGGGGACAGAGGCACCCATCTGCCAACTTGGCCAGTTGTCCAGAGAGGTTTGTTGGTTGCCAGAGGCCCAAATGAGACACGTCACACACAGGCTACCAAGACTTGTGAACACATCAACTGTTACACCCTGCTGGTCTTTCATGTGGCCACAAATGATATAAAGGGTAACTTGGGAGCAATCAAATGCAATTTCAGAGCTATAGGGATGCTGTTCAAGGGTCTGGGGCCCCAGCTAGTCTTCTTCTCAATCCTGCCAAGGTCTAATACAGCACCCACTCTTGGGGTGTTTGTCAGACTTTAGGGTGCCATAGAAGTATGAAGAACATCTAACTGTACAGACCACATGTCACCAGAGCATTTCTGCATGTGCTTGTCTTTTTAACTTGAGCAGAATGAGAATCTTTCAGTTCACTGATGCCTTGAGTCATAATCCCTTCATCTTCAAGCTTCTAGTGATATGGGGAGAACCTGTTTTGTCCTGAGAAGGTGTGGTGCAGGAGTAGATTCTCCTCATGGGATCTGACCCCTCAGTGCTCAGCTTTGGTGCTGGGTGTCTGAGTCATGTAATACTGTCAATGAGAATGTCTTCAATGTTTTTTTATTCCATTTTTATCATCTAGCCTGTATTTTGACTAGGTCTGTGCTTTCCTTGCTTCAGTCACATAGCTTGAGGATTACTGCAGCAAAAGCAGTGATATTTCAGTTAATCTATTTTTTTTAGAGAGGGGCATAAGCACCTATCAGCAAGCGCTGTGGTTTGGTGGAAAATGTTAGAAAGAGAAGGAAGTGTAAGGCTCAGAGAATTGTAATTTAGTTGTGATTGTCACTTCTTACTATCTTGTTGGGAGGAAAAACAAGCTGTTGGCAACTGAAAATTATTATCTTGCCAACTGTTTATTGTGTATGAAATAAATTAGCAATTGTGCTTCAGTGACCAGGTGTGCCCCCCTGCATAGCATAATGCTGGTTGGTACAAATTGTCAGTGTAATTTGGACTTTCAGAGAGGAGAAAACATACAGATAGAGCTGACCTGAGTGCAAATGTATGGATTTGTAATCTCTGTTCAGCATAGAAGCTACAAGATACTGTTGAGGAATGGCACGCCATTGCTCTGGTTTGATCTGTTTGCATTGATCAGGGAAGAGCTTCCTACTTTTCATTTCTTAAACAATTTTGATTATATTTATTGACTACTCCTTTAAAAAAAAAATGATTTTTGCTTGCAACGCTAGATATGTATTAAATGTCAGTTCAACAGGAAATGCTACACTGCTTTGTTGCTGGGCTAATTATCCACAGTCATGTTGAAAATAAGGAGTCTTACCTACTAAAAGTGAATGAGATTTATCATTGACTTCTGTTTGATGAGCAAAAGGATCATATCTTTGTATTCTTCACCAAGGAAAACGTATGCTTTGTTCAAACTTGACTTTTATTAGCCTGTAGCAGCTAAGAAACATCAAAAGCTCTGTTCTTGAAAATGGAAAAGCTGTTTGTTTAAAAATTAGTTTTATGTAGGTCTGAAAGAATATTTAGAAGGATAAAGAAGGAAAAAAAAAGGTTCAGACAATTATTTTTAGGCTTTCCCTTAAAAACCCTTAGGCTTAAGCAAGTCTAATGTATTTTACTCATCACTTGTACCTGCAGCAGTTTTTCCAATTCAGAAATGGATTCAGGGGTGAGCTTCTAGAGAGTAGCACATAATTTCTGATAACAAGCCCTGTCAGGAGTTATGAATTTTGTATTCAGATACATAAAAGTAGATCTTTGAAGAATCTTGATGAAGACAGGATTAGAAATGTAATTTGTAATCTAATGTACACAAATTCATAGATTAAAAAGCAATTTTAATCTACTGAAAGAAAACAGTTTTAGTAGGGTACTCTAAAATTGAACAGTTGGATTAATGTAAATAGAAGCCATAAACTACATTAGCTGGAAAAAGGTAAAAAACCTGCTTTCTTAATACTGACTAGTTAGATTTTTTTTTTCCAAAAATGATTTTGCTGAAGTTAATGTAGGCTAAGAAATATTGGCAAATCTGTTAATTTATTACAGACTTTGGTACTTAGATATACATGCAATAGTTCAGGATTCAAAAGGCCTTTTGGGAAGCTCTAAAATACAGAAAGAGAGGCTTCATCCTTTCTTTCAAGTTGTGAATATGCATAGTTGGTATGGAGAGTCAAGTGGGATTTGAGAATTCTGAAGCCTGATCACACAAGGGCATTAAAAACTCAGTTAATGTTCTGAGTCATGGTTGGACAATTCAGTTACAGTGTGTGACCTTCCCCTCTTAATTTCATCAGTTACTTCCACCCATGTTAGCAGAGTCTTCATCTCCAGCTATTAAAGAATAGCTATGATTCCATTTCAAATGGGAAAAAAATTGTGATGGATATCCCATTTTTGACACAATCCATAAAGTTGTCTGCCTATTTTTACAGATGCAGCTGCATAAATTTTTAAATATAGTCTTTATACTTCTATACCCTTGAAGGTAAGTGAATTTGTAATTTGAATGAAATGTCAGGCTTTTTCTTAACAATCTTTGTTTTTCATTATGCTTTTATAAATGTTACAAAGTCCTAACTATTTATATCAGGTTTTATAAATTCATTATAATGTCACATTTTTTTTTACTCATTTATATGCTTCTTTGATACCAAGAAGACACACGATGAATTGTGACTTGTACTGAAATCAGTTCTTTTTTATGAAAATTCCAGTTTTTGAAACAACTTTTACATTTGTATTTTGGTTTTGTGGGTTAATCATTTTGAGATTCTTACTTCAGTACGTTACATAATTAAGAATGATGTATAAGGACTTGTTTTCAGAGTACCTTTGTGCACTTGCGAAATGTCACTGTGTTGCATGTGGCACATGCCACCTTCTGGCTATTGTTGGAATTGCCAATGGTGTAAATAGTCTTAAAATGGGAAACTGGTTTCGTCCTCCCTGTGTCTGTTACAGAGATGAATACAGCTGATATCCATGCACAGGTTAACACATCAGAAGAAGCAGCCCACAATTCTCAGCCAGTCACTTTAGTGGTCCAGGCACAGTCTGAAAATCCCTTGTGCAGGCTCGAGGGTGCTATCTGCTAGCCTCTTTTTATCAGTGTGCTTGGAAAAGGCGCTGAGGAGGAGCGTGGGTGGAGCCCTCCCTGGAGCTTCGTTCGCGAAGCCTAGCCACGACAACTTCAGTGGTGGACAAATGTTTTAATGTGAGGTCTGGTTAAGTCTTAAGCAGTGTTTCTGTGTCCTGCGTCTTACTAACAAATTAATAGTTACTTTAAATAGTTGTGCCTTTTGACCAAACAAAATAGGAAATAAAAACAGGAAGCCAACCAAAGGAAAAAAAAACACCAACCAAACCCCCCCAAACAAAAAAAACCATCAATACCCCCCAAACCACAAAAAAACAAACCAACCAACCAAAAAAAAAACCATCAAAAACCCAAACACCAAAATCAAAACCTATTCAAGTAGGGAAGACATGTTTATATTACAGAAGAGTTGGAGATGTGGAGTGAAATGTTTTCAAAGCTAGGTAATTGCAAGCAATTAAATATTCTAGAAGGAATTCTCAGATTTTGTATGTAGCTGGTGGTCAACAGGGAAGTGGGTTTTCATTTTTTCTGAGTCTAAAGATTAAATAGAATGCCTTGTCAAGACCCTATAATTTCAGTGCCCTTTAGTTCATGTCACAATTGAGTCTTTCTTCTACATGTATTGATTTACAATAACCTTTTCTCAAATAGAAATATGCCTAGGTTTCTACACTGCCCTTCACCTCCCAGTCCTGTGTTGGCATTGGAGGAGGCTTTCTACTCTTTTTCTACCCCACAGTCTCATCCTTACAAAATAACCACATGCTGCCTTATTGACTTAAAATGACAAACAGTAATGATTTCTTATGTGTGAGAAGACTTGGTTTTGAAATTAAGCTACTGCCTAATTATGGCTTACAGTTTAGAAAATTAAAATTGCAGCTTTCCTAGTCCACTGATGTAAATAAGATCTCTTGTTACGTTCAGTCTTTTGCTTATTTTCATTTGTTGTTATTAACAGGCTTAATTTTGTCTTTCGTCTGTTTTCCATTATGAGCTGTTCTCTCTAATAAGATTTGAGTTCTAAAGAGGATTTTATACATGAATTATATACAAGCTTAAAGATAATTGGAGGTTGAGCTTTTTCAAGTCTGGTGGGTGGTAAGAAGGCAGCCTGGAGGCTGTAGCAAAGCTTGCAGCTTGCCGTGACACAGCAGAAATTGCAAGCAGAAATGCATGGAAAAAAGGTCAATTCTTGAAGCTGTCCCTTCAGATATTTTTTCTACAACTGTTGTCTCTCTTCAAGAGATGCTCTGTGCAGGCTGTTAAAATCCTCATGGCAGCCAGAAATTACTTGGTTTAAATCTTTTCCAAAATATGTCTTCCCTGGGGAATTTCAGCTTCCAGTTCAGAAAGGCAAAATGTTGTGTTTTTTTCTCATTTCCCCAGTGGCAGTGTGCTGGCTGATGAGCTGAAGGATTTTTATGCCCTATTAACTGCAGAAGAAAGGAAAAAACCTCTGCCCTTGATATTTGCCTAAGTGAACTCAGTTTAATTTTTTTTTTTTTTAATGCAAAATAAGAAGCTAATGATAGAGCAAGTGCCTTAAAGCCAAGCTATGTGTGTCTCTGTTAGTTTAACCTTTTAAAGCCTCTAGATGTGCATTCCGAATGAGTATGAGATGGAAAGAGTAAGATGAAAAGTTGTATTCTAAAGAATAGTAGCTTTAAAGTGATTGGTGTACAATTGGAACAGAACAGGTATGGCTAGGCTTCGCGAACGAAGCTCCAGGGAGGGCTCCATCCACGCTCCTCCTCAGCGCCTTTTCCAAGCGCGCTGATAAAAAGAGGATAGCAGATAGCACCCTCGAGCCTGCACTAGGGATTTTTTTAGGTGAGACACAGCATGCGCAGAGCTGGACCCACCCTTTAGTCCTAAGGTTCATCTGCCAGGGCCTAGCAAGCTTGGACGCTGGCAGCGAGGTCCTTAGGACATAAACAGAACAGGTAAACTCTATGAAAAAAGCCTCATGACACTCAGCAGTTCATTTCAGACAGAGTTACTACACATGGAGAGATTCTAGCCTGCATCTACAAGAAAATTAAGCACTGTTCCATGAAGACAGAATTGAAGTAAATATAAAGCAAAACAATATTTGGGTCAGGTTACAAAGCCCATCAGAGAGCAAATATTCCTGTAAGTTTTTGCAGTACAACTTCAAGCATGGAAAGACCAGGGAAGATCTTCCCTGCTTGTTCTTTGGGTAGAGTACTTACACTTAAATTAAATTGAAGGTAAAAGATCCCTACTCAATTAAATAGAAAAATCTGCAACACATCTCTCTTTTCTAACACGCAGTTCATTTATGTGGAAGCTTCTCAAATGCAAGAGTGGTTTGAGTGTGTGTTTTCCAGGAGGTTCAGTTGCATTTTTCACTCAAATGCAAAACAGAATTAATCCCAAACCATTGTTAGCCAAGAGATGCACAACCATGAAATGTAAACAATCTAAAACACAGAAGTTAGGGGAAGAAACCAGCAACATGTCAATTCCCAAACCACATAAATAATTTCCACATTTCAGGGGGGTGAAGCAATCACTCAGATTTGTGTTTTGAAATCCTCTGTAATAAAATAATCAAATTCAGAAAACACAAAAAAACACAGTCCAAAACCTGTTCTCAGAGGAGTAGCCAATAAATATATTTTTATATACAGTCAACTCACTTGCTATTAACATTTTTGATGTACCACATTAAAGCAAGCATATGGAATTACATTCACTTTCATGTTATATTTAACTGGCATTTGCTTTAATGGGAATGTTTTCCCTCTCATCCTGTCAAAGTTAGAATCCATACTTGTCTTCTCTTTAACTCTTTCTCTGTGTTGCAAACAACAAATACAAAGACTTAGAGAGATTTGAGTCATGTCTCATTGTCATGGAGCCCTTTTTTTTTTTGTTTGTAAAGATTTGCTGCATTGTATGTTGTTTTTATTTAATTGCATGATGGAAGGGACTGTTGTGATTTTATCTGTTGAAACATGCACTGGGGAAGATATTAATTATAAAGCACAGAATTATTGGTGGTAGAGTGCAGGCATTAGTTGCTAAAACTTGCAGTTTTGTTTTGCTTCATCTGAATTAGAGGTAGCATCAGAAGAATAGATTGTATCTGATGTGGCTCAGATGAAAATGTCAAGATAATGCCAATTGAAATTTGTTCATCTAATGAGTGTAGTACACACAGAGTTCCCAGTTATACAAGGTTAGATTGTGTTCACAGAAATAGCTCCTTCACTGGGGATTGACTAGAAAACTGGTTTTGACATGAATAAGAAGAGCTTTAAAACAAAGTAAGGGAAAGAAATTGTGTGGTCTCCTTACCTATTTTTTTATTAAAAAAGGAAGGTAATGATCAGATGAAAGAGCAATAACTTTGACAGCAGGCAGCAGCAAAGGAAAAAAGAAAAAAAACAAATTATGAGCCTTTCTAAGTAAATGATACAGATAATGAAACAATCACAGTTAACGTGGTCTAGAACTGCCTAGGCCACAAATCATAGCCCAAAGATTTGTGACTAAACATGAAAAAATGTCAATGATTCTACACTTTAAAAGAGAGTATTGTTGGTATAACAGAAATGTAGTTGAGTAACTAATATAACTAGCACAGATACTGAAGGGTTCAGTGTGGACTACTTGTGTTACAGACAGCCAAGGCTGGAGAGAAGACAATTTATATTTCAATCAATATCACTTACATGAAAGAGTTTCAAGTGGGATAATGCTGAGATACAAATTTTAATGTAGAACATGTTATCTTTAAAGTTGTTAGAGAGAAAAATCCTTATTAAATGTGGGTCATTATGGAAGATCAGTCCTTTGTGACAAATTTGAGAACAAACGTTACTAACAAAGGTAGAGTCCAATTTTCTCAGAAATGGGATCAGTGTTTTTTTCACTGCAGTGCCACTCAACCAGCAAGAAGAGATTTTTTACATTTGATTTTGGTAAGCTTTGAAGACCTTATAGGAGAACTGTTAGCAGAAAATTAATTGACTAATGTGGTCGTACACTGATGCCATTTAAGTGAAGTATAGATTTATAGCAGCTTTCTTCTTTTAAAATAACATATTCTAAGCAAATAAGCTTCCTAGCAAGATCAGCTAGATTTGAGAGTGGGAAAACTTGGGGGTTTTTTTAAGTCAAAATGCAAAAGAATATAGAACTTCTACACCCTCAAAAAAAAAAAGGAAAGAAAAAGCTTTGTGAGCTTTATGTCTTAACTAGATCATATGATAGTTCAAAGGGATATCTAGATATACAGAGAACTTAGAATTGAGTAGGCAGTAATGAAATTTCATTTAAAAGTCAGGAAGAACTGTGAAAATGAGCTTCCTGAAGTGAAGCTGAATTAAGTTTTTCTCGAGAACTTACAAGAAATTGTGGTAGGTTCTTTAGTCACCTAAAAAGAGAGAGGAGAGAGATGGGAGATCATTACACCGTAACTGTAACAGCAAGATGAAAGGTAAAGCCAGTGTGACCTGACACATCAATGAGTACTTTGAGACAGATTTCAGTAAGGATATTAATGTTGAACTTGGGGCCAAAGGCTACATGGCTAAATAACTAGAACAAGTGTATCAAATGTAAATTATCATATCCAAGAAGCAAGGAGGATTGTATTCTGAGTAAATGGACTGGATATTTTTGTCATAAGGTACAGAATGGGGAGGGGGAAAAAAAAGAAGTTTGGCATATGTGAAACTACAGAACAGTGTTTTACTGACTCTCAAACTACAGATGGTACTGCATGAACAAAAAGTAGTGTTTTATAAATATTTAAAGAAAAAAATATTCTATTTGTAAGGTGACATCCAGGATATGCTTCTCAGTTCCAGTCTTCATAGTGCAGAAAGATGAATTTAAACATACTGGACTACAAATAGTTGGTTGCTAGGATGGTCAGCAGAGTGGTCAATTTATTTTATGTATTATATGAGAGGCTGTGTAGCCAAGTGAATCAAAATTGTGAAGGGATGTAATTTCACTTCATGAATGCATTGTGTATGATGGGGACAAATGAGGATTAGGGAAGAAGAAAAGCTGAATGAATGTCACAAGAAAAAAAATCCATGTAAAGTGAAGTTAAGGAACAGCTTTCAAATTCAAGTGCTTACCTATTTCGAAATGGAGTATGGTATAAGTTTGTGAAAGGGATGAAGTGATTTACTGTGATAGCAGAAGACTGAATATCATGACCTAGCTCTAATAAAATGGCCTCCTAACAAAAAAGGAAATAAAATGTTGATTCTTCTAAATTATTTTAAGTTAGACTTTCAGAAGTTTGTCTTTTCTTTTTCATACCAACATATGCAGTCTTCTTGTGCTGCTCCTTCAGTAGATGAGCTTCTACTTGAAATATTAAAATGTTGTCAGCTTTTCCAAAGAACTCCAAAGTTGCTTTCTATTTATGTAATCCTACATGTCTATAATCCTCTTTGCCTCTGGAAGTTCCATTTCTGTTGTTTATAACTTCAGTTATAACCTAAGAACTGGGTTATTGTAAACTGACACAGAAGAGGGATGAAGACAGCAAGAAAAGAATGGAGTTATTTCACACTGCCCTAGGAGAAAGCTGATAATAATAGGATAAAACTAAGCAAAGCAGGAGAGATGAATACCAGGAAGCTGAGAATTCCACATCACAGAGCCATGTAAAACTCTGCTAGGGAATAACAAAACAAACAAAAAACCCAACAAACCAAAACTAATACAAAATGCAGAAAATATTTAGTCCTTGGGAAATGAAAATTAACACCACCTGATTTTTCAGTCTAATCTTGATTTCCTCCCCCCCCCCCNTTCCTTTCTCTTATCATTGTTATGGTATGACAGTGTACATTTCCACATGGTGAGTGTTCATAACAATGTAAGCACTAAGATGACTAAACACTAGTGATTCATAACAAAATGTGGCACGAAGTGGGGAATCACAATGTAAGGTCATCAGTTAAGCTACAATCAGGCTTACTGTTTTGACCACCCTGTTGCTGATGATACATATTTAAGGCATTAGGCCAAGCTATAAATGAAGTAGATATTTTTCCCTTTAAAATGTTAGAGTAAATGGGTCCAATAAAAAGTCATCAGTTGGTTGTTTGGCTCCTAAACCTTCACTGCTTGTTTTTCTGAGCCTTTACTACTGCATTCCAGTGCTACTGTATGCCCCTGTGCTTTGTTCCCATCTATACTTTGTCCTGTACTTCCAGTCTGCCTTTTTCTTTTTTCCTGGCATAATTCAGAATGAATAGATGAACCTAAACTTAGTGGATTTTTGTTTTGGATTGATGTGGATTCTTCTGGCAGTGATTTCCATTTTATTTGAAATATCTTGGCTTCATTCTTATGTGGATTTTCTGTCTTGGCATGAACAGTATGCTATTATACTGGTTAGTTGATTTCCAAATCAAATGGCTTATGAAATAACAAAAGTAAAGTACTCTTATAATGCTGAACTGTTTTGTACTGCACAATGAAATTTGGAATTAACATAATTACCATTTCTGGAGAGAGTCCTTTGTTTTGGAAGTAATTGTTATTTTCACTGTAGTTATGATAAAGCAACATAAAGTTATTGGAATGTGAGACATTTTTAACTAAGCATTGGCTAACAAAAACCTGTAGGGCAGCATCCTCAGCTTCCTGGGGTTCTTATGGGTTGGAGTATAAGCTCTGCTACTCAATTTTTGTTGCCATTCCCAATGAGAATGTTTCTGTCAATCCTAGAAGTAGTCAGTGTTCTACCCAGCTAAGTACGTTATCAATATCAGAGTATTACTGCTTCTTAACAATTTAAGCACTAAGCTGAGGACAGCCAGCGACAGCAGTTCAGTTCCATGTTAACACTCGTCCAAATCCCAGCAGGAGAAACTCCAGAGTAGGCAAGAAAGAGCCTGAAAGGGCACTTGGACCAGAGGTGCAGAAAATACTCAGAGTGCTGGCCTTTGCTCTCTGGGCTTTTTTGGTATTGCCATCTAATGGAAGCCTCATGTAAAATGCATGCAGTTTCCATGGAGCTGAATCTCATCTCACAGTTGAATGTCCTAATCATGGGGTCAGGTTTTATTTGATCTGCTCTTCAGCTGATCACACAGTTTTTATCTGCACAGGAGCACAGACAGGCTGAAGAACAGAGAGTGCTGTCAGCTAGTACATCTGCTGGTGCTCTAGTAGTTTAAGGTAAGGCACAGTCTGAAAATGNGTAGTCCTCCTTACTGTCTTGTGGCTAGTGAACACAGATGTCCTGCCCCTAAAATTCACTTTGACCATTTTCCAGCTGTCAAAATCAGAAACTGCCTTGTAATTTAAGTTGCCCACAATTTATTAACTAATGCAACACAGCATTTTATGCCTTAAGCATATGCATGCTTTGAAGATGGAGAGACACCATCCTGTGCAACCTGGTCTAGGTTATCCTGCCCTTGCAGGGGGGTTGCACTAGATGATCTCCAGAGGTCCCTTCCAACCCCTAACATTCTGTGATTCAATGTTAAGTAATCACTGTGCAGAATACATCAAGGCTGGACAACATCTAACAAAAGAGGGTCTGTATTCCTAAGGGTATCTTGATTTGATACAAAATGAAATTGCTCTTATTAAAAAAAAAAATCCACAAAACATTGTGAATTGCTTGCAACTCTCCATATTTGCTGTGTATGAGCCTTTATAATAGAGAGTGTAAATTCAAGACATCAGATATCATTTTAGTAGCAGTAGAAACAATTAGGCATCGCAGAAGTATAATTAGCACTTTGAATTCATTTTTACCACAGTCGTCTACAATAAGGCAGGAAAAGAGTAAAAAGATATGAAAGCAGAGGTGTAGTCATTCTATAGTATTTCCCTTCATGTAAATAAGATCTATGGCAGAATGCATTAAAAAAAACCCCACAAAAAAAACATGGCAAAAAATCAGGTTTAAATTTAGCATGTCAGAACAACAAGCATGAAAGAAAATGGCATAAGCTACCCACCCCCCATACTATCCAATCCACCTTCCCTAACCAGCACATGATATGCCAAGGTGTGATTGAAAGTGTCAACAAATTATAGGTCTAGTAAAAGAAAATATTTCTCTATTTAGCTTACTTAAAACTCAGGAGCACATTGATGAATATGACCCATTGTCGTGGAAGCATCTCAATCCTTGATCAAGAATTGTTTGAGTATAACCATGACTTTTTTCCTTAATAAAAAGAAAAGGAATAGGATTATTACAATGCTGGAAAATAAGAAATATTTTAACAAGTGAAATAAAACTTACTGTTTCCAGAAGAATTTTATTTAAAAATATACATATTATTGATCAGCTTTGAGATGGCATTTATTTTTCCTATAGCTTTTCTTAAAATACCTCAGGGTATATCATTAACTAAGCTGAAAACATATGGTCTGAATATTCCATATTTGCTGACATGCTTATGTTCATTTCAAGTATTTTTGTTAACAATCATGTGCCAATTCTGCTGAGAATGAAGAAGTGAATTATGATAAAGTTCAATTGTTGTTCCTGGAGGCCTCAGCTTGTTTACATCCTGACAACGTACAGTTATGCCAAAGAACTGTTGTTTTATAGGGCCTGTTTCAACCCCTATAAAGCACCATTACCAGGAAGAAAATAGTACAAAGTTTAGGAAAAAGAATAATTTGTGTGTAGAAGACATAAATGCAATAAGTATTTAAAATGTTTTACAGCACAGCTTTAGAATGCTGGTTTTAAACTCTTTACATTTTGAAACACTTGACACTTTTCAGCAGTGGGACAAACTTCTGCATAATATAATTAACTTTTCTTTGTTGCCCTGGAAGGCCCTTTAGAAGTAATGCAGAGTTCTTCTGACTTTCATGGACTTGCTGTTGAAAGCCACTGCTTAGAAAACTAAGCCAAACCGTTTAGAAAGAAAAAGATGTCTGCCAGGAACTAAAGTCATCCTCTGTACTATGAACAATGGTAATATTAGTATTTATATCATTACAAAAGGAAGTAAGGCTTTAGTCCCCGTTTACAAGGTCACATCAAAATATTGAAGCTTATAAAAGTGATTTTAATGGTATGGCTAGGCTTCGCGAATGAAGCTCCAGGGAGGGCTCCATCCACGCTCCTCCTCAGCGCCTTTTACAAGTGCGCTGATAAAAAGAGGATAGTGGATAGCACCCTCGAGCCTGCACTATGGATGTTTTTTAGGTGAGACACAGCATGTGCAGAGCTGGACCCACCCTTTAGTCCTAAGGTTCATCTGCCAGGGCCTAGCAAGCTTGGACGCTGGCAGCGAGGTCCTTAGGACATAAAAGTGATTTTAAAGTGACCTACATTAGACCTACATTGTTATGGCCAGATTCAAGTTTCTAACACTGAATAATTTAACACTGGCAAAAGTGAGACAATATGTTAAAAGAAAAAATATCAGGCTTTGGTAGTAAATTCAGAAACGGATAAAGGACAAGGTGTATGCCTGTTGCCTTGCTGAATCTCAGCAATTCCACAACTGACTGCGTGACTGAGTTTTGGGTTAACTACAGATGAGCAAACCAGCAAGCACAGGAAAACTTGGTTGAAAACACGTAACTATCACATCACAAATCATATTTTGCTCACATTGTTTGAAAAACGTGATCAGTTTTTTATTTATGCAAGGATTTCAAAGCATGGCAGTAGCCTATAGTAGGATGGGATGAAGTCTCTGGGATGATCTCTGCATACAAGTATTATGCTGAGATATGGTTCTCTGAGAAACATGGTGAGAAACTCGTGTGATTTTTGCACTAAGGTTGCCAATGGTGGGATGAACAAAATAATAACTCTTTTTTATTGATCATAAAATCTATGGAGAAGATTCTCCTTTTACATTTTGTTTCTCTTAGGAGTTTCAGTGATGCCACTACAGTTTGGGTAAATTGGTCAGAAATAAGATCTATGTTCCTGCAGATACACTGTCTTAGGTACAAACCAGATGAGCTGTCCGTAGAAAATTATTTTACAGCTCATTCTTGACCTCACCCATATGAACCCTATTGTGTTTTAGATAATTGCTTATGTTAGTATAATTGATATGCTACTGGATTATAAAGAACTAAAAATCTCTAATTAATGAAATTTGCCTAAGGAGATGCAGGAATCCAATATGACACTCTGTAATGAACTTTTTGTTGATTATACTAAACAGATAAGTATCTTACATATACTTCATATCAATGATATATTGCATTGGGTTTTGATTAGGCTTAATGAGATTTACTTGATGTCTGGAACAGTACTTATATTACAACAAAAATTTGCTTGAAATGGCCTTAATTTATATTATTTTGTAGTCCTTTGAGTTCTTTGAAAAACATCCAAGCTTTTTCCACACTTATTTTTATGGGGATATGGTTTAAATAAAAGAGCTATCAGAACTGTTCTTGTATTCAGCCACATACATTGTCATTACTGGCAGAATATGATCCCATTCCTTTGAAATTAGAATTTTTTGTCAGATACCACAGGTTTCAGCTATGTTTCTCTCTGAATTCTAATTAACATGCCATGTTTAATGAGTTGCCCTCAAGTTTATGCCTCATTTTTATAAAGGATATTTCCAGTACCTGCTTGGGATTCTAAGCCATCATATAGGAGTTTTGCTAAAATCCTTCTGATTTTTCTGTGTCAGGCCTCACGCTTTGTTCTTTTTTACTCGGTGTTGCAGTGACATTTGAAGCTCCACCTGAGCAGTGTCCCTCATGCAACATACAGGAAAGTTCAATGGGGAGAAAACTGTAGACCAGTCTTCTCTCTAGAATCAGAAAAAAGGATGCACAAAAAAATCCCACCAAAACCCAGTAGACAAGAAGTGAATATTAAAGCATGGAGCCCAATGGCAGCCTAACCACAAAATCAGCAAAAGGCTTTGCTCTCCTTACTTGCAGATTGGATCCAGCTCAATGGGATACATTTGGAGAGGCCCCACAGATGCTGACAGGGGCAAGCTCTGAACAGGCTCGTCATGGTTCTGATAGCCCAGCTTCTTTTCTGATCACATTGTCTTGTAATTTCACACGATTATATTCCTCCTCTAGCTCTTGACTGGAGTGTCTGTTTTGATAATGTAACCGGACATAAAAGCAATTTCAGGTCCCTAGCTGACACTTTTTTGTCAGAAGAGAGGAGTTTGTTCTGGGTTGGCTGACATGCCCACCCAAGGCGTGATGGTGGAAGGACTGTGACACTTAGAATTGGATCTTGGTTAGAGAGGCTAGTGAGTCATGGGCCAAGAAACAGTCCTTTCAAGGACAGTTCCAGACAGCAATCTTAAGGTTACTTTAATATATGGATCAGGCTGGAAGGATCATTTAAATACTCTTCTTACCTCAGTTATGCAGTGCTATTTATAACTGGTGCAACCTCCATAATTAATTGGGAGGTGAGTTTCTTTGTCTAAAAGAAATTACTTGAAATTACCTTTTCCACTCAAATTAATTTAGATTTTGGGTTATTCTTCAAAAGAGAGCTTAATACATTTTCAGTAAAAGTATTTATTTTGAATATACCTTCGATATAGTTATATTGCATTTTATCTGAAAAGCTGATATAAAATTACATTTCTCACAGTAAAAACATATGTTTTCAGCAATGAATGTTTTCACATCTCCTTAGAATTCTGCCTTAAATTAAGCCATATTTTTAGCCTTGATAGCTTTTGTAGATAAAATGTTTTTGTCAGCTTTCCCTGCACATATAATTTCTGAAGAAATGAGTGTGGTTTACTCTGAAAGGAACATCTGCATCCATATGGAGTATGGCAACCTGTGAGTCCATGGATGCCTGTTGTTGGCACTGTGGTTTTGCCAGCACTCTGGGGAAGGTTGCAGATGTGCCAAGTTGTTAACAGGAATATGTTGATCCAAATTGCCTGCTAAGGGGCAACAGCCATTCTTTCAATCCACAGCCAGCATGATACAGAACTGAAGCTGTGAACTTTTAGTTAATTATAGACCAATTACTTCAGATATGGAAGGATGCATATCAGCCACAATATATGCATTGGATGTTCACAAAATGATAGCCTCTTTTTTTTTTTTTTGAATACAGCATTCAATTAAAATTCATTTCCTACAGTAGAATCACTAAATATTATCTTTTTAAAATTCATGGGCTCATAGATCTTGTTATGATATCTACTAACTGAACTTCTGTAAAGACTGGAATGAAGCCTGGGAAATTCAGTGGACTGATACAGCAAATCTACTCAGAGCAAAGGAAGAACTACTCACAGTGTGAAACTGTTGGGTTTTTGCCAGTACAAAATTTATTCAGAAATTCCTTATTCTCTTGGGTATTATCCAAATAATTATTCACTTTAACAGCATTGTCTATTGACTATATACAATTGGCTATATATTGGCCTATCCTTTCTTAAGATATGACTACTGTAGTTTTTTACATTGTCCAATAATTATCTGCAAATTTGCTGTCTTAAGAGTCTTCTTCTATGGTAAACATGATAAAGTACACATTGATGAGATCAATAACCAAATCAAATGTGATCAAAACCCACTTCATTTACACATCTTTTAAATGCATTAATATATGAAGTAACACTTTATACTGTGATGATGGTCAAGCACTGGAGCAGGTTGTCCAGAGAGGCTTTGGAGTCTCCAGCCTTGGCCTGCTCTAGGTGACCCTCCTTTGGGCAGGGGGTTGAACTAGATGATGTCCAGAGGCTCTGTCTACCTCAATCATTCAGTGGTTCTATGAAATTTTAGAACAATTGCCTCTTTAATATCCCTTCATTTTCATTATGAAAGCTCTACAAAGTTTGAGATACATATCTGCAGGATAAAACCCATGCATTTCTTAGCTCAGTAATTTCATGCACTGTGTTCTTCTTGTGGCTGTCTCAGCATGTTTTGTCAATTCAATTTGATTTTTGAATAGCTTGATTTATTACCTTGTGCTAAAACATAGCACCTTTCTTTTCCCTGTTTTCTACTTTTCTCTCCAGATATTAATCTCAAGGTGGATCTTCACATAAATGTTTTGGAGAATGGAAATGTTTTTAAATGCTGTTTGTAGATACTGAAATACTAGTCTTTCAGTACACCAGTATGGTCAAATGTGAAGTCCTTTGGGAACCAAGAAACACTCAGAAGTCCTTCATCTGTGGGTTGTGTACTCATAGTTGATCTGATATTTCCTTTTTTTTTTTTTTTTTTTGGTATGGATACAAATATGGAATTTTTTCCATATGAAAATCTTTAAAATTGAAGACAAAACCAGTGTTTTTCTTGGTAATGTTGACATTAATAGAAACATAGAATTAGATTAGAATTCAATTTCCTTTTCCTTTAAAACAAAAAATGTTTTTCAGATGGCTAGTGGAGGACAGGCTGAGAGAGCTGGGTCTCTTCAGCCTGGACAAGAGGAGACTGAGAGGAGACCTCAGGAATGTTTACAGATATGTTAAGGGTAAGTGTTGGGAGGAGAGAGCCAGGTTCTGCTCAGTGTCATCCAGTGTTAGGACAAGAGGGAATGGGAGCAAGTTGGACCACAGGAGGTTTAGTATTAACCTGAGGAGAAACTTCTTTCCAGTGCAGGTGCCAGAGCACTGGCCCAGGCTGCCCAGGAGGCTGTGGAGTCTCCTTGTCTGGAGCCATTGCAGAGCTGCCTGGACACATTGCTGTGTGAGCTGGTCTAGGTGATCCTGCTCTGGCAGGGGAGGTTGGACTAGATGATCTTTCTGGGGTCCTTCCAACCCCTAACATTCTATGATTCTATGATTCTATGAACAATCTAATTTCATTGCTTAAGCATCTGACTAGAACTTTCACTGGCACAAGTACCACTGTGTGCACATATGTGTACATATGCGTAAGTACTGATCTGAATACAAAGTTCAGTGCTTCTCTTCACTCATATTGTAACTGTGGAAAGTACAATAAATTCATTATGAAATTTCAGTAGTCTCAGTTAAAATACTGTTGAAAGAAATATCATGGCACCTAACAGCATGCAGTTCATTTACATGCAAGTGAAACTCGCACAAGCCATTATGCAAAATTTATTTTTTTTGCAAAATGATTATTAAGCATTTAGTATATTTGAGTACCTACTAATTTTTGATAGACATTAGGGAAAGGCATTCCAGCAAAATGTGTAAGAATTATAAATCTTCAGATATTCTCTTTCTTTCCCTTTTTCTTTGAAACACTGGATTTAGATTTAAGGTTTGAGCAGAAGTAGTGGCTAATTATGGTCATAGCTTGAAGATGATTACGCTATTCCTTCACCTGCTAAAACCATTCTTTTATCTTCATTGTAACTGCTTTTTGATGTCTATTACAGACTTCTAAATGACTTTTATAAATATTATAAATCACTTCATATCCCCTTGCACATAAGAAAGATTTAGTCCCCACTCCAGGTTCCCCAGAGAGATACACACTCTGAGAATTCCAGGGTAGAAAGCAAGTTTATTCAAATTCTGCAGGGGTTCTTAAAGTCTCCATGAGGAAAGGAAGTGGCCTGGCTAGACAATAACACACCATGGAACAGGGAAGGACAGGGGAAACAGCCAACAGAGCTAGAACAGAGACAGGGCAGATCCCATGGGCTGTGCAACATGATGCTGCCCCGAGAAACCATGCAATTCCCGCACGCGGGAGATAACAATAAAGGTAATCTGTGCTGTCTCCCACAATTCCTCCTTTTTTGTTTAATATTGCAAGCCAGTCTGGAAGAGGAGGAGGTGTGGGAGAAGGCTGAGATGACATTATGGCTGGATAGATCAGAAGGATGATGATGATGATGGAGTTCATGGTGGCAGCCACTCGTTGTTGTGCAGTATCACCAGACCGGATCCTGTGGAGACAAAAACATGCCCCCTCCCCCAGAGGGTCATTGGGATATTAAGGACATATGGCCTTGCCGAAGCAATTTTACCTTCTGATCCCTCAATCAGTAAGGTGAAGACACTTTGGAGTGGTGTCTGGGCTCCTTCTACCCTGTTGATGTTGATGCACGGCTCTGCAGTTCTCCATTCCTTCGGCCAGTCGCCTTCCATGAAGATGATGATGTCTGCTCCTGTGTCTATGAGACCTTTTACTCGAACAGATTGGTTAGTGTTTGGAAAAAACACAGTGCAAGTCAGCATTGGTCAATTGAGTACAATAGATTGTGACCACTGAACCAAAGGCATAGAGTCCAAGGTGCTCCCCCCCACCACAATAGGGGTTAAGCTGGCAATAGGTGTTTCTGTGTTGAGCTCCACCAAAGGAAACAGAGCTCTTACAGTCACTTCCAATGCCTTTGGATTGTCCACAGTCATTGATTGTGGGATAACTGTCAACCCTGTAGTGTTAGATGTAGCAGTTCCAGTTAAAAAGTATTTCCCAGTAGGGACGGGTAGACTATTTGTTGGTCTCACAAGAACCATGTGATAGCTGTCAGCACTTATTGTGAGTTGATGGGGAGAGGCCAGCTCCACCTTAGAGACACTTGCTCTGGGTCTGTGTTCGGGATCGAGGGGAGCAACTGGCTGTGGTGGACTTGTGGGGCATATTTAATCATTGTGCTGCCCTACGTGCAGCTTTCGGCGAAAGTGATCTCCCTTCTCTATCAAAGAGTGATCTGCAACTACTAGCCCAATGCAGTCCCTTCCTGCATCAGGGACATGAGCTAGGCGATACCGTAGGTGCTCTTCTATTTACTTGCGGGCAATCCCTTTTAAAATGTCCTGTTTGTTGGCAGTGATAGCATGTAGCCTCCCTCTGTTGTTGCTGAGCTGCCAGGACTTCAGCCAGTAGGGATCTGGTGTAAGTGTGGGAACCTACATTGCAACACGCCTTAACCATATCCATTGGAGTCGGATCTTTAAGAGTCCTTTATATTTTTTGGCAATCATCATTAGATTGTTCAATTGCCAATCTTAATGCGTCTTGAGCCTCTGGATGTTTAATTTGTTTAGAGATTGCATTCTTCAGTCTCTCAGCAAAGTCTATAAATGACTCTCTTGGCTTTTGATGGATCAGGGTGTGTGAGGGCGTCGCCTCAGATGTGTCAGCAATAGCCTGAATTGCTTGGAAAGCCAAATTTTTTGACAAATCCAATTCATTCAATGGAATGGTGGTTTGACTCCGGATGGGGATGTATGGCCCAACACCAAATAACCTATTAAAGGAGTCCAGGACCAGGATACCCTTGGTGGAGAGGGTGTGTTCTGCATACTGCCTAATGTGGGTTTGTCACTCATCTAGAAAAAGTGATACCTGCATGCTTGTAAAAAATGCCCTTGCCAGTAACTTTATATCATTCGGTGTAAAGATGTAAGCTTCGAATAGGGAGCTTAACATCCCTAGCACATAAGGTGAATTCAGTCCATATTCAGCTATGGCTTTTTTAGTGTCTTTGAGAACCGGAATTGGAACAGGCTCCCAGAGGGCAGGCCTGCTTGGGTGGTAGTACACAGGGAATGCCTGTAATAAATCCAAATCGTCTGTTGCTGTCGCTTGTTGTTTGATGTAAGCCCATTGATTACGTTGGGTATTGGCTTCAGGGATACCGGGGGCATAGGTGCCACCATCTTGGTAGGGTACATGGGTGCCACCATGTTGGTAGGGTCCCACTTCCAGAAGGACAGGGCCTGTCCACTCACTGGTGCAGCCGGAGGGACAGCTTTGTGGGTCAACCTTTTGGTGATCCCTGCCTGCTTGAGCAAGGGGCAAAGGAGACAACCCGGCCATGAAGCAGTGGCCATTTTGGGTCTGGGGGGGGTTCAGCCACGAGGCAGCGGCCATTTTGGTTCTGGGGTGGCGGGCTGGGTGCTCCATGCGGCGTGTGTAATGGCGGTGCCAGAGACGCAGTTTCTGACCCTTAAATCTGTTCACGCACAGTTTGGTTGAGTCCCTGCTTTGTTCCTTCCTCCGAAACAACCAGCAGTGTGTTCTCCTTTTTATCTAGCATGCTTAGAATCAAGCGCCACACAATAGTGACTTGAGATGCTAGAGAGTCACTGATTTCAGTGGCTTTCCATAATTTCATTCCCAGTATATCCCATTCCTCATAGGTAACAGGAGAGGGAAGTGCATAATTATTCTTGTAAATCCATTTTATCAGTGCTTTTAGGGAGGCTTTATCAGTCGGGTGTCCATGAAGGTAAAGGAAATGTTTCAAGTGCTTATAGCTCTCCAGTTGTGATTTAGAGGATAGCGATCCCATAATGTCTACATGGCTGTGGGCTTACCTCCTTTCGTGGTAAGTCAGAATCCAAGTGAAGTCCAAATGAAGTTCAAATGCTGAGCCGTGGATTCCATCCGGGTGGGAAGCCAAAAACTTTGTCGCCTGAGCCCAAAGGGTATCCGGAGAAGTCTTCTACACAGTAGAGACTCTGCCATTTGCCTCATGTCTGGGCACCAATTTGACAGGGGTGAATGGTCCCCACTCCAGGTTCCCCAGAGAGATACACACTCTGAGAATTCCAGGGTAGAAAGCGAGTTTATTCAAACTCTGCAGGGGTTCTTAAAGTCTCTGCGAGGAAAGGAAGTGGCCTGGCTAGACAATAACAAACCAGGGAACGGGGAAGGACAGGGGAAACAGCCAACAGAGCTAGAACAGAGGCAGGGCAGATCCCATGGGCTGTAAAACATGATGCTGCCCTGAGAAACCATGCAGTTCCTGTGCCCGGGAGATAACAATAAAGGCAATCCGTGCTGTCTCCCACAGCATTGCATGGCTGCAGAGAAGATTCAAATTTCTCCTTTTCATTCATGCTTATATTTACTTAAAACTAAGGTGTTAATGCCAATATTTTGAAAGGAAATATATTGGCTTAGCTGAAGCCTGCCTCTGCTTATGCGTGTGCATGAGACAAATCTGACTCCATCTGGTAAATGTCAAGGCTGTCATGGAGAAGTGACAACTCAAAGGAGAGTGAAAGAAGCAGACATGCTCCCTCTCTCTGCTATTTTAATAGCATGTCTGCATGTCCTTGTATTTGAAAGCATCTCTCTCAAGGTTGATGTGACTAGAATGTTGTTTCCATCTTATCCACATTCATAAAAATATATCATTTTGGTTTGTGATTTTTTTAAACAACATTTCTGTCATGAGAAGTATATAAACACTTCAAAATCAGCTGCATCTGTTAACTCTTACTGCACTGCCTAGATCCCAGTGGAAGGAGCTGATGAATAACAGAGAGAAAATTAACAGTGACTTTAAAAGCCAAATGTGATGGATATATATGCATACTATAGTACATGAGATGACTTGGGCATGGCAGCCTGCCCATTACATTGTTGTTTCTCCTCACTTCTTCCACCACTGTTTTAAAGGTTGGTGGAGGCTTGAGAGTGTCATCTGTGAAATAGACTGTCTGAAGACCAAATTTCCTTCTCTCTGTACATGTTGAAACCCAACAGTATTTATACAAAGATAGAAAAATATTGCTGGAAAATGCAGAAAGTCACTACTTGATTTGGTAGTCTGCATAGGAGTGGTGAGAAAGAATAACATCTTCTCTGCCTCTTTTTGCTATAGACCTTTATTCCTTTATTGAATATGAACCCAGCTGTTCATATTCAGAATACACAACTGGTGTATTCTGAATGAACTTTCTGCAAGAAGGTGCACAGGTCCTTAAGACCTTAAGTGGTAACAACCATTTTGATGACAGCCCTCTGCTGCAGTTGCTGGAGAACATGTCTGTGTGGACACCTTTTTCCTTTCTGTACAATAACTCAGAAAAATATTTCAATATAATATCTCAAGAGGAGACTCAGTGCTACATGTCTCATGTCTGCTTTACTGTCACAGGATTTCACTGTTTGAGTATTACACTCATTGCTAAAGATAGCTGTCTTATTACATGTGCTTTCGATAACAAGTTTGAGAGAGATCTGTAGCATCAAGACCCAGATGTTGTTAGTATATAGGAAATCTGGAATAGCTCTGTGTGGTGATAAACTGGCCCAGCCTCTAGTGCAGTGAGTCAACAGTGAGTTCATAGATCAGTGTAGAAAATGAGTGTGATATGTATCAGTAAAAAAATAAATAAGTAGTACTTTCAAGAGCTCCTCTGCTTATCTGTGTAATATTCTCTCATTATTGAGACTGTTAGCATGGAAAAAATAGAGTATTTTCACCAGAAAAATATTTTTCTACCACTAGCAAAACCCATTTCTTAGCCTTGTGACATTTAGCTATAAGACCTCTACACTTGTTGACGTTGTAAGATGTTACCTAAAATAAATTCTTCAATTTCAGTTCAGAGAGAAATGCAATGGTGTGATGCATACACTGGAGCTGGACTCCACCAGGTCTTGCTGGTGCTGGCAGAAAGGTTGAAAATATAAGGGTACATGGCAATGCAGATGACCCTTCTTCCTAGGCTATTGCCCTTGGTAGGATCATTCCTTACCCTCAGTTTACACTTCTGCAATGTGTGAGCAAGTATGTAAGTAGAGAAACCTCAGAAGAGATTTAAGATATGTGTGAATGAAATTCAGTAGAGAAGAGGGCAAAACTGAAGGTTCCTTCTTCCTGGTATCTTCTTCTGCCATTAGGCACCAATATTCTTGTCTCATAATGTGAAAACAAACATCCTGGAATAGTCATGCTGACTATGCCCTGAGGAGGACAACAGAGGTTAGGGTTGTACGACTTGTCTATTGAGGATTTTTAAACAATCTAGCTATCAGACAGTTAGGCCTCTTTCTTCTGTTAGTGCTTTCCTGCTTTGTAGCCAAAGTTCAATGTTCACAGGCCTGGGACATGAACAGAGTGACTGCAGTCCAGAAGTGAATATAAAATTCATTCAAGCTGAAGGAGATCCTAGAAGACAAAGCGGGATAGTTCCCACAAGTATTTGGATGCATATTGTGCAATCTTTGTGTGAGTTACCTAACAAAACAGGCACAGTCTGAAAATCACTTGGGNGCCATTTGTCTTAGATGTAATCGAAGTTGTCCTTGGAACAGAGCCACCAAACACTGGAGAAAGAAAGCTTGTCCCTTGGATATTGGCTGGACTAATAACAATCTGCATGTACATTTGTGTGGAAATATGTTGGCAATTAGGCTATTTTGTACATATGCTTGGGTAAAACACAAAGTTAGCTATCTGAAAGGGTACTGGGCTTGGATGCTTAATTTACCTGTCAGGAGTTCAGGTTTTTATGTATCTAGTGTAAAACCTTAAGCCATTTTCACAGTAAATATTCACTTCAGAGCTCTTCCAAATAGTAACTGAGAGGTCTCTTCCATGTGCTGTAGCTCTGAGCCAGTGCTGCACTGACATTTTATTCAGCAGTTAATGGATACCTTTGGGCACAAATATTTGCAAAATGGATTACCATAATCACAGCTATTTGATGCATCACTGAGGCTTGAACAAACATGACCTCCCTTTTTCATGGTTGTAAGCAGCCCACTTAAAGCCAAATGTGCATGTTATCAGGCTGATACTTGGCTATGAAAGTAGGAGCTATTGTGTGCTTGTACCGTGAGGTCCACATCTCTGAGTAGCTGCTCAGCAGATTGAAGGTGCCCTACACCTGCAGAGTGGTCCACAAACCAGATTAGGACCACCATACCAATGTGGCACTTACTGTTGGATTTAGGGAAAAAAGGAAATTACACTTTTTTTTTTCTTCTTTCTTTTCCCCATCTCCAAGTTCTGGAAGTGCAAGTCAAGGCTTTTTATAAAACCTTTTGGCCTTTTTTTGCTCTAGAACTATTCCAAACTCTTTAAGAATTGTTACTTATTTTTCTGTACTGCTTTGTTGCTACAGCAGTGAGAGAGCTTTGATGTATATATGCTCACTGCAGTGTACAAAAATGTTATGAATCATTGCATTTATTTCTGCTTCCTAGAGTACAAAGATCTTACTCAGCCTATTTCGTACCAAGATATACTATTACTCACATGTTCAGCTGAGATCTACAGTCTCAGCTAATATGAATCATCATTCCCTTACTAAAAGGCAACAAAGCTTCTGTCACAAGTAGGTTTTAAAGGAATTTATAAAGTATCTTGATTTCATTTGGTAGCTGTGTATGTTATTTAATTGCACTTTTCCACTCAACAGTAAAATACATGTAGTAAGTGTCATTTCTGTGTGTTATGGTGAATGGGAAGACATGATTTGTTTGTATCTCAAAGCACATGCTGATTAAATGACTTTAGCTAGTTATGTGATATTTACAGATAAATCCTACCCAATTTTGTTTGTACCTTTGCAGAATCACCATGAGTTCTCAGCATTTTGGTGGAGTATAGCACCAGCATATCACTAAATGAGTAGGAGTCTATTTAAGACAATGCTAACTTAAATGTACAGGAATATTTTTCACAGCAGTCTATATACTTCAACACTAAATTTAGTCCAGTGAGAAGAATCGTACAAATCAGTAGACTCTTCTAGACAGCTTTGAGTTTATTGGATAGAGAAAACCATAGAAATTGTAAGAGTCAGACATCATCTAATTTTTGCATTCTTTGAAGGAGAAATGTTGACTAAATCTTTAAAGTGTTTTTTTCTCCCATCAGAACACATCCAGCATATACTTTAGTGTTCAAATTATTACAATGACAAAATTCCGAAGTAACCTACTTCTTTCTGTTTTTCTGTGGGGTTTTTTTTTTCTGTTTTTCTGGGTTTTTTTCTGTTTTTCTGTGTAGAGAAGAAAGTCTGAGGAGTCATCTCTTGAAAGGAAACGTGACATTAAAGGACATGTAGGGGCCTGAGTCATGAGGAATTAGTTGCGGAAGTAATGTTTATTGCCCTCTTCCACTTCAACTGGACATAATATCCTTCCCCTAAAGGCATTACTGTGCTTGGAGCACAGCTGTGAAAAACTGTTACGTTTTCACCCAAGAGGCATTGCAATTCATTGCTTCCTTTTGCTTACTGTTCATCTGCTGCACATACCTGTGAACTGGAGTAGCTGAGATGTTTGCTTCTGCCAATTCTCCCACAGGTGTGATAACCTTTGGCAAAGGGATGAGGAGGGCAACAGTAAGACCACCTACAGTAACACCACCTACAGTGCCCATGCAAAATAGGTATGGGGTTCTGCAGGAGGAATTAACTGTGAGCAAGAACGAAGGTTGTGAGGGTTCAGAGAAGTGCCACTAAGACCAACTCGCCTCAGGCCTGCCATCAAAACTGACCCTAAAAAGAAAACTCGATGCGTCATTGTTGTAGGGGACTCTGTGCTGAGGGGAGCAGAGGGCCCAATATGCATAGGGAAGTTTGCTGTCTCCCTGGGCCATGGGTTAGGGATGTAACAGACAAACTTCCCACCCCAGTAAAGCCCTCTGATTATTATCCCTTGTTAGATTTTCAGGTGGGTAGTGATGAGGTTAATAGAAGAAACGCTAAATCAATCAAAAGAGATTTCAGAGCCTTGGGCTGGCGGCTTAAGGGATCAGGAGCACAAGTTATTTTCTCCTCTATCCCTTCAGTGGCAGTCACCAATGAGGAAATGAACAGAAAGAGCTATCAGGTGAACTCATGGCTC
>VWZO01007852.1:0-13742 GCA_013396975.1 Bucco capensis
GAGCATGAATGGAGCCCTCCCTGGATCTTCTCCCTGGAACCCTAGCCATACATATACTTATCATGCCAAAAATGACTGCTGGATTAGAGATGAAATTCAGAAACGGCTAATGTGAATGTATTGATTCATAACCTCACCATTGTAATCAGAATTTAAAGCTCTCTAATGGCAGCTGAAACTGTTTTAAGATGGTAGGACCTTTATTAAACTTCTATTTTATTTTCTGTTTGATAATAATTTCTGCTCATATGATCAAAGCTAATGCCTGCATCTAAAGCAGGCAATAGATTGCTGGTGAAATCTGGCAGATGTGACCCCAAGCTTTCAAAATGATTCAAGCCTTCCTTCCATGCTATCATATCCAATAATGGGGTTTGAAAAAAAGCAGAAATCCAGAATGCTGTGGGGTATTTTTCTATCTCCCTTTCCAGTGTTTCAGTCTTTACAGAATATGCTAATCCAAGCTTTACAGAGGAATGAAGATTATTAGAAACAAATTTTTCTATTAACTTCAATAAAGACAAGTGTCTAGATCTCATGCTTTAACTGGAACTTTAAATAAACACTAGCAATGTGGGTGTTGACCACTTTGGAGCCACCTTTACTATTTCCCCTACAGAGTTTGGGCAACTGTTCTTGTTTTATATCTCATTTCTTGTGCTTTTATACAACATTACGTGTCCAGCCAAAAATATCAGGCCAAGTACCTCAAAGAAGGTCTCTAAATCCTGATTTTGGTAAATAGTCTGACTCTACTGCCTTAGTTGCAGTTTCCTTCGAATCCAAGGGAGTTGCAAATTATTTGCATTAATAGAAATTGAGCTTGATGTAGTCAGTTGCTTTAATCTAAATCATAGAAATAGGTAACAATTTAGATTGGAAGGGACTTTTGGAGATCTTCTAGTCCAATCTCCTGCTCAAAGCAAGACAAACATCTAAGTCAGATCATGCCATTCAGCAGCTTCTTCCACAATGCACCATTTCTCTGAGCATCTATTTCACCTATTTCATAACCTACTATGGTTATGTTTGGTTATTTTTAATATCTAATTGCAATTTCTCTTGCTGGAACTTCTGGTCACTGGCACTTGTCTTTTTCCTGTGCACCTCTCAGAAGAACTTGACTTTGTTCTATAGTTCACTTTCAGGCAGCAGCAGGGAGCAATTAGAGCCCTTTTGAGCCTTTTATCTTCCAGGCTAAACAAACTTAGTTCACTCAGAGTCATATTACATAAGCTTCTAGCTCTGATATTTCACTGCCTATTTAGATACTAACAACAGATATATTTGTTCCACCAGAACTTAAATTCTGAATCAAAGCAGTAGTTTACAGCACCATATATGAATCAACCACATTTTTTTCTGAAGGAAAGGAATTCCAGAAGCATGAATAATCCTTATCATCCCTACCCAGAAGGAATGAAAAACTAAAACAAACCTCCTTTACATTTACTATTACCTGTAAAACTAAAGGAAGATAAAGTAAAAAAAAGAATCTTCTCATCTTTGGAAATGTCTTACCATTGGTCCCACTGGTCCCCCCTCTCCAGCTTCACCCTGTTGAGGACAGACACACATAAAGCAATGAAAAGTATCTTTCAGAGGTGGCTGGTAACAAGGCCACCAAATATTCTGCAGGAACACAACACAGTATTAGCTCACCTTCTCCCCTTTTCTTCCTAAGAATTCAGTTAAAGATCCATCAGCAGTAATGATAGCTCCTGGTTCTCCCTTTTCACCCTGCAATTATTAAAGTTCTTTTATAGTGTTTACAAAGCAGTTATCAGTCAATCAGAGATGTCAAAGCTGCATTACTACTGTTTGAAGCATGACAGGGTTAGCCATGCTGTGATATCAAATGTAAAGTGATATCAATGTGAGCAGGGTGCCTTTTGTGTGTATTTGTATGTATTTTCTTTTATTGTTATTATTTCATTAAAGCTGTTTTAGTTTCCTTTTCCAATCCATATGTTTCTCTCCCTTATTCCCTTTATCTTCCCTCTTGAGAAGGGAGAGGGTTTAATAGAGAGCATCTATCATTCATCTCATGACCAGCCCAGCCCTAATCCTTGACATATCCCAATCTCTAGTAAAATCAGAATCAATTAACTTCTAATGTCACTAAGTATTTCTCACCTAATGTATTTTCCAGCACGTATTTTTCCCTATGCAATATCTCTTACCTGTTGTCCTTTGGGTCCTTGTAATCCAGGCAAACCAGTATCACCCTTAGGTCCCTGGGGCCCCTAAGTAAAACCAAGTACATAAATCCATGGTGAGATCATTTTACTAAATATAATTTTAAATAACTGGAAAACTTGAACTTGAGTCACTCTGGTTGTAATCTAAGAATCTTACAAAGATTCTTACAAATCTTACAAATTGCTGTCTGAATCAAAATATTCCCTAAATATCATATAGAGAGAATCTTTAAAAAAAAACAGTGAAGAGACAAAGAAAAGATTCTGAAGTAAAAACAGGAATAGTATTTTTATATCTGTAGAAATTCTGTAAAAGATAAAGAATTCAATGTATCACTTTCTAAATGTTATCAGCTCTTCTTGAAATGAAAAGTATTTTTAAGGAGATTTCCCCACCATTCTTCAGCTTCTTATGCAGTCTGTAACACCCAGGACTTAGTAAACAGCCTTCTGTAGAATTTTGAGCAATTTGCCAGCATTTGTCAATATCATCTGTCAGTTTCTCTTGTTTTCTCTTTAGATATTCTCAGGCAATAGACAAAGGATTCTAAGACAATTTACAAGCATATGAACTGTAAAACAGTAATAACAAGGGATAATAATTCTATCACATGATATAGAATATAAATATATTAGTATAAACAATACTATATGAAGTGACAAGCCAGATAATGTTTATATGGTGTGCCAGTCTAAGCATAATAGATACATAGTATAAGGCAGCTTTTGATACTATGATGTGCAACTTTTCCATGGTTGCACTGCTATATTATATATAAAAAAATACGTTTCCTAAAAATAGTATAGAAGGGGCACGTCTTGTAGGGCTTTTAATAGAATTACATATACATATGAAGACAACTTTTAGAAGTCCATTTGTTTCTTCTGGCATAGTTCTTTTCTTTAGGTAGTATTTTTTTTTCAAGTCAACTACATTCAGATTTTAACTAAAGAACTGATTCAGAGATAAGCAAGAATGTGAGATGTGCATATTACAGTATACTTCATTTCTGACAGAGTTAATTTCTAACATAGCTGTTGATTCCTTAAAGCCTACAGTATCCCACAGGAAAATCTATTAGACTTTGTGTAAATTCTGTACAATATACTTTTTTTAAATATAGAATCATAGAATGGTTTGGGTTGGAAGGGACCTCTGGAGGTCATCTAGTCCAAATATTGAAAAATCAGTACTTGAATCCAAGGAACATAATACTTAAAGGAAATCCTGGGGGACCTGGCTTGCCACCTGGCCCCTGCAAAATGCAAAAAACCCATCCCCTTACAAACACATATTACAAACTTGCAAAAGAGTGTGCTTTTTCCAGGTACTGCATAATTTTTTGAATACTATCTGATCTGACACTGGATGAAGGGCTTCATTCAGCCAGTGGTAAAGTTATTAACACTCCACAGTGTCCTGTGCTTCTAACTTTTTCTGGGACATTAGCATTTACTTTCCAAAACTGAAGGGATAGAGATCCAGGAAAGGCTTAAGAAAGGTGACATTTCCCACATATAAAAGTCATGCAACCATAATTCAGCCTCCTTTTGAATATTTTCCAGATTCCAGCACAGAGTTCACAGCAGCCCTCCCACCTTTGCCATTTTGTTCCTGATTATCTGGAGATAGAAAATAGGGTGTGTAATAGGCTGTGAATAGAAACATGGATCTGGATTTCTATTGGGCGTATGTAAGATTGCCCCACTGTGATATTTACAGAAAGACATTTCAGTTCCAGTTCAGATCACCTAGATCTGTGTTACCTGAGCCACTATGAGTCCACACCACATTTCTGACTAGGATGAGCTCAGAGATGGAGGTTCAAACACTTTTCCAATTGCAACTGCACCAAGCTACGGAATCTGCTTTTTCTGTTGGGACTGTAACAGCCACTACAAACCAATGCATTTCTGCTGGGCTCATCAGCCCAATCATCTATGTTGTTTTGAGAACCTATCATCTAAGGCTTGAACAACAACTACGTGCAGTAACAGAGCTCACACAAGAGGGTCATCCTATTAAGTCAGGAGAATCAGGTCTTTAGGAAACACATCAAAATATGTTTCTATGAACACTCTTTTACCATGAGCACAGCTGGATGCAGCCACTATAATATGATGTTGTCTACCATGTTGTGACAAGTGGAAAAGAGTTATGCTAGGCTAACAGAGAAAGCTTAAAAGCTGTTATTGGAGCTAATGCCCTTCTTTCCAATTTATTGGTAGATTTAGTAAATATTTGTTTTGGGACAGTTGCAGTAATAAGATACATGTTTGTTTGTTGGTTTTTTATCAAACTATTGCTATGTAGAGTGAAATTCTGCTACCAGGTACTCACATTCTAGTCTACATTTCATCAGGCATTGGATGTGAAGGAAAGAACTGTGCTCACAATCCAGAAAACAGATAAAATAAAATACACAAACAACAATCTACAAACCAAACTAGTTATGAAGTAAGATGCTTTGTTTAGGGGGATTAAAATTTTGCAAAGTGCAATACATTGCAGACTTTCAGGTAAGTTTATTCAATAGACTCCAGAACCTGGAAAAAGTATCTATGGATCCAGTCCTGGGAATTTGAAATGATTACTAAGAAGCATTTGGAATTTCAAATATTTGATTGAACTATTTTGAAACTATACACTCTTAGCTGCAAATGCATCTGTTGTTGAAATTTCCAGGTTTTCATCCTCAGCTATAGTTGCTGTGAGACTAAAACTCTTACACAGGAGCCTAGTATTCCTAGTTGCAGCCTCAAGCAGAACTGAGCAAAATACTTTATCCCAACATTTTACGACTTGAAAAACAAGAATAGGAAAAAAAAGAAGGAAAAAATGCTATGTAAGCCTTCATCCCTATTTTTGCATCAGTTCCAAATTTCTCTTTCTCTGTGCATGTAGTTCAGATTCAGACCTAAGGAATACAAATGTGTAAAAGCAATTCATTCACAGAGAATTCAGTTTTGCCCTGAAGTACTTCCACGGAGCTTAGTGATGAAGTTAGCAAGAACACAGTTGTGAAGCACAGGAAACTCAGCTCTAGGTGATACTTAAAAGGAATCACTGAAGACAGAGTAAATCTGAAGATTTAATAAAGCAGCATGTACTCACCGGATGCCCAAGCAGTCCCTTAAATCCAGTAAAGTTAAAAATTCCACCTGTATTATTGAGTTGTAGCTAAAAAAGTGGTTGAAAAACAGGTTATTTCAAATACCAAATTGATTATCTAGGGCACACATACATTTTTAGAAATGTATAGACAGTTAAAACATCCCTTTATATACATGGTGAGAAAAACACAAATAAGACCACAGCAAAAGCTCTCTACTATTTTTGTTATATATCTAGAATAACAAAAACTAGCATTTATTTTGCACTTCTTATGTAAGAATCTCAGAATGGTTTCAGAACTTTGAGTCTCATTTTTAATTTGGAAATTGTGACACCAATATTGCAGCCCGAAGTCATTTATCCTTACTAAGATAAAGATAAAAAATAAAGGTTTTATACCCCAGTATGTCACTGGCATTCTAAGATGGGAAATCTGTCTGAACACACTCATCCTGTTGTAGTGTTGAAGTGATATTCTGGGCATGTTTGCTTCACACCATGCAGTGCTATGCAGTGATTCCTAAGTCAGCTCTGATTATCCTGTTGTGTATGCATTCAGTGAAACTAGCTTGGATCCCCAAAACAGTATAGTCACTTGGATGCAGAGCAGCACCTAAGTTAATAAGCTCTGAGTCTCAAGAATCCTGAACAGAGCAGTTTAATAGCAATGCTGTTGTACACTTCCTATCCTGGAATTAGTGAACTCCGTATTAGCTCAAGCATTTCTGCATAATTTGATCACAGACTCAGAACAATGGAAGTGGACAGGGACCTTTGAACATANTCTGGATCTGCTGGCCACGCTTCTTTTGATACAGCCCAGGATGCCATTAGCCTTCTGGGCTGCCAGCGTGCACTGTTTGCTCATGTCCAGCTTCTCATCCACCAGCACCCCCAAGTCCTTTTCTGCAGGGCTGCTCTCCATCATCTCATCCCCCAGCCTGTATTGATAGTGGGGATTGTTCCGACCCAGGTGTAGGACCCTGCACTTGGTCTTGTTGAAACTCCTGAGGTTCACCTGGGCTCACCTCCCCAGCTTGTCCAGGTCCTTCTGGATGACATCTTGCCGCTCCAACTTATCAACAGCAAAACAAAGCCCCTTGCTTGTGGAGGATGCGGGCATCGATCCCGCTACCTCTCGCATGCTAAGCGAGCGCTCTACCATTTGAGCTAATCCCCCTCACACAATCTGATCCAACTCTCTCTTTAAGGTAGGTCTAATTGGATAAGGTCACTCAGGGATTGATCCAGTTAAGTCTTGAACACCTCTAATGATGGAAATGCCAAAATTGTTCTGGGCAACCAGTTCCAGTATTTGAATGTTGTCAGGGTAAGAAGTTTTTGCTTACATCTGATCGGAATTTCCCATGTTCCAACTTGTGTCTCTTAATTCTTATAATATTGCCATATACCTCCAAGAAAAGGGTGCCTCCTACTTCTCGTTAAGTAGTTGTAGACAGCAACATAGACAGATTCTCACTCAGTTTTTGTCATTTGTTTAAGTTCTTTCACTTCAACAGTCCAATTTATAGTGTGACAGTTTAGCCTTGTTTTTTATTCAGAAGCATGTACTGAATCTCTTAGAGGCTTGAACTTGTTCACTTGTTTAGCAGACAAGTCATGACATCCATTTCAGTATAAGACTCTGTGTGCAGTAGCATATTCTCATAAAACATAATGTAAATCTTCTGAATTTCACAGGGTCAGGGCAGGATATGCCTTCAAGTGTCAATGAATCACTTAGCACATGAATAAACATGTTGTCATTGAGCTATTGTGAAATCTTAAGGCCTCTTCTGCCTGTAATCATGTGCATATCAATGCTATCAGATCACAACCTTTTGGTGACATTTGTTATAAGCACAGTGTACAGAATTTAAGTTTGAAGATACCTCTACTTCGAATAGGAGGTTTGACTAGATGGCCTCCAGAGATCACTTCCAATCTTATGCAACATCTTATGTGAAGGAGAGCACAGAAGAAGACAGATCTGCTTGGTCACATGACATCTATCCTGTCCTGTCCTATCCTGTCATTTGATCATGGCAGTGTGTGGTCAAACCTTGGTACTTTGAGGTCATGTTGGCATCATGATTCACGCAGCTAAAGCCTGTTCCTTTTAGTGGGTGCTGCTACCTGGTCTCTGTCCTTATGTTCTATAAATACCACTGGAAGTTTTTCAAATAAAAAGACAGTATAAGTGCTGTAGGCAGCACTCCATCTCTCAGTCTGCATGAACTCTCTGTTTCGTTGTTCCAAGGGTAAGACAATGCCATTGGTCCCACTGTATTTCCAGCTCTATATGGCCCAGCAAGGGAACAGGACATGGGCTTTTACTTTAACAACAGCAATGAAAGAGTCCTGATGCTGCAATTGTTCTGCTTTATCTACAGCTGGTGGCAGAAATCCAGGAGCTCTGGGTTTACACTGTCTTTTCATTGTGGAATTACTTATTATTCATTGCTTTTGGGCTCCATCCAAACTATACTGAAGTCAGTGGAAAGAATCGCAAAGGCTTTGCTGAGCTCGGGATCAGGCACTTTGTGTATTTTATAAATAGAGTTTAGCTGCAAATGGAAATTGTGGTTAGAAATCAGAAGACTGTAGAGAGTGCTGAAGAAGATATGAAAATAAAGGGTACGAGGATCATGATTAGAGGAAAGGATTGCACTCTGTACAACCTGCACCAGGTATGTAGTTAATTGTCTTCTTGTCTTCCTTTTTTTATGTACAAGTAGCTTTAATAGAAACAATCCAGCAATGTAACTTTTCAGCATATCAAATCAGTTGAGAAATGTAAGGACAAATTTTGTGTTTCATATTCTCTTCCTTGTTATGAGAGGAAGAAACAGTAGTTTCTGCCATGATAGTCTGAGTTGGGTTCTAAGTAAACCTTCTGCTTTGTATCCAAATGATGTGAATATGCCCTCCTTAGAATTACAGAAAGAATACAGGAAATGTAAAATCTTTTTATATTTGCTTTACAAACTTAAGATTAAACTTTTTCTTGGCCTTTCATTCAGTTCTTGTATCAAAACTACAGATGAATAAAGGAACAATAGATAATTGTTTAAAAGTTTTAAATGTAAATCCATTGGACTTCTGTCACCCAAGAAGTATTGATGTCTTTGGTCACATAGCAGTTAAAGAAGTTAACTGATAGACTCTGACGTGGGAAGTGATCTCCCTGACTACCCTGTGGTTCACTTAGATCACTTAATTGATCTCTACTGCTCTACTCACTTCAAATCAGTATCCACATTACAACAGCTGGTACTGGTATTTATTTTAGTTCTGTAACTCCAGCTGCAACTGATAAGTCTACTCACAGTAGTTCATTTCCTATCTGCAGCTAATTAGAGAAAACGAAAGGTGAAGTCAACAAAATAGACTTAATTATCCAGATATATCTCATCAAATGTACTGTAAGCAAAGGTCCTCTTCTTATACAAACACTTGTGATGTAAGTAAAACACAGTGATATATATTTATGCATCATCATCATCACACATATGCCTAATTAACTGTATCAAAGTCCAGCATAATAAGTCTTCAGATAAATAATCTGATTAAGAATACAGAGGATTTGAAACATACAAGGATAGATGGTTCTTGCTTTACTTCCCCAGAATACCTGTTTTGTTGCACACCCACCTTACTGCCCTGAGGATTTTGAACTATTTCATGGTCACTGTAACCAAAGCTGCATTGGAGCTTCACATTCCCCACCAGGCCCTCCTTGTTGGTGAGAACAAGGTTCAGCATAGCACCTCTTCTTGTTGGCTCCTCTATCACTTGGAGGAGGCAGTTACCATCAATGCATTCCAGAAACCTCCTGAATTATTTATGTCCTGCTGTGTTGTCCCTCCAACAAGTGTTGGGGTGGTTGAAGTCCCCTATGAGGACCATGTCTTGTGAATGTGAGGCTGCTCCTATCTGTCTATAGAAGGCCTCACCCACTCAGTCTCCCTGGTCAGGAGGCCCGTAGCAGACCCTGACTATAATATCACCTGTTGCTGCGCTCCCTCTAATCCCAACCCATAAGCTCTGTCAGCTCCTCAACCACCATCAGGTGTAGCTCCATGTACTCCAGCTTGTCACTGATATAAAGGGTGACACCCCCTCTTTGTCTCCTTTGCCTGTCCTTCCTAAGGAGCCTGTGTCTTCCATTCCAACACTCCAGTCATAGCAGCCATCTCACCACATCTCTGTGATGCCAATAAGGTCATAGCCCTGAAGGCTTGCATGCATCTGTCTCCTCTTGTTTATTCCCATGTTGCATGTGTTTGCATAGAGGCATTTAAATTGGGCCCCTGATGAAGCTGACTTACTGGCTGGAATTTCTTTGTACTAGTCCTGAGTTGCTCCCCTAGTGACCTGTGATCCCACTTCAGTCTCTGGGCATCTATCACCATCAAACTGTTAGGAGTGGAATGGATTGAGGTTGCTCTCCCCCAGCAACTTCAGCTTAAAGCCCACTTCACCAGGTTGGCCAGTGTGCTTCAAAAGATATCCTTGCCTCTTCTGGATATGTGGATTCCATTCCTTCCCTAACAGGTTATAGTCCTTAGAGTGTCACCTGTTTTCATAATAGCCAAAAACCTTCACAATGGCACTCGTTAGGAAACCTGAAGTTCAAGTGCATCATGCATCTATTTCTGGCTGCCTCCTTTCCTCCAACTGGTATCATGGAGAAAAGTTTTTTCAAAGTTCTTTTTTATCTTTTCAGAACAAATCCATTTGATGTAGAGACATACTAAGATTTTTTTGTTTAATTTTGAGGAGTGGACTTATGACCTGAACATCAACAGAAGAGTTGCCAGTTTTTTAACAGCTCATGCTCTCTTCTCTCTAAGATGAGTTTCAAAGACTTTAATACTTGACAAATATGCTTACCTCAGGTATTACTGTGATTGGTCCTGGTGGCCCTGGTGGTCCAGGCAGTCCCACAATACTGTCCCCATCCTGTCCTGGTTCACCCTATTTCAAAAGCATTACAAGTGGAAAACTCATTTATTAAGTCCTAAATTTCATGTAGGTTTCTTTGAAAGAAGGAAATCTGCACAATCTTACCTGAGGTCCTCGGTCACCCTTCTCCCCTTTTGGACCCTGCATGTCATAAAAAAGAATGTACATAGGTGATTTAAAAGGGAAAAATTTGAAAATGTCTTTATCTCCACAAACAGCACAACAGTAAAATGCAGATACAGAATGATCAGCCCCCAGCCCCCAATTTCAACTCAGACCTTTCTGAGCACTTGGTGTTTGAAAGTATTTCCCAACACATTTGACAGAGTTCACAAAAGAAGCAAATGAGCACATAATATTTCATTAGCTGGAGATTTAAATTCAACAAGCCTTTCTTTAACTGTACTGAAATCAGCTATGTCTGACTGCTGCTTTGTTTTTCAGCATTAACCACCTCAGATGAGTTTGGGATTGTCCAGTGGAAAAGGCAGGGGAACACAGGTGAACTAAATGTGGTTTTTCTCAACTTTAGCAAAGCTTTCGATACTGTCTCCCATAGTATCCTCATTGCCAAACTTGAGAAGTGTGGACTGGGAGACTGTGAAGTGAGATGGATTGAGAACTGGCTGAAGGACAGAGCCCAGAGAGTTGTGGTCGGTGGAGCAGANGAGTCCAGCACAGGGCCACTAAGATCATTAAAGGAGTGGAACATCTGCCCTATGAAGACAGGCTGAGAGAGCTGGGTCTCTTCAGCCTGGAGGAGACTGAGAGGGGACCTCATTAATGCTTATAAATATGTTAAGGGTGAGTGTCAGGAGGCGGGAGCCAGGCTCTTCTCAATGTCATCTAATGTTAGGACAAGAGGGAATGGGAGCAAGCTGGACCACAGGATGTTTAGTATTAACATGAGGAGGAACTTCTTTCCTGTAAGGGTGACAGAGCACTGGAACAGGCTGCCCAGGAGGGCTGTGGAGTCTCCTTCTCTGGAGACATTCAAGAGCTGCCTGGACACATTCCAGGTGATCCTGCTCTGGCAGGGGGGTTGGACTAGATGATCTTTCTAGGTCCCTTCCAACCCCTGACATACGGTGTGTGATACTGTGATACTGTGAAATCTTTCAGGCAGGTTATTTCTAAGGTTGATCAGCCCCTTGATACAACTCAGTGTGCTGGGGATACAGATAGCTTGTCTGGCATGAGTGAGAGAACAGTGGCAGCAGATCAGCTGAGGGACTTCCCAGCAAAAGAACTCTGTAATCCTTGCAGCTCATAAGCATGAGAAATACATTAAAAGCACATAGGAGCCTGTTGGCTTCCTGTTAATTAAAAGCAGAGTTGATTTCTGAAAAATTAAAAACAAAAGGAGCACCAAAGAATCAGACCTAGCCTCTGGAGGTGCCTGTATCACTTCTGACTGATGAGGGAGGCATGAGTTCCAGAGAAGACATCAGATGCACTTGAGATCTAACTGTGGTCCAGACACTATTTCTAGCTGGGAAAGTCTTTGAGCCAAAAATGGTTGGAATATAGGAAGTCATTCAGGAGAACTCTGATGTAATGCTTGTCCTTTAATAAGGACAAATTGCATCTAAGCATCTGCTCAAACTGCATATGCTTTTGACATTGTTGGAGACAGGATACAGGGATGGATAGATAGGACCCAATAAAACCACTGAGAATTATCTGATACACCACAGAAATGGCTTAAAGAACAACAAAGTTGCAGAGCATCCGAAGTCAGATGGTCTTCTTTACTGTATTTCTGATGTGATAGAAGAAACTCAAATTAACAGTTCATAGGACACAAAATCCTCTCTCTTTGTATGCCTTTCTACAGAATTACCAGCATAAAAGATTTAATGTGTCCACTTCATTAAGAAAGGTTATTCTCACTGTTATTTGTTTTTATCTGTGATCTGCAAAGCACGTGGCTCAGGAACAAACATTCAATTTATTAAGATAAAGTGTAATTTCTGAAACACTGTAATTTTCATTTTATATACAAGTGCAGGATAGAAGGTGTCTCTGAATCCTAATGGGATTTAGGCACCTATGTGACTAGTAAAAATAGTACTCAAGACTTAAGTCTCTTCAGTGCTTGTGAAGAATTATGTGTATGTATCTGCAGAAGAGGTAATTGGGCAGAGGAGATAGCCTTGGACCAATGGCATTGAATATTGTCATTTCAGGCATGTTGGCACCTGTGGATCAGCTTCCTACTATTACAAATGCTGAATAATTTCATCACTTGTTTTCCTTACAAAATTTAATTTGGAAGAAAAGATTCAGGATAATTAAGATGTTTTACTATAAGTAATTTATCCAGATGCATCCTTGTTTCTAATTCTTTCCATATTTTGGGAATGTATCTTATTGTTCATATATGCGAACTCTTTTTTAATCTGAGGATTGAAGAGATAAATTATTTTTAAATAGGATCATAGTCACTTCACTTACAATATATGTGTGTATTTTAAGTGTATTTACCACATCAACAATAATAATTTCTAGAAATAGGACCATAGAACAAAGCACTTGTATGTATAATAAGAAAATAATCTATAGTCTCAAACAGATTAAAAATAAGTTAAACAACTATCCTATATATCAGTGCATCAGTGTTGATTATCATACTGACAAATACCTCTGTGAAATGGCAAAACTCAAAATATGTACAGCAGATGGAATTTATGGCAAGCAGAGTTCTGCTGCATTGTTGTTTTTTTAAAAAATAAACAAGCAGATGCTGCTAGAAGACTGTGATACTACTCTTGCAAATATTCAGCAAACAGTAGGGTAGAGTCAAAATTGCTTTTATCTTGCTTCCTAGAGCTACTCTTGAGTTCAGTGCTGTCCTAAAGGCAAGAGAAACTTTTGTTTATTTTATGTTATTTGCAATTTTTTCCTATGAGTCCCAGCACTGCTCTCTGCTGGCTGATGCCTGCGAAGGCATGCAAGTCAGCAAGAGACTGGCAAAAGGCAGCCCCAAAGCTGGAGCTCTGGGGAGGGCTCCAGCAGCAGTTTATACCAGAGGAGACAAGGGTGGTGACAGGGAAGGTTAGACAGGAAAGAATGAACTCAAGCTCCATTCCTTTCAACACTAACACTGTGTAAATCAGTGTATGGCTAGGCTTCGCGAACAAAGATNGTGTGAATTGCCTCATTTCCCTGCCAATGGTGTCTCATCCAGAGCAGCAGGTCTATGTTGCACACTGGTGCATGAGGGGAGTTAGACAGCTAGAACAAATTATAGCTTGGGAGGTTCAGACTGCTTTCCAAACTGTCTTTCCAAAGAGGATGGTGAAGCATCAGAACAAGATACCTACAGGGTTTTTGGAAACTCCCTCGGGGTATTTAAAAGTCAAAAATCACAGTATCACAGTATGTCAGGGGGTGGAAGGGACCTAGAAAGATCATCTAGTCCAACCCCCCTGCCAGAGCAGGATCACCTAGACCAG
>VWZO01007852.1:13997-32528 GCA_013396975.1 Bucco capensis
AATCACAGTATCACAGTATGTCAGGGGTTGGAAGGGACCTAGAAAGATCATCTAGTCCAACCCCCCTGCCAGAGCAGGATCACCTAGACAAGCTTACACAGGAATGTGTACAGGCAGCTCTTGAATGGCTCCAGAGAAGGAGACTCCACAGCCCTCCTGGGCAGCCTGTACCATTTCTGATGTGATCTGGTGCTGGTGATAATACAACTTTGAGTGTGGTACTGGACTAAATGACTTCTGGAGGTCCTTCCAACCACCATTTCTATAATCTTGTACCTCCTGACTGGTCAAGTGTGGGTTAGGAGGAGACAGGCTGCAGGATGATGGGCAGATTCTATCACAGAAAGAGGCAACAACAGTGGTCTCTGTGCTGAACACTGGACTAGGGTCATGTGTGGCTCCTGAGGCCTCTGTACAACATGACATGAATGTTCTACTGGACCACAGATGTGTGTCATGGGGAGGAGTGTTCTGGTGGTGGGTACTAGCTACACACCATGACATTAAATAGGGAGAGCATATGGAGTTTCTCATATAAGCTTTTCTGATTTTCATTTTTGTTTTGGTGAAAATGTAAACCACCTCACAAAACATCAGGGCATTAAGTGCTTGAGGATTTTAGATGCAATTTTAACCATATTTTAAACAGAAATCTTAAGCCTCCCTGTTGCCATGCACTTCTTAAAGTTTATAGTCACCACACATTTATTTTTGTTGATGTCTGAACCTTCATTTTGGTGTCTAAAATCAGCACATGGTAACATTCTCCAGATCTACCAATGCCACTATGACCTTGCCCCTCCACAAGTGATCCACCATCTTCCTTCAACACAGTTTACTTAGCCTCCCCCACTTCTCTCTGCATCTACCCAGATACTGGGTCATACCATGAGCAATATGCTGCACTGTTCCAGCTTTGAGACTAATTCTGTGGTACTCTAGCTCTGAGTAGACATAAGTCCTTGATTTCATTACAGATAAAGAACACGCAATTTAGTATATTTCATTTAAGAGAGAGAATATAAACAGGAATGAATCAACTAGGAGGTACAGCCACTGACTCAAATGTTATAGTTACCATCTTTTAGGAGTGCTTCTTTTAATGGATACATAAAGACTGTAAACAGTTTTTTAAAGAGAAATAAAATAATAATAAAAGTGAAAGTAGAATTTGTATATATTCTTACTTGCTAGGAAAGAGTGAAAAATTTGACAGGCCTTCTCTGACAGCTCTACTTTTCTGGGATATTTGAAGGATGAAGAACATATGAAACATAAGTATACCTTAAGATCCTCATGCTACATTAGCTCTCGGTTTTTGGAAGAGGATTTTTTTTGTATTTTGCCAATGTTACCTAGTGACATCATTTATAACTATGAAAATAGTTACTACGAAAATGTGTGTAAAAATAATCCTCATGTGAATAACAATGCATTATAGCCACTTTATATTAATTTTGCTGCGTAGTGCACCTGATTTTGTAAGATGTCAGGCTACAACCTGAATAGTATGTTCCTTTCTGTGTTTCCTGAACTTGAGGATGAATAGCTCAAGTTTAGACAGCTAAAATCTTGGCCAAGGTTTATGACTTCCTTTTCAGTCTCAGCCCAGTTTTTAAGTCCTAGGAATCATGCTACCTCCATTTTTGAAGTCTTTGTGAAAAGACATTTGTTGCATGATATTGCTTTTGCTTGCTTATAATTTTTTTAAACTTACTTCCTTGCCTGAAAGTAAGGTGTGTTACCAGTATAGAGGCAATACAGCATTGTCTTGATAAGTTTAGAAGTAGCTTGAAATAAACATTTGGGAAGGGAAATTTGTCCCTTGTCTCCATATGGTAATATGAGTTGTAAAGTACAGTTATGACTTTTTGATAGTAAAATGAACAAAAGTCATTACTGATCATTTTAGAAAGCTGAATGAGGAAAAGAATTCAACAAAGTGATTGAGTTGTCTTATCTGGAATATGAAGACAAGGCACTAATAAACCAAAGAACAACAAAACTTTACACTCGTGAGAGAACATAGTCTCTATGTGGCTTATAATGCTTTCATGTTGTACCAGGAAGTAATTTTCATTATTACAGGAAAGTTCTAACGTGCCTTCTTTACTGAATCAGACTTTGTGGAGTGACTAAGCAGTAATAGGAATACAAAATTACAGGATTTTGTTCAGCTCTAATAAGACTTTTTTCAGCATTTATAGCTGAGTGACTTGGAAACAATCCCTTTTATAAAAGCAAAATTGAGAGTAAGGCTGTCATTTAGGCAGGTTAGGATGGGCAATTTTGTCACTAGTTTTGGATGTCTCATTTTGGACACTAGCTTGTTTCAGCTAAAGAATTTTATTCTTATTTTAGTAACTGTATATTTTGTGCTACATTTTTGTATCTAGGAAAAGATATAAGAGGGGGCAAGAGTCAGTCTCTAAGATATTAAACTGAATCAGTTATAACTTTAGTGACTCACAATTACTAGTACTTTAAACCAGCACAGTAAAAAGCTTCACAAACTCACTCCTGTCTCCAGTGTTCAGTTTATCTCTGATGATTCATGGAATCATAAAAACAGGGTTGTATAGGGCCTCTGAAGACTGTCTAATACGGTCACCCCCTGGAAGCAGAACTGTCACCAGCCCTAGATCAGGTTAGTCATGCCTCTGTCCAGAGCAGGCTTGAAAACTTCCCAGGCAAGTTGTCCAAGTTCTGCACCAACCTCCTAGTGAACAGGTGTCTCTTGAGGCTTAGCCTGAACATCTCAAGAAGTAAGTTCTGACAACTGTCCTTTGTTGCAGCATCTGGCAGTTTGGTTTCATCATATTGGCAATTGCCCCTCCAAGAGTTGTAAGCAGCTATTGTCTCCTTTTTGCCAGGCTAAATAATGTGAGTTCCTTCAGCCTCTCCTCACTGGTCATGTACTCAAGGCCACATGCCATCTGTACAGCTCTTCACTGGACTCTCTCTGTGTTCTCCACATCATTTTGGAAGTGGAGTACAAAAAAGATTAAGTCAATGTTTCAATGCAGCCTCATTAACCCTGAGTAAAGGACTATAATAATAACTCTATGTCTGTTAGCAGTGCTTTTCCCTGTGTATTCCAGTACTGGGTTTGCTTGTTTGCAGTGACAGTGCACTGTTGCCTAGTATCCAATCTGGCACCTACAATAACCCAAGGTCATCATTATCAGCACTTTCTCCAAACTTGGGCAACAAGACTTATTCATTGAATGTTTCTTTTAAAGTGAGCACAAGCTCAGAACTTGTGAAGACCAAACTAGAACAATGCAGGTAGCTCTGGGTGGAGACATGCTGGATAGTTGCCTGCTTTGGGGAAGGCATCATAGGTTGCATTTTTTTTATTTTATTGCTAAGAATGAAGATAAATCCTAATGGCCTGGTAAGTATTGATGCATTTTATTCCCACAGTCCCTGCTTGGTGTTGGAAAGCTGCCCACACTAGCATGCATCTCCTGAGACATGGTGATGGAGAAAAAAGCATCTAGGACATGGCTTCCATGGGAACACTTTCTTAGTTTAAGTGGTATATCAGATTATGCACATTTGCTAATATTTTGGTTTCATTAGTATATGTAATTAATTTTCATACGCAAGAAGGACTTCTATTAGGGTAGAATAAGAAAATAGAGAGGTAGACAATACAAACCCCGTATTTCAACCTTTAATCTCTCATAAATATACCAGAGCATAATCTAAAAATCATCAGGTATCAGAGAAATACCATTCAGATTTTTTGGAGGACACAGTTTATTGTGAAGTCATTCTAGAGAAATAGCTTCAACTGAATCCAGTGCAGTGTAGTGGCTTTGAATCTGTAGCTGACTGGAGCTATGCATTTCCATAACAGAGAGAAGGACACTTACTTTTGGAAAAAAAAGCCAACAACAAACAATACTCCTCTCCCTCAAACCATCCACTTACCTTTGGCCGTCTTAATCCTGGAACTCTGGATTCACTTAATAGGCCAATGCTACCTGATCCTTCCATGTCCTAATGGAAGAGAAAAAATATGCTATAGAATTCAAGAATTTCTTTTTCTTCTCCCCTTCCAAATGTTCTGTTTTCTAGAGTCCTATAAAATAGATGGAAAGATAATGAACATAAATGTTTTTATCTTTTTGTATTAACCTCTTTTTGACTAATGCATGATGTTCTGGAGATAGGCTCCACTTAAATGTGATAAAGGCAAGTTGATCTTCCTTACAAAAGCCCTGGTCTTTAAAGTTTTGCTGGTTTGACTCCATTTATCTATCACTTCAGGCTGGACAGGCAGAAGTGAGACAGCATCATAGTTTTAAGTGCTATATTTAAGCATGCTGTAGCAATATTTTTCTGTTTACCTTTTACTTGCCACCTGGCTACTGAAATACTGTAATGACCAGTAAAGGTTACATTACTGACTTAAGGCAGGGAGAACTTGCTGGTGGTTTGTTAAGAACAGCAGTTTTTACTCAAAAATCAAGATCCTTCCTAATTCTCGCACTTGAATGTCGAACTCCTGCTTAAAATACAGTTCACTGAAATGAAATTGAGCAGAATCTACTATGTTGGGAGGGATCTCAGAGGCTACCTAGTCCAAACTCCCCTTGAAAGCATCATCTACACTGAATTCAAATCAGGTCATTCAGGGCTTTTTCTTCTGAGGTCTTGGAAGTCTCCAGAGATGGAGAGTCTGCAGCCTCTCCAAGCAGCTATTCTAATACTTGGCTGTTGTCAAGATGAAAAATATTTTACTTATATTAAGCCATAATCTCCCCTGTTTCAATTTATGATTCTTGTTGCTCATCACTCTTTGCACTGCTGTTAAGATCCTGACCCTGTGTCTTCTCAATAACCTCCTTGCTTGAGACTTTCTTCATAGGTAATGTGCTCCATCAAAAAGACCTCTGTGAAGTGCAAGACCTTGAGACCAGCATCTGTATTTCTTGTGGAGCTTTTCTAGGGATTTTAAGAAAACCACACAGAAGGCAGAAACCTCCTTTCAGCTCTCATTATTCTGACTATGAAATTCCAAATTTGTGGCAGAATCAGAAGCTGCCAGTTCCAAGGTAGCAAAAGAAATAAATTACAGGCTGCCACAATTATCTAGTTTATGCCCAGCACTATCCCAGGCACACATTCTTGTGCCTTGTCTTACTACTTATCTAGAACTTGTCAGATTATGCTTCAAACAATGTGGATGAATCATGTCAGCAGGAAATTCTTCACTTGCTTTTAGCTGCAGTTTTAAATGCAGCTTAGTTGTTTCCTTTTTTCTGTAAAGGGAAAATCTTGATCTTTCTTTGCTCCACTTCCCTGCTTACAGCCATAAAGCCTTCATCAGTGCCATGTGCTGAACCCTTTCACTTTTCTGTGAGGCACTTTAAATCACTAAAATGACAGAAAATACATTCTTTTGAGGGGGTGGGATGGCCCTTTAAAATTTTAGTAAATTAAGTTGGGTTGTGGAAAAGTTGATGGAACACTGGATATTAATTCATGTGAAGGGCAAGTTGTGTGCCAGTAATGGCTGCAGATGGGAGGAGGAGAAGGAGCAAAGTAGAATCTTCACCTCTTTTTGACAGCAACTCCTTTTATCAGTTTATCATGTTTGGAGGACACATCTTCCTTGTCTTTCTTTTATTTAGTGACTTGAAATGACCTTATGATTGGTCTGATGCACTCTGGAGATGGTGTAAAGGAAAGGGTGACCTGTTAGATCAGCTTAAGCTCCTAGGAAACGACAGCCTACAGGATCTCTCTATTTTGCCCTTTTCCACCAACTCCATGAGAGCAAGAACAAGAGAAGAAGGAGTGCACAGCTGGTGTTAGATCCTTCTTTTCCAGGACCAAGTTGGGAGATTCTGAGTCATTAGTTTGGCTCAAGTCCTTTCATGCAGCTTCACCTGAAACTGAATGTGATTCAGACTCTCATTTTGCTCCTCTCTTAACTATCAGTGTATCAAATATCAACAGAAATCTGCTGATAGCCTGTTTTGCCTGTTTATCCAAACACTTGCTGCTTCGGGTAGACCACAAGCTGTGTTTCTGGGTTCTTCTTCCTCTTGCCTCCACTGTGCAAACATATTTTTTCTTCTAAGAAAGCACTTTATGCCTGCTTCATGTAACACACCATCACTTTTGACATCTGCATGTTTTTAATGGTTTTGCCAGGTACCTTCTGCAGCTCAAACTGTTCATTTGGCAAACACAAGTGCCAGCAAATCCCACACCATTTATTTTTTCACATATAGCAGATCACAGATGCTAACAAGTGCTAACAGGATTGTTTTGCAGAAACAGCCTTCCAGCAATAAACAGACTGCCAACCAAAAGGTAGATTTGCCGTAAATGGTAGATCACAGTGCTGCCTTAACAGATGGCTGGGGTGGGCATACAAAAGATCAACTAGAATTAGCAAGCTTGTTAACAGTAATATTCCTTTCTGGGAAATGGCAATTGTGCCAATTCAGTTTGGACTAGATGAAGTTGAAGATGAACCCAGTCAAGATATTGTTGCTGCAGTTAGAGCTGGGATCCTTCTGTGTTTGTGTCCATAAAAGTGAGGACTTCCAAGTTTCATCTCTCCTGCTCATCTGCTAAATTTACTCCTCTGAGACTTGGGTATCAGAAGTGGCACAGTTTTGTCATAACTACCTAGCCGCAGGGGAACTCTTTGGTGGCATAATGAGATAATGTTGGCTTCTAATCAGACAGTATGAATAGAGACACAACACCTCCATGCCCACTAAACCATGTCACTGAGTGATGTCTACATGTTTTTTGAATACTTCCAGGGATGGTAACTCCACCACTTCTCTGGGCAGCCTGTTCCAATGCCTAACCACTCTTTCAGTGAAGAGATTTTTCCTAATATCCAACCTGAATCTCAACTGGCACAACCTGAGGCCTTTTCCTCTTACCTTATTTGTAGTCAGCTGGGAGAAGAGACCAACCACCACCTCACTACAACCTCCTTTCAGATAGTTGTAGAGAGAGGTCTCCCTTAGCCCCAATTCATAGAATCATAGAATGGCCAGGTTGGAAGGGACCTTAGAGATCATCTAGTTCCAACCCCCCTGCCATGGGCAGGGATGCCAATCACTAGACCAGGTTGCCCAGGGCCACATCCAGCCTGGCCTTGAACACTGCCAGGGATGGGGCATCCACAACCTCTCTGGGCATCCTGTTCTAGTGCCTAACCGCTCTGTGGGTAAAGAACTTCCTTCTCATCTCCAATCTAAATTTCCCCTCCTTCAGCTTATAACCATTCCCCCTTGTCCTATTACAATCTGACCAGCTAAAAAGTCTCTCCCCTTCAATCTTTTAATCCCTCTTTAGGTACTGGAAGGCTGCTATAAGATCCTCTCGAAGCCTTCTCTTTTCCAGGCTGAATAACCCCAACTGTCTCAGCCTATTCTCATAGGGGAAGTTCTCTAATCNAATCCATATCTCTTCAATTTTGAGATAAGGATATCATGAGGGACTGAATCAAAGGCCTTACAGAAGTCCAAGTAGATGACATCAATTGGTCTTCCCACATCAACTGCAGTAACCACTCCCTCACAGAAGGTCACCAGATTGGTCAGGCATGATATGCCCTTAGTGAATCCATGTTGACTTCTTAGAATCACCTCTTTATTTTGCATGTGCCTTAACATTACGTCCATGACAATTTGCTCCATGACCTTCCCAGGCACAGAGGTGAGGCTCATCGGCCTGTAGTTCCCTGGGTCTTTCTTTCTACCCTTTTTAAAAACAGGGATGATGTTACCCCTCCTCCAGTCACCTGGGACTTCACCTGACCTCACAACTTGCCAAATATGATGGAGAGCAGTTCTGCAACTACACTGGCAATTCCCTTGGGACCCTAGGATGTATGCTATCAGGGCCCATAGACTTGTTCTGATCAAGTTTCAGCAAATGGTCTCAAATCTGTTCTTCATATACAATGGGAGGCCCTTCACTCCCCCAACACTCATCTGGGGCTACCAAATCCTGGTCATTGCAGGAAGTTTGGCTGCCAGTAAAGACTGAAACAAAGAACTCATTGAGCAGCTCTGCCTTCTCCATATCCTTCATGACTAAATTTCCTTCCTTGTTCAACAGAGGGGGAACATTCACCCTGATCTCCTTTTTTTGATTAATATATTTATAGAAGCCTTTTTTATTATTTTTTACATCCCTTGCCAAGTTCAGCTCCTTCAGCCTTGCCCTTCCTGATCCCATTCCAACACTTGCTAGCCATTTCCCTGTAGTCTCCCCAGGTCACTTGTCCCTGCTTCCACTGCCTGTGCATTTCATTCTTACACCTCAGCTCAAGAAGCAGGTCATTATTTAACCACACCGGTCTTCCTCCTGCCCTGCTTGATTTTTTGCATAGAGGGATGTAGTTTTCTTGTGCTCTAAGAGGGGTATCCTTGAAGAACTGCCAGCTCTGATGGTCTCCTTTGTCCCTAAGGACAGTATCCCAGGGGACCTCACCCAGCAATTCTCTCAGCAGCTGGAAATCTGCCTTCCTGAAATTTAAAGTCCTTACTTTACTCTTTGTCATAATTCTGTCAGCCATTTCTTGTAAGGCTTGTGCTCTAGACCCTTCACCAGCTTTGTTGCCCTTCTTTGGACATGAAGGGCAAGTAGTCTTTATCTCATTCTGAGACAAGAACATATTTATTCAGGAGAGACTGTATCAGCCTTTATAGTGTGTGTAAGTTAATGCAATGATGTTTTTATATGCTTAGACTCTTTGCTGTTCCTTGCTAACAATTGCAGTAGTGGCAATTTAGAACCTGTGAACTGTTAGAGAGATATTTTTATCCATTGAAACCCTCTGACATCAGTGAGATGATTAACCAGTAGTGTGTATAGTTCACTACTATTTAGTCAGACATCAGAAATCAAAATATGTCTCTAAGAAGCGTCAGTGGTCACCTCTGTACTTGGAGTACTCAAAGTGCCTCTAGAGTAAAGAAAAGAGAACTAAAAAAGGATAGTGTAGATACTAGGAGAAATGTGTGAGTAAACTGGTATCTTTTAAACAACACTGCTTTACTGCAGCAGTTCTAAAGATGGACAGTAGTTTTGACCCAACATGACTTACTTCTTTGATGAACCTTTTCTCAGTTTCTATTTAAGCTTGTATTATATCTCACGACATAAAAACTCTAAAACTCTCGCAAGACTTTCCTGAGTCAAGCTAAATTAGAAATGACAAATGCATGGAAAAAGAAAAAAAAAAAGGAATCTTATATGTGAATATAAATTAGCAATTTGTCAATCTCTTTTCACAAGTGTATTAATGCAGCAGCTCTAGTTCTTGAACCTGAGTGTGGTTTGCCTTTGACTTTCTATACTGCAAAGCCACTTCCTGCTCCAAAAAGATCACCTAAGTGAGCAGTTCTCAAATTACATGTAAAACTCAGTTTGAGGTAGCCAGATCTCTGATTTTAAAGTGATGAAGGTCTTACTTTCAGAAGTAGAAAGAGTAGCACCTGCTGTTTTTTTTTTTCAATAGAACGTTTTTCTTCTGCACAGAATAGACCATGAGGTCAGAAATGTCCAACATCTGTCTCTGTATTTACATGTTATATAAGTGCCCATACAAAAATTGTAGCCTGAAAAATGGCAGCATGGGAAAAGTCATAGCTTAAGGGGGACCTGCAGTTCAATTTTAATGAACACTGTCAGGCTTTTATGTGTATTTCGATCACTGCTTCAAATTATTTACATAACTGTTAAATATACAGGTGATTACACTGTCCCTCCTCTGAAGGATTTAGATCCATAAATACAACAAACCCCATAGTAGCAAATACCTCAAATCCCAAACTGTAGCTTAGTCCTGGGGGCCCAGGGGGCCCAGGGGGGCCAGGAGGCCCAGGTGGTCCTGGTGGCCCAGGTTTCCCAGGAGACCCATCAGCACCAGCTTCTCCTTTGGGTCCTAATGATCCAGTGTCTCCTGTATCACCCTAAAATAAAAAGTCAGTCTATTGGTATATTGGACATACATAAGTAGATGTAAGTAAGCAGAATCATAGAATGGTTTGGGTTGGAAAAGATCTTAAAGATTATCTAGCTCCAACCCCTCTGCCATGACATCTTCCACCGGATCAGGTTGCTTAAAGCCCCATCCAGCATGGCCTTGAACACTTCCAGGGAGGGAACACCCACCTGATCATCTTCATGGCTCTGCTCTGGACCTGCTCAAGCAGTTCTATGTCTTTATTACACTGGGGGCCCCAGAACTGAACACAGAACTCCAGGTGTGGTCTCATGAGAGCCAAGGAGGGGAAAGAATTACCTCCATTGATATTCTTAGAGACATACTTTGGTCAACTGGGCAACAAGGTTTTTTGACTTCATTAGGTCTCAAAATAATCTTTTAGACTACTCAGCCATTTTCAGTAATGTGCTATATTAGAGGGATACTGCTGTCCCATAAAGGTATTGTCTTTTATTTTTACCTTTGGACCAACAGAACCAGGAAGACCTTGATCACCCTGCAAAAGAAAACCAATCCTAATTACTTACAGTAAATGTGAAAAAATGCTCATATTCCATTTTGAGCATTGCATGTTGCAGAAAATGAAACAGGAAAATCTGGATTTCTGAATACGCCTTTTTGAGATGTGTTCTAATAAGCTGTTAGCAGCTGGATTCATTTAAAAGAGTTTGAAGCCAGCCAACACTGTGTTGCAGGACAACTATTTAGGATTTTTACAGCCTAGAATTGACAAAGATTTTTCATTGGAGTAGGAGAAAGACAGACATTTAACTTACCTTTTCTCCCTTCCTTCCTGGTGGGCCAACCACTCCATCAAGACCAGGAAGACCTTGAGGACCCTGTAGATAATAGTAAATCTAAAGCAGGTGCTAGTTTAGAGTCCTTTTCCCAGCACATGCACGTATTCTGGACCACAGACTAACTTGTAGCACCAGGTGACACCTAAGACTATTAATTTTTTAACATTTGTATTCCTTGTGTTCTAAGAGTTTGACTTTGTATCTGTAGGAGATCAAACAGTAAAAGCAAACTCTGGAATTCCTGTCAACTGATAAGGCCCCAAAACAAAGCAAAGGGAGTGTGTGTGAAGAGAGAATAAAAGGAACGTCTCAAGCACTCACAACTGGGCCTAAGCAGCCTGATCGTTGGAGAAGGAATGTCTCAAGAAGTAAATTCCCAGAGACAAAGCCCTTGTAGGTTCTCAGAAATTAAACTCTCTGGACTTTGCCAGGAAATGAAGTCTTGGCGTAGAGGTCTCTGTGGCAGCAAATGGGCAGTCCATACAGAGTAACCATGTATAAAAGGGGAAGACAAATGTATAAAAGGGGAAGACAAACATCATGGTTTTTGAGAACTTCTGTATGAGCACTCTTCCATATAAACTGGAAAGAGCTCTGTTGACTGGACCAATGCTGCATTTTGCTCTGTATTTTGTTTACCATAGCTTTAATTTAGTGAGGTTCATAGGGATACACTTTATTCCAAGAGGGAAAACTGAAACTTCAAAGTCCTAAAATTACCCTGATTTCTGACCTGTGTTGAATGAACATTCCATCTTGCAAGGGTCTAAAACCTGAATGAATAAAATTTTTTGATGCTTACACTTTCTTGTAGCCTGATAGTATGAGACCCAGATCCTGACAAAAAAGGACCAGTGCTTAGGATGGGGTTCTGAGGTACTGGATGGAGGTACCTCCTTGCAGCTTTAAGTGAGATATCATATATATAACCCATGCTATTCTCATTGTTTTCCTACAGGGTACTTACATCCTCAGCTTTTCATTTTCACTGGCTTTCCATGCATGTGTTTCAGGTGCTTAATTTCTTTTTGCACAAAGGATGTTGCCTTCCACTGCGATGGCCAGACACTTAAAATTTACTGTACCCACCTTTTTAGATTTTGTATTAACTCCTGACTTGCTTATCCTCAAAAAAATAAAAGCCCAGTATAGTTGAGATGCAGTGAGAACTCCTCTTTAACATGTCACCAATACACCTCTTTAATATGTGCTAATTACATCTTGTCAGATACAGCAATGGTGACCCACTTTGAAGGTAATGTGAACATACAGATCAAATCTAGTCCTGAGAGCAACTGCTACTGGCAGATGGTTGATACTGAATAAGGGAACCACATTACTAAATATCATTCCAGAAAGGATTCACAGAGTTGATCAATTCTAAAAAAATAAGTTTCCTTCCCTGAAAAAAACACTTCACTGAGGATTTATTAACAAATAGCTAACACTTAAACTTTTAGCAACCTTCTTCACAGTAGAATTGTATTTTGTATGGCCACAGGAATAAGTGTGTCTACCTAGCTGAAGAAAAAGAAGGATGATATTTCCTGAAAACTAAATTCAATTGATGCAAAAAATTCCCTGCAGATTATGTAAGTGATTTAGTAAACTTTATTTTCCTGAAAGCACCACAGGAAAAATAATTCTTAGCCTTATTGAATATTGGTAAACGCATCCTTTTTATTTATTCTGGTCCAGTTTCACCAGTAAGAAATGTCCATAAAATCCAAGCTCCTCAGTTAAAAACATTCTGCAAGATTCTTAATAATAATACAGACTGTAAGATTTAGAACTTGAGTGTTGTAGGACAAAACCAACATTAACATTTGTGCACAAATGGATACTCACTTCAGGACCTGGTTCACCAGAAGCTCCATCTTCCCCTGGTGACCCAGGAAGTCCTACACCTGAATCAGGTGCTGGCTTTCCCGGAAGACCAGGCAGTCCTGGAGGGCCTGGTGGCCCAGGAAGACCCTGCATAAATCAGTAGTATTGTTAGAAATGGCCCTAGCAAGATTCATTTGTCTATATGTGGAACAGGAAAAGCTCACACAGGCTGTTCAGGTTCGTGAAACTCAGCTTGGATTACCATCCTCCTTCTCCTTCACTAAGAACCAATTTTAGTTTTGCAGATACACCCTTTTCATAAGGTCACACTGACCTTCTCCATCCTTGCTCTTCAGCAAAATGAACTTAAGGGATCTTTGAACAGAGGAAGTAATTATTTTTTTCTCTACTCATTTCAAAGGGTTTCTCCATGCTATTACCAGACCACTAAGAATATGTACTCATGGTCATTTGTGAACATAAACAGATCTATTTAGATTGCATAAAATGAATGAAATATGCAGGCAATATGGACAGCTTGAAATTTTGGGGCTGGCACTGTAAGGCAAGAATTCTTTAGTTCTGACTTAGGGTCATCTGCAATATTCTATCAGGAAGATAGTTATCTTGGATTTTTCAGTACAGTCAACAGAGCCTTCTGCAGCACTCACCAGTCTCCTTGGCTACAGAGAACATCTAAAGAGACTAGTCTGCTAAATTGGGCAAGGTAACTAACTTTCAGTATGTGGAAATTCCCTCCTAAAGTGCATGGGAATAAAGTATTCAGCACTTTGGAGGAAAGAAGAAAAAGAAGTCTTGAGGCAGAAAGTAGTCCACATATGTTGCAAAACAGAGGCCTCAGAATGCTATAATATCCTGGAGTACATAGGAGACAGGCATCCAGGGAGTTCATTCCTCAGAAAGCTGCAGTATTATTGATGAAACAACTTCTAGTCAAAGAGTGGAAATGCTCCATCCCCAATACTACATAAAACACTATCTTTCACTCCATCTAGATCGATCAGTAAAAGCCTTCTCAGTTATGTCTCTTCATCTTCAGACACTTGACTTATTTTCCTAACATGTGTCCTTAAGAACAATATATCATCTGATCCATTGTATATCTGACTGGTTCTGTGAATGGAAAATCACATTATTTGCAACTACAATACATAGTTTAGAGATTGCTACTTTGATTTTCAACAGTAACATCATAAAAGTAGATCTGGTTGACTCTCCAGAGACAAAGGGTAAAGTGGCTCAAGAACAAAACAAAACTTACAAAATAATTCCAGATTAGCATGTTCTAGTTAATTCATATTATGTTTCCAAAAAATGTATAAGAAAGTATAAGTATAGTATCATTCTCATCTCTCCTGTACTGTCTTCACAGAATCAGATTAAAAGCATTTCCCATTTTAAAGAGTCCTCTCGCCATTATTTCGTTATTGTCCTCTTTCTTTCTTGCACTTCTTCCCTACTCACATACGCTTTGGCCTTTTAAGATCTTGAAATGAAACCCTACAAAGCATTTCTGGATGCTCTCAATTAAGCATGTACAAAAGTTGCATTGTGAAAGGACCTTCTACAATCCGGATGAATAAAGTCAAGATCTTTGTTATGTTAATGAGAAATAAACATCAATATATACTTACTCTTAAAGTCTCAGTCTCTTCATCAATGTCTCCAGAACCTGATTCTTCAGGTTTCAGTCTATTCTGAAATTAGAATTCTATTTTAAAATATTTCTTCTGAAGATGATGACAAATGAAAACACCACTTGCCAAATACTGCACATACAATTATAGTCAATAACCTTGCAGCAGGCTGTTGCTGATGAAATAAATTATAATACAACAAAAATATTTCAGTCAGGTTTCTGGTGTTTTGTACCACCTTATTTTGTAGACACTCAGTTCTTTATTTGCCTGCAGATGCTCTATGAGTGCAGCAATAACAATTCTGAAGGACAGACATGTTGACTATTTAGTTGAACTGAAGAAGCAGCAATATCTCAGATAAATTTTAACTTTGGAAAGACACCTGTCAATGCTAAGAATATCCTAAAATGCATACCTAACAACTAGCCACTGTTTTCTAGAATGTACCTTTGTTCAAAAGCCGAATTCTGAGATTCCTATAACTAGAATCCTAAGAGGCAATTAATAAAGGGAATTAATATACTGAAGAATTTGGTTCTAATATCACAATCTAATTTTTCTCATCTGTAAGAATTTTACTTATATAAGCTTCAACTTCAAACCATTTTCTTATATTATGGAACCAATAGTGCAAACTACAGCCTACCTCTAAAGAAAAGGAAGTGTTTTTCATGGAAAATTTACCATAATTTGTCTGCATAGTATATATAACAAAGTGAAAATAAGTTCAGTTATCCATTTTTCTAAGAATTATGGAACTTGCTAGGAAAATTTTACAGAACTCATAATTAAAAAAATTAAATGGAATAAACTAAGATGTGCAACAAGCAGCTGCTGCTGGCAGTTGAAATATGACTTTTCTACCTGTGTGAGTTCCCTCACTTTTAAAATGAAATAATGTCAACTGTTATAAAAGTAAATTAACCAAAGATTCCCGCTACAAGTCCTTGATGTGTTTCATAACTGTGTGTGCTTTGAAAACTACAGCTCAGAGTACATAGAGAACTAGTACCTGAATCACTTGTAACAGTACCAAAACTAATGTTCAAAAGCCCAGGAGTCAGGGATGCATTCTCTGGCTGCACTAAGACTTATTCCTCTTCACTCCAGAATAAAAGGCCTTGAAACTTGCTATCAGAGACAAGAAGAATGTAAAGGTGGTACAGAATCTGCTACATTTACAGAAGTGTCCTCTGGGGGAGAAAAGCTGTTGGACTAGAGCATCTTGTACTACTGATCCAGAGAGAACTTAGTGGTCTCCTGAAGTCAGTATCAGTGGAGTCTAAGCCTTCATGACACTCTTTCTTTATTTTTGTGCCACAGAAACAGATTGGTGTGCTACAGAAACAAATTGGTGTGATTTAGCAGACCCTAGATCAAGGGAGCATGTAATCCATTTTGATCACTGGAATATGTTGCAAACTCTCTTGTTAAACACTCACAATACTCAGTGTGACAAGAGTTTTGTTTAAAGTCCACCACAGGACTTTCACTGCTATCAGTGGTGGGCTGTGTCTACATGTAAAATCAGCTCCCACACAATGAATTGAAAATTCAGGCCAGATTCCTTCTTCAGCTGCATACACAGGTATCCTCGTGGAAACAGTGGGAAAGGTCCAAGTACAAAAGAAAGATGGACCTGAAACTTGTTCTTTGACATTGCCTGATTACTGAGCATTCAAACTATGAACACTGTCACCACATTGGTGTGTGTTGTAGTATATAATGACAGCAAACATAACTGACTGTCAAACTATTTCTGTGTTCAAGTAGTGGGAAGGAATTAATAATTCAGATTTATAATACCCTTTTGAGGAAATATTTGTCTCTTCTCCCATGTATTACTGCTGTTGCAGAGGAGAACACACAAATCAACTGGCTTTAAAAAATGTGAATACTGGTTGTTTATGTAGATTACAGTACTCACACACTTTAGCCAGGTGTTTATTTGCATTTCTGCATGAATGTTTCAGAGAGAAGTTTTATCTCTGTGGCAGTCAGGCTACTTTTGCAGAGAAAACTTCCTCTTTATTTCTGGATTCCTCTGTGGAAAGCCAAACTTATTAGCAGAAAGCCCCAAAAACTCACTAATCCTCTGGAAGGAGCAGATGGTCCTGTGGGTCCTGGTAGTCCAGGGGGTCCTGGTTGTCCAGGGGGTCCTGGCAATCCCTCACCAGGGTCACCCTAAAACAGAAATGAAGAGAATCCAGCAAGGATTTAATCATATAATTGGAGAGCAAGTTTTTCTCAGCACTAGCTGCAATCTATGTGGATTTCTACTCACCAGAAACAACAAAAGCATCAGCTTAGATGCTATGACCAGAGCTGAACTCTGATTGTTTCTAAGACAAGCTCCCAAGATCTATGCACTGACACTGGCAAAGGAAGAAAGGACTTTTCCCTTTCTAACTTCTGCAATGAATCTGTAAGTGTGCAAGCAGCATTAACAGCATTAGAATGTGTGTTTCTTATCAGAATAATGTTTCACGGTGCATCTTGCATTTTTAGAGTACATTATATACCTCACCCCCAATAAATAAATACTGTGGTCACACCATGGCACTCAATAAGCAAATTTCTTCATTTTATTGTTACCACCTCTTTCCAATACCACAATATCATGATTATTATTCTATGTGTTGATCCTTTTCTACTGCCAAAACAACGAAAGGCTTTATTCAGAGCTGGTCAGAACTTCTCTGGGCTGACTATAACTTTGTATACTTTATATTTGCTTTACTATTAATATTAGTTTGGTTGCTTCATTAAATCTGTTCTTATTTCAATCCATGGGTCTCCTCTCCTTTTCCTGATCCATCTTCTTGGCTGGGGAGGGGTCACCAAGTGATAGTGTAGCTGCTATAATTTAGTCCTAGATACTGGCTAAACATAGACAGCATTCAATGACTGCAGTTCATCATTCTGAGGAGTTCCTCAATGGGCATTTTGGATATTCTTCCTACATGATTGTTGTGGATTAGGGGCTGGGGAGACCCCCAATGCAGTGACAGACACTGTCTTTTGCTCTGCACTCCCATTGTGGCACACTAGATCAAGCAGTGGCCTGGGTCTGCATACCAGTCCTCAGCTGTAAATCTAAATATTAGCTCTTATCACAGTTAGAAGCAGGGTCAGTCTGTGAAGTGCAGTTAATCAGAGGAGCTTTAGCTTAAAAGTAAAATCACTGAACAGAATGGTTCTGTTTTAACTCAAACCAGGACAATGATGATCTTGTTTTCAGGGCAGATGTACATTTAGAGAGGAAGAAAGAGCAATGTAACTGCTCATATCCTAGACCTTCTCTCACCATTGGGAGTGAAAAGCCCAGTCTTCCCTCTGTGAAAGTTTTCATGTAGCACAGGTTGCTACCCCTCTGTCCTGACACTGCAGAGCTGCAAGGTATGACCTCCTTCCCACCTTGTACCAGGAGGAAAGAAAAGAGGTTGGTTATGCTGGTCTTTTTTTGAAGGGGTATAAATGACAGAGACATAACTGATAGTGTTTGCCAGCCTGTGCTGATCTGTGCTTTATCCTCTAATCTGCTGATTTGTTAGCTAGGCTTATGAACATTTTAGCTGTGTTTTCTAAATTCATGTATTCAGTCACATACCAGGAAACACTGAATTTTACTTGCTTCTTTATTACTTGCTCTTTATACTTGAGAATTCATTAGGTAAACGTATTAATTCATTTCTTTGTTCCCTGTGGCTTTGTCAAATGGTTTCTATAGTGATACTTCAGTCATATTCACAGAGAATGTGCTTAATTAATTTGGGGTTATTTTCACTGCCTGTCAGCATGTTCATTTATGGATACTCTTCATTCATTTTAACATATCCTTTGCTTTTTTCCAGTGATTATTACATTAGCTCCTGTCAGTGTTTTGTGCTTGTTCTTATGCAATTTTTTCCATGCATTTTTTTCTCACTTTGTGTGTACTACAAGGTAGAAAAAAAATAATCCAGCTCTCACACTTGGACCACATTCATGTCTAGGTAGCCTAATTGTATCCATTCCCAAGGAGCCTCTCGAGGCTGTATCTCTGCACAGACCAAGGACCAGAGTGACAGCCAGTTCCCTGATATGTAGTACTCCATTCACTCCCAGCTTTCCATTTTCAGTGAGAAGAAAGAGAAACAGGCAGGTGGATACTGCTACTGTTCCTCAAATTTAAATACTATTATGTTGAAAAAGTGCTGACTGTCTTTAGAGAGCCAGACCCTTCTCATAGGGAAGTTTGCTG
>VWZO01007853.1:2822-42814 GCA_013396975.1 Bucco capensis
CCCAGGTCCCTCTTTGCCTGGCAGCTCTCCAGCCACTCCTCCCCAAGTCTATAGCACTGCTGGGGGTTGTTATGGCCGAAGTGCAGTACCTGGCATTTGGCCTTATTGAATTTCATGGCATTGGCCTTGGCCCAATGATCCAGCCTATCTAGATCCCTCTGTAAAGCCTCCCTACCCTCAAGCAGATTGACACTGCCACCCAGCTTGGTGTTGTCTGCAAACTGGTCCAAATCATTAATGAAGATGTTAAGCAGGATTGGCCCCAGTACTGAGCCTTGTGGGACCCCACTCGTGACTGACTGCAACTGGATTTAACTCCGTTGACCACAACTCTTTGGACTCAGCCATCTATCCAGTTTTTAACCCAGCGAAGCCTATGCTCATCCAAGTCAAGAGCAGTTAATTTCTCTAGTAGAATGCTGTGGGAAACTGTGTCAAATGCTTTACTAAAATCAAGATAAATAACATCCACAGCCTTTCCTTCATCCAGCAAGCAAATTTTTTTTTTTTTTTTTGACTGCATGTGCTGGAACAATTTCATTAATCCATAGCCATGATAGTTGAATCTATGCCAGCTGGGGGACCTACTTATCTCCATCCCTGATAGCCACTGATTATCCTTCTTCCTGAAAGGATAAAAGCCATTATTTGTTGTTGCTGTAATTCAATTTTTCTTACATTTTTAATACCAAGAAAGCTTTTTTCATTGTCATGTACTTTGGCAGGGGCTGTTGTGGGTTTGTACAGAGCTCTCAGTGTGGAATTTATTAATGGTCGAACTGGTCTGTATTTATAGGTAGTTACATTCTTCCCTAATACCAGAACTTAACCCAACTAGCTATTGCCCAGCCAGTACAGCTTGATGTGATGACAGGTCAAAGTGTTCACTGGGCTAGTTCGGCAACTCTGGTGCTACAGAGTGGGTAGACAGGATCATGCCAAAAGAATGGAGGCAGCCAACTTCCTGACTATGTTTTATAAGCCTCAGAAGTGTATAGACTTGGAAGAGCAATTAGTAGGTGGAGTTTTGTAAGTGTAACTTATTTTTGCATACCTATATGGCCTTTTCAGCCATCAGCGTGCTTGTAAAAAGCGCTGATGAAGAGCGTGGATGGAGCCCTCCGCGGATCTTCGTTCACGAAGATCCTTCCAAACATCATCTTTGTGCTTGTTCTTGCACTGAAAACCATACAATGAGCAATCCAGCAAATTCTTCTTTGACCCGTGCTCCTGAGGAGGGATTGTACAGTAATTCAGAGACAAAGCCATGTATTCCTGTATTTTTAACCTCATTTTTAGTGCCTGCCTCTCTATGTGTCAAAACATCTTGTTAGATGTGACTTTTGTCTCACTTTTTTCACTGGGTTTAGCATGATCTCTTTTGGAATTGACTTTCTTTACTTTTTTTTTTTCTATTGTACTGATTTTTAGATAAATTTGCTGTAGTATTTTCAAAACTTTTTTTTCCTTTAAAAGTTTTTTTCCTTTCATTACATTCTGTGTCTTTTGCTGCTTACATTTCTCCTCTTGTGCTTCAATTTAATTCACAAGGTCTTGGCTTTCACCTATTTGGGTTTGGGTGGTTTATTTTCCTCTGGGATGATGGAAGAAGTTCAGACTACATATGTTCAGCCATATGAGTTTTTCTCTTGAGTCCAGGCTTTTACCTGATTGTGTTTCTGAGATCCACAGAATCACAGATTTCTCTTTACCTCCCCCGTGAAACAGAAGTGACCATACGCATAAAAGGCACAGTGAAAAGCCTGACGTTTCTACTCTGTCTTGCAGGTACTTCCGTACGTCCCTCCTTTATTCAAGGAGCAGGGGGGTGGGCTGGCTGTGTTGGGATGGGTGACAGGGGCTGCTCGGCAGCTCTCCTGGTCTGTTGGTGCCACGGTGATGGGAGTGCTGCATCTGCTCCATGGCCATCTCTCTCGGGGACTGTTGGTGCAAGATGCTGATGACTCATTCAGAAAGAGGAGCATCACACATCTGACTGTATTCCTCCGAATGTGTGGTCCTAAGGTGAAAGTGAAAAATAAACAGGATAAACAAGGCTTCCCCTCCCTCAGCCTTTCCACGCCTGGTTCCGGGTACAACCCGATGGTGTGACGTGTTGTGCTTCACCGTGAGGTGGTAATTCTGGGTGCTGATTTCCTGGGAGGACTTTTTCGTCTCGCTTGTCTTATGCTCTGTGAATAACTTCAGTGCAGCCAGTGTGTGTCTCCTGTGTTTGTCCCAGGGTGGGGAGAGGCTGGTGCAGCCGCAGCCAGAGACCGGGTCGGTGACGGCGGTTGCCGAGGTGTCGCCCAGCCCGCCGCGGTGCCAGGGAGGGCGCGGGGCGGCAAATAGTGCCACCTCCTGGCCGCGACGAGGCTCTACCCGGGAGCCAAGGGTTAGGGCTAGACCGGCCGCTAAACGAGTGACGGTCGCTCTCTTGTAACCCCTCTCCCTTCCCAAAAGGGAAGGGAAAGGGACTAAGGGAGAGATACCCAATGTTATTTCTCACCAGACATCTGTGTCAGGGCTCATGCTTGGTGAGCTCAACCAAGCTGTGGCCCGAGGTTTTGTGGGCAAGGAGGAGGGAGAATGGGCAATAGGTGAAACAAGGGAAGGACCAATATGTATTTTAAATGAAAATATGGTCTGGAAGTATTTGAGCAATGTCTGTAATCCCAGGAAATATCGATTTTCAGTTTAATAAGGATTAAATGAGCATTTAATATTTTCATTTAATATATTAATAAGCACTTAATATGTTCATAAGCACTTGCCATAAAATCCATGTGGTCTGGCCCCTGTTCTGTGGTTGGTGCCTGGGACTGTAAAATTGGTTTCACGCAGATATTCTCAGATCTCCAAAGCAGTGTTCACTTTCTGTCACTGCTCGTTGAAACCTAACTGTTGTTCTGACATCCCTGTCAGTCAGCTGCTGCTCTGAAGAAACACAGAGGTTGAACGAAGTCTGTCAGCGTTTACCCAGCGCCTCCTGGTGGTACCCTGAGCATATTGCAGTATAAACATAAAACACTACTGGAATGCAAACACAAGTTTTGTAAGCACAAGTGAAATGTATGTGCTTTTGAAATTTTATTTTAGTATTTACAGGAAGATTTTTTTAAAGTATTTGCATAGCTGTAGTTTCTCGAATCATTTGTGATTCCCTGAAGATGTTTTAAGACTTCTCTCCCTAAACTTCTGCTGAACTAAATACTTCCCAAGACATTACAGAATGCAGTATTGTTGACCTGAAAAAAAGCTTTTGCTTTACATAGAGAGGATTTTTAGTTTTACCTATTAAGAAACTAAAAGCACCAGAATGGTTTTTTGCTATGTTGTAAGGCTGTTTTTTGCAAATTTGTCCAGGCAAGCTCTGTAGCCTGAGAAATGTGATAAGGTCTGAGGCTATTTCTGCCATGCTCACCATGCACAAGGCAGCTGATGTTCCCAGAGAGCCATACCAGACTGAGTTTTGTCAAGAGTCAGCAGTGGCAGTTGACAACTTACCCTCACCCTTGTGAGGTTTCCAGAAAGAAGCAAGTGCAGCTGCTGGATCTCAGACTGAGGGGGTGTTGGATGGAACCAGGAAAGCAGCAGTGCTGTCCGTTTTGTCTCACTGCTGTTGGATGTTGCACCGCATAGCTCTCTGAAATGGAGAGCTACTCTGAATGAGGCTGATCCTCACTGCACAATGAATGGCTTTATGGAGGATGTGCTTTCTGCTTCTGCTTGGGTAACAACCAGATAAGCAACCATGTCTACTCTGAGCCTATCCGATGTTCAGGGCCTATTGCTATCTGAAATCATTGCTGCTTTGGAGCAACCCATCAGCTTTTCTAAGTCCAAACCCATACTTACATCAAAAGGAGTTAAATAAAAAGTTGGTCTTCAAATTCTTAGAGCAGGGGAGAAAAATAAAAAAGGAAGAAAAATATTTTTCTAGAATCACTCTATCTTAGTATGGAAACAAATACTTTCTAAAATTTATAGATGGATATTTTGCACAGTGTTTTGACAGTCGTCGTCGTGGCTAGGCTTTGTGAACTAAGATCCAGGGAGGGCTTCACCCACGCTCCTCATCAGCACCTTTTACAAGTGCGCTGATAAAAAGAGGATAGCGGATAGCACCCTCAAGCCTGTGCAATGGATTTTTTTTTTTTAGGTGAGACACAGCATGCGCAGAGCTGGACCCACCCTTTAGTCCTAAGGTTCATCTGCCAGGGCCTAGCAAGCTTGGACACTGGCAGTGAAGTCCTTAGGATGGAGGTTTAACCTCTTAGATGGAAGGTCTTACAGGGCTAAATGAGCTCCATCTGCCCGGGTTTGGAATCAGAGTTGTCCCTCTCCTAGGATGACTCCCAGAAGGCTAATGAGCTCATCCTACCCATACAAGGATTATAGGAACATGGGTATCACTCCCCACACTTTACTGTGGGCAATGAGTTTAATGCTTCCTCTGCTGTCGGCACAGTTATCGTACCAGGGGCCACAGGAGACCCCAAGTGATTTTCAGACTGTGCCTGGTTTTGACAGTAGATTCAGTTATTTAAACTGAATGGTACTTGTTTAATGCAGCTTTCAGCTTTTCAAAATACTTCTTTCTTTCAGAGATCATTTGGTAAAACAAACTTGAAGGATTTACCAGACTGGAAATGCAATTTTAAAATGTAGATATTTAAGAGAAGCTGATTGTTGCTTTTACTGCTCCTGTTATTTTGCACAGCATCATGAAATCCATCAAATGTAAGAAAGAACAAATAATTTACCTAGTTTGGACTCATTATTTAATGATGAATACTAACAGATTTGTGCTTGTTGGTTGTTTCAATGTTATCATTAACTTGTTATTTGAACTTTAATGGGATTTGCTGCTCTAGTTAGCTCCCTGTAAGTTTCTGGGCTCCATGGGGTTCATCCAAGGGTACTTAAAGAGCTGGCTAATGTCATTGCAAGACCTATTTCAATGATTTTTTTATTCTCTTGGACATCTGGAGAGGTCCCAGTTGACTGGAAACTGGCAAACATTGTCCTGATCCTCAGGAATGGCAACAGGGATAACGTTGGTAACTATAGGCCTGTGAGCCTTACTTCTATGCCTGGTAAAATTATGAGGAAGATTGTTCTGGGGTTTACTGAAAAACATCTGAAAGATAACACAGTCATTGTTCACAGCCAGCGCAGGCTCACGAGAGAGAGAACTTAATTTCTTTTTATGACAAGGTTGCCCACCTAGTTGACCAAGGGAAGCCAGTTCATGTAATCTTTTTGGATTTCAGTAAGATTTGTGATACTATCTCTCATGGTATCCTTCTGGACAAAATGTCCAGCATATGGCTAGACAAATACACACTAGGATGAGTGAACAACTGGCTGGTAGGTCGAGCTCAAAGGGTTATATCAAAGAGTGTTACATCAGGCTGGGAACCAGTCACTAGTGGGTGGGGTTCTGCAGGGATCCATTTTTGGGCCAGTGCTTTTCAGTATTTCCATAAATGACTTGGATGCAGGACTGGAAGGTATTCTAAGTAAGTTTGCCATGACATTAAATTAGGAGGAGCTGTTGACCCCCTTGAAGGCAGAGAGGCCCCACAGAGAGATCTGGACAGACTAAAGGGCTGGGCAATTACCAACCATACGAAGTTTAACAAGGGCAAGTGTCAGATTCTGCACCTGGGGCAGGACTACCCTGGATATACCTACAGGTTGAGGAATGAGAGGCTGGAGAGCAGCCCTGCAGAAAAGGATTTAGGAGTTTTGGTCGATAGCAAGTTGAATATGAGTTAACAGTGTGTCCTGGCAGCCAAGAGGGGCAACCGTATTCTGGGATGCATCACGCACTGCATTGCTAGATAACCAAGGGAAGTGGTTGTCCCATGCTGCACTGGTGCAGCCTTACCTTGACTATTGTGTGCAGTTTGGGTGTCACAAAATAAAAAGGATATAAAGGGACTGGAGAGCATCCAGAGGAGGACCATGAAGCTGGTGAAGGGTCTAGAGGAGAAGCTGTATGAGGAGTGGCTGAAGTAATTTGGTTTTTTCAGCTTGGGAAAGACAATGCTAAGGGGAGACCTCATTGTGGTCTGCACCTTCCTCATGAGGTGAAGCAGAGGTGTAGGTGCTGATCTCTTCTCTCTGATGACCAGCGACAGGACCTGGGGGAGAATGGCAAGAAGCTGTGCCAGGGGAGGTTTAGGGCAGATACTAGGAAAAGGTTCACTCAGAAGGTGCTAGAGCACTGGAACAGGCTCCCCAAGGCAGTAGTTGTGGTGCCAAGACTGACTGAATTAAAGAAGCACGTGGATGAGGCCCTCAGGTGCATAGTGTATTTTTGGGGTTGTCCTGTGCATAGACAAGAGTTGGACTCAATCATCTTTGTGGGTCCCTTCCAACTCAGGAGATTGTAGGATTCTATATCTGTGCCAAAATTTGAAGTGCATGAATGAGCTGTTGCCAGCAAAATCAGTAGCTTCTTGCCAGCGTAAGAATTTAATATGTGGATAAAGGAGCCCTATTTAAAATACACCCTCTAGTGTTAGTGCCAGTACTGTATCTTTGTTTAACATGGCAGTAAGGAAATTGTTGACAATTGCTGTACGATTGTGAGTCATCTGATGTTACCCTTGACTAAAATAAACTGTGTGCAACCATAATCTTGCTGGTCAGTAGTCCCTGATTGACTGCTGCACCAGTGCAGAGCTTCAGTGAAGCTAACTGCATTCCAGTGCACCCTGTGTTACACGTAATTGGAAGGCCTGGAAGGGAAAGGGAGGTGAAAAGCTATGTAATACTGATTATTTCATTTTCAGGACAATGAACTCCTGGAGAGAAAAGAGCTACAGATGTCAGGTTATTTCATTTTCCACATAATGTGGCTGTTGATGCATCACTGCAAGCGCTGCGTGTGGTTCTCAGGCTTTCCTGAAGAACAAAAAGGAGATGAGTATCAGTGTGTCAGGAGGAAGTCGGTTTCTTAGGGAATTTGGTGATGCTAATTATCCTGATGTGTAATAGAGAGCACAGACTGTAATGTTATCGCAGTTAACATGAAAGTGTGTGATCTTGTGAAAGAGACATCTGTTGTGGTGAGTGCCTTAAAAATTGAGTGCTCCTGGAAACAGAATTACCATGGAAATTCTTAGGAACCTGGCGCAGGTGAAGACTACAGGGTCAGATCTCCTAGTAAATAATTATTGTGCCAAAACCATTGAAATGCTGCAGCTTTCAGAGCACTTTACTGTCTTTCAGCAGTCAGTGACGCTTACACCTTTGCAGAGAAACTGTTACAACACTGGTGAGGGCAAGGAGGACCTTGCTGCGACAGCCTTTGACACCCTCTTTCGTGAATGAGGATGCAGTGTGAAGTGACCTGATAGCCAGGTGCTGAGATACACCAGCTGCCTTCTATGTCTTATTGATCTTCCTCTTTTGTGAAGAAGAAAATTTGCTATTAGAAATACACAAGTGATTGCTACTGAAATGACAGAAAGATTGGCTTTGATTTAACAGCTGTGCACATGAATTGCATTGCAGTAAAAATGTTTCATCCCTAACACGATATGACACAGGAATCTTCAAAAAACCCTGATTCCAGCAGTGTTCAGAGTTGCTTCTCTTGCTGAATCATTCTGACAGTGTGAGGAACAGCTTCTAAACACTGCTATATGGCAGAGAGCCAAACTGCTAAGCTATACTAGCCCCTACAGCAGTCTGAGTAATACAAAGGCAGAGCAGCCTGGAAAGCAACTGTAAACTTACGATCAATGGTGGGTATAAAGGTACATCTTAGCCATTTGTGAAAGGAGGCAACTCCTGATGCTACTATGAAATGCTCTTACTATTGCAACTGGGAGACTGGGACTGTGAGGTGTCTCTTGTGAACCTCTATGGTGTCTCTCAAGGCAATGTGCTCATCTCCTGTGGGTGTTACAGGAGGAACAGGTTTGAACAAACAGGTTTAAATGAAACCAAGTGTGGAATTGTTAATTTTATTTGTTTGTTTTGCGATTTCCTCTCATATTTGTGGTAGCAGCAGTTTGTTCACAGTTGCACTGGAGGAAAGAACGAGGTTTGGGCACAAGTCACACAGTATGTCCTTAATTTAGAACAGGCCAGATTCTAGCCAAGAAATGTGACAGCAGGTGGGATTGCACTGAGGTTATGGTGTATTCTGGGTTCTGGAGGGTGCATGTGTGTCTCTGATTGACTGGGTCTCTCAGCATGCTTATTGATGCCAAGCCTGTCTGTCAATAGCACAGATCTGATAGTAGCTCAGGTTTTCCAAGGCAGGTGAGGAATGTTATCAGAAATAAATCAGTGTGGCTGCTCCTGCAGTCAGACTACTGCTTGGCATCTCTTGGTGCAAGCAAACACCAGTATGTAAGCAGTCAGAGGTGCTGAATATCAGGTCTAAGGGCTGGGCTGATGCGACACAGCTCTGTTGGAGTGAGAACAAGGCTGAGGCTGGTATAGCACCGAACACTTCATATTGCTGGAGGCCAACTGGAAAAAGACCTTTAGCTGGTATCACTTTTTTTCCCCCACTATTTGAGGACCTGGTTTAAGCTGTTCTGGCAGACTTCCTTCACTAGCATTGACTCTGCATCCATTAAGGGGTCTGCTAACTCAGCCTTAATAATACCACAGTAGAGCTATCATTGCAAATCCAGGGCTCTTGGCTAGCAGCATCCTTCTGCTCCTCAGTGCTGGCTGTCTGCTTTTAAGTGTTGTTGATGGGAAGGTATTGCAAACCAGAAGCCTGTCTTTGGTTATGTCTTCTGTAACTTACTTTCATGCTTCATAAAGCTACCTGAACTACTTTTAGATGGGCAGCATTGTAAGGAGAGCAGGATGTCTGTGGCATCTGTGAGATCTCACAACCTAATTTATCTTTGTTACCTGAGTAAATTAGCCCACACAGAGCTCTGTGCTATCGTGTCTGATTGCTTATTGATTCCTGCCTAGTGAAAATCTCCCTCCACAGGTCTGCATTGTAGAGAATGTGTGCGCTTTGGTAGCCTGGCCAATATGAGAAAGCGAAAGTTCCTCCAAATAGCAGTTCAGAAGAAGGAGCTATTAACAGGGTGAATGTACACAAGGAATTTGGTGGGTTTTTTATATCCAAATTGACATCTTTCATCTTTCACATTCTTCTGCATTTAAAATGCAGGCAGGAGAGATTGTGTATGTGTTATATGTAAAATGCATACTGGAGAAAAAGATAAATTTACACTACAATGCTGATGGTTAATTTGTGAATTACAGTCTATTACTTCATAAGGCATTTCAAAATGTATTAGCACTCAGTGGCTAGAAATTCCTGTTCAATTCCTAGTTTAGAGCATACCAGCAGCTTGGTGACTCTGGTGTTTTGCCCTCTGCCTGGTCTCCTTCTCTGAGCTGGTTTCCTCGGCTGTTCATGTTCTTTCCCCACCACGACTACAGGAGCCCATGGCATTTTCTCTCTCCTTAGAAAGTTATCTTTTGTCACTCTCCCAACAACACAAGTGTCTATCAACACCTTGCAGTGCAGCCTCAAGTCTGGGTCCTGACTCCCCTTGTGAAAGAATTTATTAACTTGCTGTTAATTTTACTTCATGGCCTGGTGTCAGGGACAAGAACATGCATGAGTCAAACATCTGAGCTGTTAATTTTAATAGACTTCTGATAAGATTCTCATATGGTTTTGTTTACACAAATATGGACACACTGTTGCCAAATATGGCAACAGAAGTACAGAGTAGTTCCTAAGTTCACAAACAAAATACAAAACCCAGTGATTAGTATTTATATGGGACTCATCTCTGGAATAATATTTGATATAAATGGACAAGCATACTGAACAGCTTTCTGTAGATAAGGCTTAGTAAAAGAGACAGAGGAGAGATGGAGAGATATTTGGAATGTCATAACAGCCCAAATACTGTGATAAAAACCCCACACTGTTGTCAGGAAAAGACAGAGGATCAGAGATTTTGAACCCAAATATTCTGTCCTTGTCATTGTTTTATGATCCTGGAATGTTTGTGTTCAGCTTAGCTCCAAGTGGTGTTTTCCACCTTCTCACCAAGCATCTTTCTTACTTCACACAAAGTGTTTTCTAATTTTTTATTACAAGAAAAGTAAATTGTAAATTTGAGCACTCAGAAGTTACGATGAACAGAAAGACTACTTAGAAACTTTGGCTACTTTGATCAAAAAGAAGTAACACTCCTGCTGCTATTGATCGTTAATAATTCACAAACAAGATTTAAAGTGAATATAAGGTAAAGGAGAATTGCTATTGCTAGAAGCTCTAAGCTGTTGTCGCTTTGATGATGCTCCTTGCTGACACTGAGTGGTGCAATTACCACATGCTGATGGAGAAGAGCTGCAATTACCACATTTTCTGAGTCAAGTGCTGAGATCTTTTCAGTTGGCATTAGTATTTATTTATGTGCTTGTTGTAGGCAAATTCTGTAAAGTGCTTCCCCAGTATCAGTAACAGAATACTAGGAAGAGACCTAGATACTTCCTTCTTTTTTTCCTCACCACAAAAATCAATGCTTTGCATTAAATTTGTACTGTGAGCAGGAGTCTGTACTTCCAACCTAGCTGAAATCACTGTGGGAGTCATCGGGGAGCTCTGTGTAAGGATAGTGGTAGCAGGGAGTGCTGGAGGCCTTGAGAAATTTTTTATGAGATTGTTTTGCCCTTTATCATGGCTGATGTTTGTTTATTTATTTTTGCAAACCCGGTGGTAGAAGTTCAGATAATTAATTAGCCGTTTTTTTCTTATATTTACTAAGGACACAGCTCTGTTTGGGGAGGGACCAAAACACATTATTACCGTTTAATAGCACAATTGCAGTGATTGGCAGGGTAAAAAGCAGCTTGATTGGTTACTCATATACCTATGCATGTGTTCTTATGTCATTTTTGCTCATAAAAATATTTAACGATTGGTCTGAGTTCTGGAGCAAATTGTTTGGAAAATGTGGTGCTAAAATTAATTAATCTGTTTTCAAGAATGAAGTGACAGGAAGAACACGTTTTCACCCTTGTGACTGTCTGGACCTTGAGTTTGGAGGTGACTGGCAACAGAAGCTAGGCACATAGCTTGTTTGCCCACAGAATGTGTCATGGGGTGTGTAGATAAGGTTAAAGGAGCTGAACATTCCACATTTTTTGTATTCCTTTTGTAAAAGTATAATTTAAAAAAACTATGATGTAAAAAATTACTTTTTTCATAATTGAAATATGGGCCCAGAACCAGCGGCACAGTCTCCACTCTGGGCAGCAGATCTTTAGAAGTGGCTGGAGGAGGATATGTCATTCTCTCTGCCTTTGCTGTTTCACAGTGTGTGGAAGACAGACAAATGCCATTGTTGATAGCTCTACATTTTCCAAGTAAGACCTGGATTTTCCGGAAAAGGTGGAACAACTTAGGTTGAGTAGAAAATACAGTGGTGGTGACTCACCTCATTAACTGCATCTTGCTGATGGCCTCACATCTTCTGAATTTCTTTTTAAATTTATCTTTTCATGGCTTGCCACTCATTTGTCATGCTGACAGCCAATGGCCTTCTGAGAACACTAGCTACCATTATGGAATCACTGATGCTGAACAGAAAATGGAGAAAATAGCAAGAAATATAAAACTATTAGTCTGTCTCTAAAGCAGGTAGCTGGATAAATGATCATTGTGAAGCTGTTTCCATGTAGAAATACAGCTGTGCTGTTGGCATTAAGCAGCTTGATCTACTTCAGCTTCACAGAAGGGCCTACAACAAAAATTTCATTCTAGGTGAGGAGGAAATAGGTGTTCACAGGCTGTTGGCCATCCTTGAACTGCGCATACTAGCTCAGAGGAAATGTAGATGTATGGAGAGGAGCATAGAGGAGATGTGAGCCATTCCTCTACCTGATTCCAGCAACACTTTCTATTATGAAAACATGCCCAACTGTTTGTTTTCAGATGATCTCAAATGCCCTGTTAGTGTTTAGTGAAAATATGTCAGGATCAAGGGTTTCCCTTGGGCATCCTATGAAAAAGCTTGTGAAATGTGGAATCTGAAAATCAGCCAGAAAGGATCTTTCTGGGAAGGTGAGTTGTATTCCGAGGACCCTCTATCAGGCTTAACCTACAGGAGAGGCTAAGATGAAGTTTTCTGGAATACTTAACAGATACAGGAGCCTGCATCTTGGTCTGGCAGAAAACAGTCTTGTAAAGAATTCACTCAAGTCCACCATGTCTTATAAGGATAAATATGAATTTTCTTGTTGAAGGAAAAATAGGTTGCAGTGATAGAAACAGCCACAAGCAAAGGCAAAGCCAATGTGTGAGGGTAACCCTAAAAACTGAAGGTGTTATGGGAGATGGCAGGAAAGAGTTTTCATTACGATTGAATATTAATTAGTGACATAGCTATTAATGATGACAGTAATTAACAGAGGAAGGAAAGACTTGTCATTGTCCCAAGGGTGAGTAATCAGTCTTGGCATGTGATAAATAATGGTTCAGCAAACTCAGCAGAAAGATAATCTATCTGCCTCAGGACAACTGGAGAACAACTATACCTTCTTCCAGACTCTTGGCAACATTCAGGAATGACTTCATGTTTTTAACAGTGGGAAATTAAAATCCCCAATTTCAAGTGCTGCTTATATGCCAGAATGGCTGATCACAGGAGTTCTGGCTGAGTTGCTGCCTTCAGTTTACTTGCCCCTTTAAACCTTTCTTTTTTAATCTTGATAATGGGGAGAAAAAAGACTGGAGAACCAGATTTCAGCATTACTTGAAGTTTTCATTGTGATTTGATGAAAATTGAATAGATTTCTCAAAAGAGGCCTAGAACTGAGTACATGATAATTCTATATAAAAGTGAGTGGGACTTAATTGTGCATTAAATATTCCTATATGTATGGAAAGAGATCATGCAGAATATACTTATCATAGAATCATAGAATGGTTTGGGTTGGAAGGGAACTCTGGAGGTCATCTAGTCCAACCCCCCCCTGCACTGGGCAGGGACATCCCCAACTAGATCAGGTTGCCCAGAGGCCTGGCAAGCCTCACCTTGAATGCCTCCAGGCATGGGGCCTCAACCACCTCCCTGGGCAACCTGTTCCAGTGTTCTACCACCCTTGTGGTGAGGAACTTCTTCCTAATGCCCACTTTAAATCTACTCCTCTCCAATTTAAAACCATTGCCCCTTGTCCTTTCACTCCAGGCCTTTGCAAATAGGCCCTCTCCAGCCTTCTTGTAAATTCCCTTTAGGTACTGGAAAGTCACTAGTAGGTCCCCCTGAAGTCTCCTCTTCTCCAGGCTGAACAATCCCAGCTCCTTCAGCCTGTCCTTGTAGGAGAGATGTTCCAGCCCCCTGATCATTTTCGTGGCCCTCCTCTGGACCTGCTCCATCAGGTCCATGTCCTTTCTGTATTGAGGGCTCCAGAACTGGACACAGTATTCCAGATGACGTCTCAGCAGAGCAGAGTAAAGTGGCAAAATCACCTCTCTCGATCTGCTGGCCACGCTTCTTTTGATGCAGCCCACTATTCTAGGTGATTTTCAGCTGTCAGCTGTCACATCACTTACCAATAAGATGCCTAAGAGATCCCTGCAAGACTGAAGTCTGAGACCAGGAAAAATAGTGGACTCTGTAATCAGGAGAAATAGTGGACTTTTTAGTTTGGGGGATGACGAGAAAAATCAAGACAGATTCTGATTTGGCTTGAATCAAGACAACATATTGTAAGGTTTGGTTTTGTTTCTAACAATACAGAAGCACTTCAGTTTGAGTCTTCTTGAAATAATTTTCTAACTCCAAATGTTTTGTTCAATCTTTAGGATATTTTTGTTCTGTAAAAGGCAAAAGGGAACATTCATGTTTATGAAATAGAACATTGATAAACTTGTCAAAACAGCAGCTATTGGCTCTGGTTTTCCCCATGTTATTCAGCTAGCACTTTTTGCTATATGTGTTCTCATCTAGCAGGTAGTTTTGGACCCCTCGGACATCATTTTCTGAATAAATTTAGTAGTCACAACAAAAATTCTGTTACTCTAGGATGCACCTGGCAAGCTGGTTTCAGCAGACAGGAAAGTTCTGGCACTGATGCCAGAGGCGTTGGTTAGATGTTCTGCAAGGTACTTAACTGCCTGCAGTTCTGGTGACATCAGGGCAAAGAAACAGAACTTAAATTTGAAAAGCTGCTGAGTGGTAAAGTAGAGAGACAGGGAGAGACTGTTTAAGAGGCCATTAAAGGAGTTTGCTTGGTTTAGTGAAGTAGAGGAAAGGAGGCAATGTATCGGCTCTCTGTAGAAACACTCAGGAGAAATTATCAAGGAAGACGACTAGTTCTTTCCATTCAATAATGATACAGGTATGATAACAAATGCATATTAATTGCATACAGGCACAGTCTGAAAATCACTTGGGGCCTTCTGTTGCCGCTGGTGTGATAACTGTGCCGACAGCAGAGGGAGAATTAAACTCATTGCCCACGGTAAAGTGTGGGGAGTGAAACCCATGTTCCTATAATCCTTGTATGGGTAGGATGAGCTCATTAGCCTTCTGGCAGTCATCCTAGGAGAAGGACAGCTCTAATTCCAAACGTGGGCAGATGGAGCTCATTTAGCCCTGTTAAGGCCTTCCATCTAAGAGAAGAACACTCTAATAAAACCTTTGTCCTAAGGACTTGGCTGTCCAAGCTTGCTAGGCCCTGGCAGATGAACCTTAGGACTAAAGGGTGGGTCCAGCTCTGCACATGCTGTGTCTCACCTAAGAAAAATCCCTTGCGCAGGCTCGAGGGTGCTATCCGCTATCCTCTTTTTATCAGCGCGCTTGGAAAAGGTGCTGATGAGGAGCGTGGGTGGAGCCCTCCCTGGATCTTCATTCGCAAAGCCTAGCCATACATATTAATTGCATATTAGTAAACTTAGACTGGGAAGTTACAAGAAGATTTCTATCTATGGGGGAGGAAGGAGAGAAAAGCTCTAGAATAACTTTCCAAATAGTATAGTGGCAACTTAAATTGCTTCTATGTGGAGTTGGGAGGCATGGAATATGACCATAGAGCTGAGAATACAAGCTTCTGAGATCTCAGTCCTTTAGTGTCTGGTTCATTGATAACTTCAAGGCAGATTGAGGCAACTGCTGCTTGTTAGTTGTATCTGTTTGCCCAGTATTTAAGGGAAAGCTTATGCTTCCTTGATCCTTACAAGCTCTGCTGATTGCCTGCATGGGACAAGTGGGTTATTTCACTTGCCTTCAGTGGGGGATGAGATTCAACAAGGCCAAGTGCTAGGTTCTGCACTTGGGTCACAACAACAGGCATGGGGAAGATTAGCTGGAAAGCTGTCTGGTGGAAAAGGACCTGGGGGTTTTAGTCAACAGCCAGCTGAATATGAACCAGCAGTGTGTCCAAGTGGCCAAGACCATCAACAGTATCCTGACTTGTATCAGAAATAGTGTGGCCAGTAGGACTAGGGAGGTGATAGTCCCTCTACTCGGCACTGCTGAGATCACACCTCGAATACTGTGTTCAGTTTTGAGCCCCTCACTACAAAAAGGACATTGAGGTGCTGGAGTGTTTTCAAAGAGCAGCGAAGCTGGTGAAGGGTCTAGAGGACATGCATTCTGAGGAGTGGCTGAGGGAACTGGGGTTGTTTATCCTGGAGAAAAAGAGGCTCAGAAGAGACCTTATAGCTTTCTACAGCTACCTGAAAGGAGGTTGTAGTGAGGTGAAGGTTGGTCACTTCTCCCAAGTAACAATTGATAGGGCAAGAAGAAGTAGCCTCAGATTGCACCAGAGGAGGTTTAGCTTGGACATTAGGAAGAATTTCTTCACCAAAAGGGTTGTCAAGCCCTGGAACAGACTGCCCAGGGAAGTGGTGGAGTTGGCATCCCTGGAGGTATTTAAGAGACATATAGATGTGGTGCTGAGGGTCATGGTTTAGCAGGGACCTGGCAGTGCTGGGTTAACAGTTGGACTTACTGATCTTAAAGGTTTTTTCCAACCAAAATGATTCTATATTCCTGCTTGGTGCTGAAGACCTCTGAAGAGGGTTTACTGGTTCTCGTTGTGGAGTCATGGGTCAACTTTTATTATTAGAGGGAGTGGGAGCTGCTGTCTCCTCCTGCATAGAGTAAAGTCCACATTTCTAGTGGGGATTTCACTTGTATGGGAGAGTTACTGTGTGTGGATATAAATATTTCTCAACAAACTGTACACTGAGGAGGGCTTAGTGTTATATCTGCATCCAGACATGGCAGTGTTAGGTTGTGCTGCACATTGCTGTAACTTGGCATAGACTTGCTAAATTGCCTCCACGTGTCTTTGCTGATTGCCTTTGACTTGGACAAGTAAAATTAGCTGACTTGGGTTAAGTAGATTGCTGGGTTGGGGTCTCACCTCTCAACATGGCACAGCTCTGTGCTGGGGCCTGTACTGTTTAATATTTTTATAAATGATATTGACAGCAGCATTGAGTGCACCATCAGCAAGTTTGCAGATGACACCAAGCTATGGGGTGCTGTTGATAAGTTGGAGGGGCAAGGTGTCATCCAGAAAGACCTGGACAAGCTGGAGAGGTGGGCCCAGGTGAACCTCATGAGCTTCAACAAGACCAAGTGTAGCGTCCTACACCTGGGTCGGAAAAATCCCCACTATCAATACAGGCTAGGGGATGAGATGATAGAGAGCAGCCCTGCAGAAAAGGACTTGGGGGTGCTGGTGGATGAGAAGCTGGCCATGAGCAAACAGTGCACAGTGGCAGCCCAGAAGGCCAATGGCATCCTGGGCTGCATCAAAAGAAGCGTGGCCAGCAGATCCAGAGAGGTGATTCTGCCACTTTACTNGCTTAACTTTCTGAGTATGAGGTTTAATTAAATTTTGCTGCCCTGTCCTATTGTATTTTGATAAAATACCTTAGCTTCTACTGGATAGCACCTAGTTTTCCACTCCTATAATTACTGTGCTTAATGCTGTTTATAAGATAACAACCTTTGTACTACTTGATGGGCCCTGAAAAACTAATAAACTATCTGATGGACATTAAGGACTGGTTTGTCTGCTCCTGACCACCATCCTGCTGGTGCACTCACTGGAAGATGACAGCTCAACAGTGGCTTGGTTACAGGCACACTGAATACCACCTCCTTCTTTGAGACATTGCTTGCCTTTGACATAAGCAAGACTTTCCTCTGTCTTTTCTTGACAGAGAAGTCAGTTCTGTACTTTCAGATTATTCCCTGTGGCATTACAGATGCAAGGTGGCAGTAAATGTTCCTTCATCTCCCTGCTAGCTAGCACTTGCAAAAACCTAACTGCCTGTGTGCTGAGGTGAGAGAGAAGCAAGTGGGAGAGAACAAGTTACATGGAACCATTAGAGTAATATCTGACTTAAAGTGTATTAAGTCTCCTATCACACAGACTACTTCTTGGGATGCAGTGTGTGTCAATAGCTCTGTAATTAGTGTGGCTCAAGAAGGAAAAACATTCTGAAACCTCAGTGGAGATAAAAAAGAAAATGGAATAAAATTAATGTCAGTTCTATTGTATCTATCTCAATGTTACATCTCTCTAGGGCTCTCAAGCCCTGTGGTCTCAGTGTGTAATGCTTCTATTTTTTTTTATTATTTTTTTTAAGGTACTGATATTGTGCAGTGGCTTATGAAGAATCTCAGCATTGAGGATCCAGGTAAGGTGACCACAGCTGGGGGAGGAACAGATGCTCCATTCATATTGTGTGTGCTATTAGACAGTAGTTTCTGTTTTACTGTGGTCTAAAATACTAGTAAAACACCAAGGTTGATTTAAGCATTGGAGGAAAGGAGGAGGGAAAGAGATAAGGATCAATATCTTAATTCAGTCTTGCACTGCACCACAGAGAAAGCATTTTGTAGGAGTCTTAGCCTGTCTCTGAAATTGTTGATACCTAAAGAAGAGTGATTGATTCTAAGGTTGTTCCCAAACTTTGGAAGAAAGTTGGTGAATGTGTGTGGTTAAACAGGCAAATGCAGTGGCAGATTTTCATAGTGTGAAGAAAGGTAGTCATGACTGACACAACATACTGGTCAAGGATGACACAGACACCATCATGGATAAGGAACTGGCTGGCTGACCGCATCCAGAGGGTAGTGGTTAATGGCTCAAAGTCCAGCTGGAGATCAGTGACAAGTGGTGTCCGTCAGGGCTCTGTGCTGGGGCCTGTACTGTTTAATATTTTTATAAATGATATTGACAGCAGCACTGAGTGCACCATCAGCAAGTTTGCAGATGAAACCAAGCTATGGGGTGCTGTTGATAAGTTGGAGGGGCAAGATGTCATCCAGAAAGACCTGGACAAGCTGGAGAGGTGGGCCCAGGTGAACCTCATGAGCTTCAACAAGACCAAGTGCAGGGTCCTACACCTGGGTCGGAACAATCCCCACTATCAATACAGGCTAGGGCATGAGATGATGGAGAGCAGTCCTGCAGAAAAGGACTTGGGGGTGCTGNCTGGAGGCATTCAAGGCGAGGCTTGACAGGGCTCTGGGCAACCTCATCTAGATGGGGATGTCCCTGCCCAGTGCAGGGGAAGTTGGACTAGATGACCTCCAGAGGTCCCTTCCAACCCTAACCATTCTATGATTCTATGATTCTATGATCATGGGATCAGATGATGGCTACTAATTTATCACAGCAGATAGACAAATAGATAATCGTCTATAAACAGTGATCAGTGCATAGGCACAGTCCAGATACACTCTTCAGAGGAACCAAAATCATTTTAGCACAGTTAGTAACTATTGGGAAAAGAGGAGGAAAAGCTCTGCAGGTCCAGAAGTTTGTTTTCCTTTCCTGGAAAGGGGAAAAATCCAGCATCTCACCTCCCAGTTTGTTTCTGCTGCCTACTGTCACCCTGTGAAAGCAGAAATATAGACAGTATTGTATCACCCAAAGCAGCCCTATATGCACATCCTGTCTCATGAGTCCCGTCAAGCTCTGAATCTGAATTTCAGCTGCAGACAATAGCTTTATTATCTACCTGGGGGGTGCATGAGCAGCTGACATCTATTGCAGCTCTGAGAAAGCTGATGCAGCTTTTGACAGCTGACGTTAGTTGAAAATCTGTGCAGATGTGCCTCTGTGCTGGTGAAGGCTGCCCTGGCAGTGCTAGGATATGTACTTGCCTTTGCCTCCACACCATTTCCTCTAATGAATGGCAGGGTTTGTCTTTATGAATAAACATGCTGCTAATGACATGGTGTTGCAGGTGGTTGTTGGATTTGGTAGAGGCAAGTGGAGTTCAGTGATGGAACAAGCTTCTTATGACCTGTCACCTGTGGTAGATAATGTGCTTTAAATTGCATTTCAGACTCTAGAGCTGAACTGATGTGTGACATTTTGTGAACACGAAACTGGCAGGTTAAACATTTGAGCAGTGTTTCATCTGTATTGTATGGCTGATTTCTGCTCTCTTGCTTTGCATGGTTTAGTTGGAAGGCATAAGGATGCAGTGTGGGTACAGAGAGGCATGTGTGTGCCAGGTCTTTGCATGAGTCATCCCCAGAGCCACTGTAGAAAGCAGAGGAGTGTGCAGTGCATGTCCTCCTGACACATCCCTGATGTTTTCTCTCTTTCACAGCAGAAGCAATACACTTGGGAAGTCTTATTGCTGCACAAGGTTATATCTTTCCAATCTCAGACCATGTCCTCACCCTGAAGGATGATGGGACCTTCTATCGTTTTCAGGTTGGTGAGCCATTCTGCCTTCCTTGTGGCCCCTTCTACTGTCCCTGCAATAATACTGCTGAAATCACCACTCATTATCCCTAAGCATCTACCAAAGTAGGTCTATGAAGTTATCTTGGTGGAGTCCTTAGGAAGTTATGAAGTGTCTTCAAAAAGATCTGCTTTAGAATCCCTAATCACTCTCTTCTACTTTCTGACCCACAGTTTTTACATAAATGAACAGATGTATCCTGTGATTATATTTGATATGTGATTTCAAGGCTGTTGTACTCAGCTTTGAACTGAACCAGGAGAAAGAAAATGGCTTTCAAGCTCTAAGCCAGGCACAGAATTGAGTAGGAACCCTTCTGTGCAAAATGGACCAGGACAAACTTTGGAGTTGGACATTCAAGCTCTGGCACAGCAGAAAATTCAGATTTTTTTTTATCCTCTTGTGGTTACAGATAGATGTGAGAGAGGGCAAGCTGCAGGCTTTGGCACCTTTACAAAGGATCTGTAACCTTGGCAATTACATAAGCTGGGACATATCTATCCCTCAGTGTCTCTGTGCCTCTAGATGTGTTGAATTTTTAAAGCATCCTGTGCTTGAATTCCGTGCCATGTCCAAAATCTGCTGCTGTCAACTTCCTAGATAACTGAGTGCTTGTTATGCAGCAACTCCTTTTGGATGGATTGTATGACTTTAAAAGAAGCAGTAAGTTCAAACCTGGAGTCTACTGCCTAATCCTGCTGGCTCCATTTGTTTTTTTCTATTACGTGATCCCAGCTGACTCCCTTATCTTTCTTGTGACCTCTCTTCTGTTCACCCTTCTGTTCCTCCTTCACATTTTTTTCCTCTTTTTTAGTTTTTATTTGAAAAGCCTGTTCTTCTCTTTGCATCCGATGTTGCTGATCATGCCCACTGCCCTGCTGCTAATGTGGTATTTTGCTACCATATGAGACTGATGGCACAGTGAACAAAGAAACCCAGGATATCATGGATCTCCCCTTATCTCACCCCACCTTCTGGTTACCTGACATTGAGACTAAGATTTTTCATTACAATTCCCTTGCTTTTCTGCAAGTCCTGTTCTTCCCGTCATGTAAGATTTGGCAGAAGCAGGGGTAATACTGACTGTCCATTTAGTTGTAGTTTTTCTCTATTTTAAAAGAATGACACTGTAAGAAGTTGTCCTGTGCAGCTCTCAGGAGTTAGATTTCAGTGTCTTTAATTTCTTTTCCTTATTTTAAGCCTGTGTAAACCACATCATCAAATTGTCTGAACTGCTTATTGACCTTTCCCTACAGCTTTTGCTTATTCTTTGCCTGTTGTCATTTCCTGCAACAGTTCTCCTTGGGTCTTTTCTGCAAAAACAACCTGATAGAATTGTGATAGTTTTCCATTACTCTCCTCTTGTCACTTTCTACCTCACATCAGTCCCTCCTTTAACAGTAGTTCATTTCGTGAAGTTCATAAGATATGTACTAGTGAGGAGCACTGAACCCTGTATTGTTTGAGTCCTACATGTTTCCTCACTGTACTTTGGTGCAAGGAGTAATCTGTGTGTAATGTCCAACACCCATTTGTAGCATTACAGCAGTAATGCAAAGCAGTGTTCTGTAATTTGTGTGATCACATGGACATTATTTTTCATTCATGTTAAAAATTGAAATACAGCCACATGTAGTAATATCTTTAATTACAGCAAATGGAGTATGCAGACTTGGACAGAAAACAAAACCAGCAAGCTTAGCAGGACTTCTGCTTCCAGAATGACTCTGATCAGCTGAGTTTTCACCTTTACCATCTGTTATATTTAAAAAGTAAACTGTTGTGTAGGCTACCAAACACACCAGTAGCTGCTTCAAAAAAGGAAGCGCTGTGTAGCATATATAAAAGGTCATGAAGTTTCTTATGCTCAAAAAAAACCCAAAAAGATTCAGAGTGCCTGTGAGTTTCTGGGGATAAAGAGTAGGAGGTCCACATTCAGATGAGCTGACTAAGATGAATATCTAAAATGTCATCAGGATACTGGACGTCATCCTCATGAGATCCTTGTATTACAGCATCTCTATTGACCTGCAGTGAGAAATGTTAAAGGTGATACCTTCCTTGAAAAGCATCCTTACTGTTGGTGAGATCTGTAGCAGTGTTTCCCTGGAGGGCAGAGACTGGGTGGTAGTCTTTGTGAGTCTTCTTTTTGTACTTATAATGCTTTTCTGCATCTGAATTGGTTTTGATCTCTTAAATTACAAAAATGTGTGTGTTTTTATTTAGGCACCATACTTCTGGCCTTCAAACTGCTGGGAACCAGAAAACACAGATTATGGTGAGAGTGTAATTATTTCCTTGTAGGAAGTTAGTACAGAAAGTGTGATGGAAAAAACTTTATTTGAAATAATTACTATTGGCCATCTAAACCCTTCATCAGCAGAGATTTTTTGTCAGACTGCAGCATCAGAGGCAGATGTCTGCCTGTCTCAAATAAATGAAGTGAAATCCCAGGGTGTCTCAAGTCCATAGAACTGGAGCCATCAAGTTTAGTGGGGCCAGGGGTTTACCTACTGTTACCTTCATGTTCCTATAGCTCTATTCATTTTGGCAGGATTTATGGCAAGCAAAATACTGCTCCTTGGGAATCTTAAATAATGCCCAATATTGCTTTTGTGGGAGAACATACTTTGATCTGTAGCTGAATCTGATATGCTGATCAATAAAAAGTTACCTCATCTGGGCACTTACCTGCCAGATCAATAAAGCAGTATATAACTGATGGCAAACCAAAGCTAAAGTTCTCTGACATATGACATCAGACTTATTTTTCCCATTTTTTTAAGACTACCAGATGACAGCTGGTAAAAAAGAGAAGGCTGAGCATGGTTTATGAGCTAATAAACTGCAACATAGAATCATAGAATCATCTGGGTTGTAAGGGACCTCTGGAAGTCATCTAGTCCAACCCCCCTGCAGTGGGCAGGGACATCCCCAACTAGATCAGGTTGCCCAGAGCCCTGGCAAGCCTCACCTTGAATGCCTCCATGCCCACCTCCCTGGGCAACCTGTTCCAGTATTCCACCACTCTTGTGGTGTGGTAAATATGTGAGTGCCTGTAGACAGCAATAATACATAAAGAAAATATGTCCATGTTGTTATCTTTAGCTATCTGCATGTAATATTGCTGTCTCTTCCAGAACTGCACTTCTTTTACAGTTAAATGATAAAATCAATTGTTGCATCTTTGTGTGGTATTGGAAGAGGAAGTGAATCCATGTGTGCGCTCGTAAAACAGGAGCTCCTGGAAGTCCTTCTTTTGAAGTATCTCATAATCTAAGATCAATTTAGAACTCCTCCCAAATAATCAATTCTATTGTGAGGTTTGGGGGTTTTCTTGAGGTTTTTGGAGTTGTTTGTTTTCCTTATGGATTCTGGAAATCATTTGCTGGGGTTGAGAAGTAGCCTGCAATGGTTTCTGCTCATTTGCAGTCCCCATCTGGAGGGAAGCTAGCACAGACTTATGTGTTTATCCTAGTGAGAGAACTGCTTAGGAGAAAACATGATGCTATTCCTTATATGCAAACTAATTTCCAGATTTTACAGCCACCATATATAACTGTCTTAACTATGCCAAATATGTATTCTGTAAATATCAGAATAACAATCTGAAGAGGGAAGTTCTGTTTTTTTCTGTGGTGTCTGATAAATAACTGGTTTCATAGTCACATTATTATGCTGCAAGGGCATTGAGTGGAGCAGTACACCTCAAAATAAAGCCATATGTGAGCTGACCCATAGCTGGACAGGCTGCAACTGCATAAGCTATGAGCCCTGTAGTGACAGATTTTCATCTGTCCCAGAAATCTCTAACATATGCTTCTAATCAGTCTTTGCATATCAGAGGTCTGTACAGATGGAGTCTTCCCAGGAATTAATCCCAAACTAGCAGTAGACCCAAATAAAACTGAAATCCCAGCAGCACTTCATACTTTTTTTTATTTGCATGAATCCACTCACAGGACAGGAACTAACTTGCTAATGGCAGGTCACTGCCTAGCATAATGAAATACTAGTGCTGTAAATGGCTTACAGAGGAAACTACCCTTGAGATGTATAAAGATGAACTGATCAGCTCTGGTTACCATGCATAGTATTTGCTCATTATGCTGAAATTAAAGGAATATCCCAGAATAGAATTACATGAGTAGCACTGTGGTTTTTTCATATATTTTCAATAGGAGAATAAATTTCCAATGGGAAAACATCCATGAAGGTGTCAGAAAATTGTATTCACCAGCAAACCAAACCCACATGGTTTTCAAGGAGAAGCTGAAATTTTCTGAAAAAGATTTATTGCATTTTCTGTAGATGATGCTTTTCCTTCTGCCCTGCTCCACTTCGTTACACTGTTGGACAACAAGTACCCGGCCCTGCAGCATGAGAGAGAGCAAAACAAAGCTATAAAATTAACATTTGGGTTCAACTCAAAATTAAAGCACTGAACCTCTCTTATGCATCTCAGACCTGACTGTATATCCAGACTGTGCTGGAGACCTTGTTTCAGCCTATAAGGGAAATGGGGTGAGCTGACAGGTCCAGCTGAGGCTTTCCCGGAAGGCACCCTGGGACTGGTTTGGTGTTATGCACTTGGGCTCAAACCTCATTGGTTTCAGCAGTGTCTGCCTGTGGTGAAATGTGAGAAGGCTTTTCATAACCACTTGAAACGTGTAGAATAAGTGGATGGAGCATATGGAAAAATGCTCAGATCATACCTTTATGATCTAGCCCTTATTTCTGTTTTCATTTCAATATCCTGAACTTTATTTTACTTTTTTAAACAGAAGGGGAAAAGAAGCATGCAGGGCTGCTCACTTAGGCAGGCATATTCCCAAAGTGTGTGGGGGGAACAGGTTGCTAATGGTAAATCTTTTACCAGCCTCAGAAGAAACTGTGCCTTTCTTGGATGTCTTCTTAGGTCCTGGTATCTACTCTCAGCACTTTTAAATGAGATGTCCCAGGTGTTTAAGGCCTCTGAGATTACTAATGAGTGATGTCAGCTAGGTATTCAGCCCTCTTATTCCTTGCCTCGTGTTGCCTTCTGATGAGAGCCAACAGAGCACTGAGCACTTTTTTTCCTCTTTTTAAGGTCTGGGTGCTAATGATCTGTCTGTAATTGTTTTCCATTCCCTTTCTCCCTTCAGCCATCTATCTTTGCAAACGGACCATGCAGAACAAAGCTAGGCTGGAGCTGGCGGATTATGAAGCCGTAGGTACACTGCTGCTAGAGTTTACAGCTGAGCGAGTGGGGGGTCGGGAGAGCTTTGCCTGACAATTGAATGTTGCTTTTTTGTGCTTTGGGGTCAGCCTTTACTGTGTCTTTTTGGAATTGGTAGAATTGTAGGAAGGTTGATCTGGAGACATCTGGAAGGTGATTGGGGGGCATCCTTGGCTTTGCAACATCTCAAATTAAAGCATCTGCTGTATAGCCAGACCTCCAAGATTGAGGCAAATGACACAAAATTTTACTGTGATTTCCTGTTTCCAGTTAACAGTTCCTGGTTTATATAGCAGATATTAACACATGGAAATGATGAATTACTGGGCAATTAAATTGTTTGTGACCCATCCAGTTACAAAAGTTTTCAGATATTAGACTTGGACTATTTTGAATGCACCATATAAAAACTATTACTTAAGCTTATTCAGGGCATGTTTTCTGTTATGAAATGACAGAAATGAAATGATAAAAATATCCCCAACTTTGGCTTCAGATTGTGCAGGGTTTGCGTGGAGAGGAGTGGGAAGATGGAGGCAGGAGAAGCAGGGGTGATGTGAGTTTCTTTGAATACCAGCAGTGTAGTGTTCTTACCAGCTGAACTGTCTATCATACTGACTTTTTTTTTACTAACTCAGCCATGTAATAGCTGAATTCCAATTTTTTGTTTGTTTTTGTTTTGTTGGAGGGTTTGTTTACAAGCTGGTTCTAGTGGACTTCTGGGTTCATATTCATTACAATGAAAATATCTATATTGCTTATATTTCAGTGTGTTTTCTTTTCCAAGAATAGTCTTTTTCCTTCTGTCCATACCTTCTACATTTTGGGACTTCAGTGCACATGGATATATATACATGCCATTTGAGCCTTTCAGTGAAGAGAATGCAAAAAATTTCACTTATCTAGTCCATCCTGGAAATGCATCCAGAGTTCCCAACAGTTCTGATCTTGAAGTATAGGCATAAGAGAAGGAATATAATAATCTGTGTGCACTTACACATCCTTTTGCTGAGTTTTCTCTTCTGTATATTGCTGATTTCATTATCAAAACCTTTAAAATTGTTCATAGTCAACCAATTAACTGTAAGGACTCTAAAGATCTATCATAAAGCAACAAAGGGCTGTTCAGCAGTGCACACATTCCCACACACATGCAGCGAGGCTATGGCTTAGTACTTCTGCACATTGAGGTCTACTGAGAGTAGCAATGCTCTAGTGATGGCGAATAATTAGATCTTGGCTGTCTCTCTCTTTTTTTCTTGTGATTATTGCATTGCACAATTAGAGATTACTTCTGCATTCAAACTTTGCTCTCTTAATTAGAGACAATCAGATAAGAGTGGCACTGACTCTTCCTGGTCATTATGGGAGCTGAAGCGGATCCAGCAATGGAGATGTAAGCTAAGCACAAGTGAGGGAAACAGGCTTACAGGAGTGGGAGGGAGCCCTGTACATTTGGTACACCCTTTTGGAGATGTAGCATGAGAAAGCTTCTCCATAGGCATCAGCACTGAACTGAAGTTCCCAAAGAGAATGGGGACATCTTCTCATTTTTTAGGTTCCGCTTGCAGCATTCATAGAAAACCCACCATTTATACTGGTAGAGCAGAGTTCCTGACGATATGATTAAGCTTACATAATGTCATTCAGTTTTGTTTATAATTGGCCAAACAGAAGCACAATTCAAATATTGCTTCAGTTGGTGATGTTTCATTGGCTTGAGCATATTTACTCCAGAGGGTACATGTGAACATAATTTAAAACAAAATAAATAATAAGAAACCCACAAGAACTTGGTTTTACAGATAATTACAGGTAGTTCTTCCTTGTAGCTACAGTTGAAGAAATGATCACAGTTCAGCACAACTGTAAACCATTTGCTTAACTGTTTTCCTCTGTGTATATGGACTGAAACTCTTACAGGGACTTGGTGGTAACAAGGCCAAGCATTATGCCTTGTGTTATACAACAGTTTAAAGTAAATAATAGAAAAATTTCTAGCATTGAAATGCACACACTTAAGTACTTTCTTGAAATAAAGGGAATAGATATAAAAAGAATAGCAGTAGAACTAATAGTGTTAATTTTCAAGGAATATTTGCAACAGTTGGCCAACTGTAATGGAGAAGAGTGTCAGGTTAATGGTCTCGTAGGCCTTCTTATCAGGGTGGGGGTGGATACATGACTTAGGGGTATCATTTGAGTCTGAAATTCTGGACGTGTCCCGAGTTTGACCTTGTGATGAAGTCACATCCACCTCCAAATATTCAGATCATGATGCTCTCTGTAATGAGTCTGAACCAGAGCTCTTATTTCACATGTAGAGCAAGGCTCCATCTGGACCCAGTCTTTTTCTGTTAGCAGTATTCATTGTTCATACAAGCAAGCCATTTCCTTTTCTGAATCATCCTGGCAATCCCCAGCCTGCAGTGCTGTGCAGCTGCATAATGCTCACAGCAGTGACCAGGACTGAGCAGAGCAAGGGATGCTAAGGCTTTGCACCTCAGCAAAAGCCTGAAGAGAGCAGTGGGGGGAGGAAGGAAAAGTGGGGATGAGAGGGAAACATGCACGTGGCAACCATCTGCTATCAGAAAGGAAAGATTTCAGCCTCACAAAGCCTCCCAGTGTTATCTTTTGGGAACAGGTCCCTCATTATTTTCATAGTAGAGCTTAGGCTGTCTTCATCACACTCCATTACTACTCCCTGACAAGGCTCTCTTGGCTGAAGCTGTGGGGCTACAGCACAAAACAATGAGTTACAACCTTGCTTTGCCTGCAAAACAGTTCACCTGGAACCAACACTGACTTCTGTGTCTTAAGTTTTCCAGCTTAAAAAAACCAAAACCTATTGGAGTAAAATAAACACCCACCATGCTAACTGTACTCTTAAGAAAATGTTGCAATTTCATGGATTAATTGTGCTTACTGTTTTCATCTTTTATCAGGAAAACTTAGCAAGACTTCAGAGAGCATTTGCAAGAAAGTGGGAATTTATCTTCATGCAAGCTGAGGCCCAAGTGAAGTGAGTAATCCTGGAGCACTGAACTGCAGCAGTATTTAGAGCTGTGAAGGGAAGGGGATTCTGCACAGATAAAACTTCTCTGTCACAGTATTTACTGCAGCTAAGCTCGGAAAGTGTTGGTGAATTTTAATCACTGTCAGACTAGAAGCAGTAGGGAGCCAATTCTGAAAGTTTGTACCAGAATCTGAAAGATGGGTTTAATTTTCTCTGCATGGAAATGCTGGTCAGGAGCTCCCGAGCCTGTATTCACCATGGGAGCTTGGACAATTTGTTTGCCCATTCTGCTTGTACTTTAGTGTAGTATTTTTGTTTTGTGTAAAAGGAAAGAACAAAACTTTGTCATCTGTCCGTGTTACTCTATGTTTTTAAAGTATTTCAGAATTTAAAAGTACTGGTACTTTAAAGTGATGATAAGGGTGATATTTACAGCAGACTGGATTTGATTTTCTCAGACCAATCCCCACTTGACTCCATTATACCTCTACTCTCTACAATCTGACTTGTGCTACTAGATTAGTGTCGTCGTCATCGTGGCTAGGCTTCACAAACAAAGATCCAGGGAGGGCTCCATCCATGCTCCTCATCAGCGCCTTTTACAAGCGCGCTGATAAAAAGAGGATAGCGGATAGCACCCTCGAGCCTGCGCAATGTTGTTTTTTTTTAGGTGAGACACAGCATGCGCAGAGCTGGACCCACTCTTTAGTCCTAAGGTTCATCTGCCAGGGCCTAGCAAGCTTGGATGCTGGCAGCCAAGTCCTTAGGATGGAGGTTTAACCTCTTAGATGGAAGGCCTAACAGGGCTAAAGGAGTTCCATCTGCCCGGGTTTGGAATCAGAGTTGTCCCTCTCCTAGGATGACTGCCAGAAGGCTAATGAGCTTATCCTACCCATACAAGGATTATAGGAACCTGGGTATCACTCCCCACACTTTCCCGTGGGCAATGAGTTTAATGCTTCCTCTGCTGTCGGCACAGTTACCGCACCAGGGGCCACAGGAGACCCCAAGTGATTTTCAGACTGTGCCTGTAGATTAGTGTGGAGAACAGAGTATCACTTACTTGAAACATACTCAGATTTAGTATTTAGTAGATTTAGTATTTAGTATCCCTATTCGTAACTGAAATCTGCTTCTTTTTCTCATCTCCCTTTGTGAAAACAGTTTGAAACCTTCCAATATTTTGAGCATGTTTTCATTATTGCTGCAAAGTGGGTGTGGTCCCGGGTCTACAAACCAGCACCTAAACTCCTCCATATCTGTTTTGTGCATGTAGCTGTCACCTGTAGAATGGAAAGGCTGATGAAGATAGTGCACGGAGCAGCAGTTCTGACACTCTCAACCACTAGAAGGAATTTGCACTTTCAGCACTAGGTGCTAAAAAGTTAAGGAACATAATTCCTTGAGGGTGTGACTGAAGTGTATGCCTCAGTATGTCTTTGTATATCTTTGATTAACTCTTTGGAGTTTTGTTTAATTCTTTGCTTAATAACATTGTAATTATGCACTATTTAAGTATGTGGTAATTATCCTTTAATTTACATGGTAATTAAGGGATTTTTTTTCTAACCAGAGTATCAGCATTGTGTTTGAAAGAGAAAGAAGTTAAGGTAGCAGTTGTACTTTCAATTACTTAAAGGTTTATTGCCAAGTAGGGAAAAAAAAGTCAAAACAGAATTCTGCATTCTGTCTACAGAATGTTTCAGCTTCTTGATTCCCAGTTCATGTGATGGTTCAGCCTTCAGGTTTCCAAAAAAGCAGGGTTGGAATTTATGCTGTAATTCACAGTACTGAATTAACTAAAAAGGAAAACAAACCAAAAATACCTGAAAACATCAGGTATTTTAACATCCTGATTACCAAGTTCTGCTCTGCCTTCCACCTCTTTGTTTGCACACAGGATTTCCATTGTTGTACCTGCATTGCTCATAAACTGCACCCACAGAACATCTAATTATGTTGTCTTCATAGTTTAAAATGTGAAATACTGAGTTATCAGTAAGTTTGGGTATTTGAGCCAAGAACCCAGATTCAGCATAAAGCACCTGTGAAGCACCAATTCATGGAGCCTACGAAGAGTCCTTACAGTTTATGTGCACTGTGTGGTGTGAGGTTGGCAGAAGACTTCACCTTCCCCTTTGGCCAGGCATGAAGGGCTCGCTCAGAAAAAAAGAGTTTTGGGGCTGGGTGTCTGTATCTGCTCCTCGGGACAGTGCAGTGACTGCTGTCTGGCAGCGGGGACAGAGGCTGGGCAGAGCTGGTTTCTTAGCTTAGCCTGGCAGGGGGAATGCTAAGTCTTTCCTGCCAAAAGCAAACTTTGGAGGACTCAGGCTATTTATGAGGAAAGATGTTCAGAAACTTCAGTTTCAGTCCCCTGTTCTCCTTGGTACATTTCTAGCACAGAATTAGCCAAGGATCGCTGCCCCTCCAAGAGAAAAACAGGAGAGAGGAGAACCCGATGGTCAGAAATCCTAGCTCCCATGGGTTTTTTCCTTACTGCTTTGATTTTCCTGGGTAGCAGCAATGCAGAACCCAGCACAGGTACACTGTCAGCTTTTCAATCCTGCTCTGGAGGCAAAAGTGGTTCCTCCTTTCTTGTGCCTTATCCAGTGTCTCTGCAGGTATATCTTGCAAGCCAGTGGTGACTTTCCTGTGCTAATGTGTAGAGCTGAGCACAGGAGTGAGGCACCAGACGTGCTTTGCTCAGTTCTGCCATGAGACAAGGGAACAGCTGCTTTGAACAACCTCTGGCTGCCTTTGATCTGTATGCTTTGAGTGAGTAGATTTACTAACTGCATCAGGACTGAAATGATTTGAGTTGCTGTTGTACTGGCCCAGTTGCATGTCCCTAGGGTGAGCTCTGGCTTGCACAGGGCCATATAGCTAGCTCAGCTCCAGTTGCCTGTGCTGTCACTCCTAGCTCTGCCAACAGTGGGGCAGGTGGGCAGAGCCCTAAGGAGGGTGGTCCCAAGTACTACCTGTGCTGTTTCTGCTGGCAACATCTGGGATAGCTGCCCCTTCATAATCTGTGGTCATAGCAGTGGGGCTGCTGAGACACCAGAGTGCAAAGGGACCTTCTGACTTGGACCTCCATCCAGCACTGGCAGAGAGCTTCACCTGGTCTCCTCTGAGAGCCAAAGCCAAATACGGACTTCACCAGCCTACCAAATTAGAATCTGGGAACAGGGAATCAGGAAAGGTTGTTTTCCTCACCAGATGAAAAGCAGGTGTTAAAATAAATTTTCCACCTTAATAAGAAAACCTTTTTGACACGTTGGAGGAAATATCAGTGATATTTTGTCCATGGTACATGGCATTGCAAACAGGAATGTGAAATTGCTGTACAAAAAAGTAAATTTCTGATATTTTTTTGTTGTGGGGCTGAAATCCCAGCTAGCAAAGAAGAAAGCATTACTTTTATGTTGACTCATATATTTATGCTTTTGTTTTCAGAATCGACAGGAAAAAGGATAAAACAGAAAGAAAGATTTTGGACAGCCAGGAAAGAGCATTCTGGGATGTGCACAGGCCTGTGGTAAAGCTCTTTTTGAATGATGAGATTTTCCAGGTTTTGACAGGAAAGTTTTAGTGCTAGTAAGCACTGTGCCATGCACAAAGTCATCGCCTTTAAAATCACCCCATGGATTTTCCTCACAGTTCAAAACACACCAAGTGTCTATAAGATTATTGTAGGCATCTAGATATGTGCATGCATGGACCTATTAATTCGGAAATATATGATAAAATGTGAAGTTTGGAACGTTGTTTATTGTGTGTATGAAAGGAAAGCATCTTAGCTAGTTTGGCTCAGAGTTCCTGAAAAAAGCTCCACTTCTTAGCTATTTCCTTTTGGTGCCCAAGTTATGAGTAAATGGATTGGATGCTGAGATGCCAACTTTGGATATATGCAGTCCCTTGTTAAGCAAGGATAATTTATGAGACACAAACTTCAGGAAATAATTTTGGATAAGATCTAATTATATATTTTAGAAAGGCAAGGTAGCATGGAGATTGTAAACAGAAGAGTAATAGGATCGCCATCTGTTTTCAGCCAGGCTGTGTGAACACCACAGAAATGGACATTAGAAAGTGTCGACGTATAAAAAACCCACAGAAGGTGAAAAAGGTCAGTTTGACTTTCTGGTGGCTTTGGGGGTTCTTTTTGTTTGTTTGTTTGTTTTTCAAATGGAGATCACACTTGACATCTACAATCTATCAGTTTCCCAATAAGATCCAAAAGAAGTGTTTTGCAAATACCTGTTTGGTTTGGGTCTAATCTGTGAGTTTACTATTCCTGTTTTACCAGCTGAGTGGTACAGGCTCAGTGACTAATAGAGCTGAGAAGGACATTAAAGAGCTCTGTGTCCCAGCTGGCTATGCGCTCCCATAACATGAAAAGTAATTGGAGAAAGTACCTAGGTCCCATTTTCAGAAATTATTTGGGCACAGATTTTTCAGAACTGTTTACCTATCTTAATCATTTCAAATGCTGGATCATTAGCAACTTGGGTGTCTGATTTCCAGCAAGTTTTCTGTATATATATAGAATCATAGAATCATTTAGCTTGGAAAAGACTTTGAGATCATGGAGTCCAGCCATAAACCTAACACTGCCAAGTCCCACTAAGCCATGTTCTTAAGTATCACACCTCCATGTCTTTTTAAATCCCTCTAAGGATGGTGACTCCACCACTTCCCTGGGCAGCCTGTTCCAGGGCTTGACAACCCTTTCTGTGAAGATATTTTTTCCTAATATCCAATCTAAACCTCCCCTGGTGCAACTTGAGGCCGTTTCCTGTTGTTTTGTCACTTACCTGTTTTGGAGGGGACACTAGACTCCTGAACTTCCATTGGTAGTTAAATTGCAGCAGAGCTATTCACATGTCTTTTAAGAAAAGAAAAAACACTAAATGAAAGGGTAACTGATACTACTTTCGGTGCAGGTCTCTGTCCTGAAAATGAATGGCTACAGGTCAATCTCCATGTTTTTGTTTAGAGAAGTTTAGATGAACTCGACCCATTGACACGTGGTTAAGCCCTTTCTTCAATGTGTAGTTTTGTAACAAGAAAATAAACCAAGTGAAAGAAAATGGCATTGCATTAGGCTCTAGACCTTTCTTCTCCGCTTGGTTCACCACAATGACCACTCCCAGTGTTCACCCTGCAATTGTTGACACATGCAGTCTTAAGAGCTCCTAAGAATTATCATCTGCATTTTAACATTTAAAATAAACTCTTTTCTTAATGTGCCTGCAGACCTTCCAAGTGCAGGCATCTGTAAACATGGTCTGATCTGTACATTCTGCTCCAGGCTGAATGATTATTGACCTGTGTGGATGTAAATAGTAGGAAATTGCCGGCTTGCTACCTCACTGCTTTGCATATGGCACTCTTGCTCATTGCATAAAAGAGAGCAATGCCTTAATCTTTTCTGTTTCTTGGTTCCTCACAGTCAGTTTATGGGGTTACAGAGGAGTCCCAACCCCAAAGCCCTGTTCATGTGCCATCCCAACCTATACGCAAAACTACAAAGGAGGATTTCCGGAAACAAGTAGGTGGATGGCTGTATGGTAGCTCCCCTGAGAACTGTTATCTGGGGGGAAAAAAAGGATATAAAGTTATTGAGGTATAAGCAAAAACAATTGTATACTTTACCTATGCTTGGTCCTCATGTGCTTTATGTAAAGTATTAAATATTTAAAGATACATATATGTATTTTTGTTAAGCAATGTTGTTGTGTGATGATACCTATTATGGGTAACACTGACCTTTGAATCTACTATTATTCTGTCTGTGGCCCAGTAGACAGATTAATTTCCAGTTCACTGAGGATGTTTGAAAAGTGGGCAGTGACAAAGGCTAGGGAAGAAGCTAGCATCCTGGGGCACAGGCTGGGGACAAATGGTAAGGGAAGGCATCATTCTGTACATGACTGTTAGACTGTACAGTCAAAGCTTTTAGGGAACTGGGAAAAAGTTATTTGCACAATGACTCTAAGGAACGGGCAGCTATCTCCTACATCCTTATCCTGGCACAGGGAGCTCTCTCTCAAAATTACTTTTCTGCAACAAGTAGCGCTCAGTGAAGTACAGACAGGAGTCCTAGGTCAGCATTTCAGTAAAGGCAGCTTTAAATATGTTTCTCAGGCAGCCAGTTTTAGGATGGTCTCCTGAACTAAACCTGAACACTAAATTTCTTGAGCTTTTCCCATCACAGGCAACGTAGGCTGCAGAGTACTGTGACAAGCTAGTTCACAGCAGAGTGCAAATATGCTGTAGAACTATTACTCGTCTTGTGATGCCGGTCAGAGAAATGGAAGAGAGGAGTGTGGTGTAAAAAGGGGATCATATTGCATCCTGAGTAGTCTAGGAACCTCAGCCCTAAATATGTGCCTTTCCTGCTTTTAATTATGTCTTCTGAAGCTTCCCCTGGGGCTTTGCAATAAGAATGGAGACTCCTGTTGGAAGCAGTTAATCAGCCTCTTCTGATACCTAGGGAGGGGTCCCATTTCCTTCTGAATTCCTTTGAAGCTGTTTGGAAAGAGGAATCAATAGTGCATTGGGGTGTGATCAATGCCTGCTGTAGAGCTCATGGATTGTTAATGTCCTTGCCATCTCTCTCCTCAGATAACTTTTCTGAACATGCAGATAGAGAGACATTGTTTAAAGATGTCCAAAGTAGCAGAAAGGTGAGTGGCCCTGTTTGCATGATTTCCCATCCTTTCCTCATCTCTAGTTTGCATTTCCAGAAAGCGAGCAGGCAGAAACACACAAAGGCTGGTCCTCTTTCTGTGCATCAACCCTTCCCCCACCATCACTGGCTGTGCTGCTGCCTTTCTGCTGATCACTGATACCTCTGCACTGGCTCTTCTGCCACTGAGAAAAAAAATAGGTGAAAAATGAGGATGCTGTTGTACTGTGAAAGCAAAAGAAACAGTGTGTATGTATGTATGGCTAGGCTTCGCAAACGAAGATCCAGGGAGGGCTCCACCCACGCTCCTCATCAGCAACTTCTACAAGCGTGCTGATAAAAAGAGGATAGCGGATAGCACCCTCGAGCCTGCGCAATGGATTTTTTTTTTAGGTGAGACACAGCATGTGCAGAGCTGGACTCACCCTATAGTCCTAAGGTTCATCTGCCAGGGCTTAGCAAGCTTGGACACTGGCAGCCAAGTCCTTAGGATGTAGGTTTTATTAGAGTGTCCTTCTCTTAGATGGAAGGCCTTAACAGGGCTAAAGGAGCTCCATCTTCCTGGATTTGGAATCAGAGTTGTCCTTCTCCTAGGATGACTGCCAGAAGGCTAATGAGCTCATCCTACCCATACAAGGATTATAGGAACCTGGGTATCACTCCTCACACTTTACCGTGGGCAATGAGTTTAATGCTCCCTCTGCTGTCAGCACAGTTATCACACCAGGGGCCACAGAAGACCCCAAGTGATTTTCAGACTGCCTGAAAAGAAACAGGATTCGCAAAAGAAAGAATCTTTGCTGTACTTTGGTTTCTCACTCCTTTGCAACTCTAGTGTTTATTTACAGAAAGGTCATTGCATTCAATTTGAAAATATCCTTTTGTGGGTGAACTCTCAGTGCTCATCTTGTTAGTCTGGCACAGTTCTGGGGAAGGAGCTGTGTTTATTTCTTGTTGCATGTGATGTTCATGTCCGTGTTCATACTGGGGCTGTAGGGGCAGTTTCTGCTCCCGCTTGCATATATGAAACCCTGTGGGAAGTACTGGGGCTGTACCTGAACTACTCAAGGCAGTGTTTTAAGGGGTGTATTTCTCATAGAGGCAAATCAAGGCATAATTTGACTTGCAGAATATTTCTTTCTGGTAGGAAGGCATGAATAGATAAAGAACAAGCTCATATTTAATTGAGAATGCCATTAATTGACATTCTTTACTTAAATACTTCCAAGTAATGCACATTTGCAGGGATGCCACTGAGACAAATGTAGTAACATCACTTTTAGAGGAAAACTGTGTTGAACATGAGAGTACTGATAGGGTACAGAAGCCCTGGTCACCCAATCAAGGTGACGAGGGAGTGGAGCTGAATTTACTGCAGAGATTTTAAATTGCAGCAAACACCAAGGCAACTGCTTGCCTGTGAGATGGCTTTGAACAGGAGCAGCTGTGTGCAAGGTAAGACGGGGAGGTGCTTTTTCTAGATCTTGCTGGGCAGCACCGAGTTAGCTCCAGGGCTCCAGCAGCATGCTCAGGTCACTGGCACGTCCTGCACATAGCCCACGTGATACACTGCACCCCTCTCCCCCCTGCCAGGTACTGATTGGGCACAGAAGCCCTGGTCACCTAATCAGGGTGTAATGAATTCAGCTGAGCTAATCCAGCACTAAAGGTTGATACGTCCTCCCCTATATTTGTCAAGCGTAGGGAGCATGGCGAACAGGGGCAGGCTAACAGGAGTGGAGCAGTTAGTGAAGCAGTTTATGAAAGCAGGGCGTGAAGGGAGAGTGTACAGGAGGGTGCTGTTCCCCTTCTGGTCTCAGAGGTGATCTACATAAAGGGTTGGAGCTAGCCTAAGAGATATATGCCAGTGGTTATTACTAGGAAGAAAGCTGTAAATTATTGTGAAGTGGCAACCTAGACAGAGCTCTTGAGGGGACATGCTGCCACCCAGGTGTCTGGATGTAGTGAGTGTCTGAAACTGTCACTGACTACAGAGGGTTGCTGTGTAAGGTGTGAGCAACTGGATGATCTCCTCAGCCTGGTTGCTGTGCTGAAGGATGAAGTGGAAAGATTAAGAAATATCAGGGACTGTGAGAGGGAGATAGACTGGTGGACTCACTCCCTGACACTCCCTGGACGTTCCCAGCAGGAGGTCCTGCCTTGTGATAAATGACCCCATTGTCCTCTCACCAACACGCAGAAGAGGGAGGAGGATTATATAACAGCGAAGAATTAGATGATAGTGGACAATGGATTCAGGTCACTGCTTGGCGTGACAGACATGCCCTCTCCTGGCCTGCCTCTTCTTCCCAGGTGCCTGTATATAATAGATATGAGGCCCTGGAGCAAGACAGGTTAACACAGGAAGATGGAGACACAGGTTCTTCTGGTTTGGAAGAGTTGCCCAGGGCAAGACAGCCTGTATCTCGCATTAGTACTACCTCTGTTAGGAAGAAAAGATGAGTTACTGTCATTGGCGATTCTACCCTGAGGGGAACAGAAGGCCCGATATGCCAACTGGACCCAACCCACAGGGAAGTCTGCTGCTTCCCTGGGTCCAAGGTAAGGGATATTACTAGTAAACTTCCCAGTTTGGTACGGAGAACACATTATTATCCTCTTATAGTTATCAAAGCTGGATCTGATGATGTGGAGGTGAGTAACTTAAGGGCCATTAAAAAAGAGTTCAGGGCCCTGGGTCATTTAGTAGAAGGAATGGAAGCACAGGTAATATTTTCCTCGCTTCCCACATTCACTGAGGAAAATATTGATAGGAATAGGAGGTCCATTCTCTCAATATATGGCTGCAACACTGGTGTTGCCATCAGAACTTCGGATTTTTTGATCATGGATTTATTCTTCCCCTGGTCTGTTGGCATATAATGGGAAGCAACTGACTCACAGGTGTAAAAGGGTCTTGTCTCATGAGCTGGCAGGGTTGATAGACAGGGTTTTAAACTAGGTTGGAAGGGGGTAGGGGATAGAAGGAGACATGACAGTGAGGAAGGACAGGTTGGCTGACTCAAGGGATAGTGAATATAAAGGGTCACTCTTGAAATTATACCAATGGATGCAGCATGAGGAATAAGCAAGAGGAGCTTGAAGTTCTAGCCCAGTCTCAGAGTTATGATATTATTGGCCTATGTGAAACATGGTGGGATGAGTCCTGTGAATGGCATGCTATGATGGACGGTTATAAAGTCTTCAGAAAAGACAGGCAGGACAGGAGAGGTGGAGGGGTGGAATTGTATGTAGCTGAGGGGCTGCAATGCACCCAACTCACTATTGGTTGTGACAGGGTTGAGAGTCTCTGGGTAAGGATTAAAAGGCGATCAAATAAAGCTGATGTGGTTGTGAGAGTCTATTATAGATTGCCTAGTCAGGGTGAAGACATTGATACATTATTCTTTGGGGAGCTAAGGGTTGCTAGTAAATCATCTGCACTTGTCCTTATGGGAGATTTCAATTTGCTAGATTTTAACTGGGAATACCATACAGCTGGTTCTAATAGGTCTAGAAGATTTCTAAAACATCTAGATGATTGGTTCCTAGTGCAAGTACTAAGGGAACCAACAAGGATGGGTGCTCTCCTGGTTCTGTTACTTGTTAACAGAGAGGGCCTTGTGAATGATGTGATCACAGGAGGCCATCTTGGCCGTAGTGATCATGAAGCGATTGAGTTTTGTATCTCTGGAGATAGGAAAAAACCATCAGTTAAACTACTACTATGGATCTGAGCAGGGCTGGCTTTGGGCTGCTCAGGAAACTCCTTAGTGTGGTCCCCTGGGAAAAAATTTGGGAAACCTCTGGGGTACATCAGAGTTGGTCAGTTTTAAGTTCCATCTCCTGAGAGCTCAAGAACAGGTGATTCCTAAATGTTGAAAGTCAAGTAGGCAAGGCAGAAGGCCAGCTTGGCTGAGCAGGGAGCTTCTTCTGGAAATTAGGCAAAAAAAGTGTGTTTACGGCCAGTGGAAGCCGTAATGTGGGAGGTTTGCAGAGAAGCTGTTCGACACTGTAGAAAGAAAATTCACACAGCTAAGGCCTGATTAGAGTTAAAGCTGGCCAGTACTGTGGGGGATAGCAAAAAGAACTTTTTAAAATATGTTAACAGTAAGAGGAAAATCAGGAATTATATTGGCCCGTTACTAAACGAGGATGGTTGCCTTACAAATAGTGACACTGTCAAAGCAGAGATATTCAATACTTCCTTTGCTTCTGTCTTTAACAAGGTGGATGGGATATGCAACACCCAGTGTCATGAGTCAGACACTGGTAACATGGAATCTGTCAATGCTATAGCTGACCCTGTACTTGTGCGTGATTTACTCCTCCAATTAGACCCTTATAAGTCTATGGGGCCTGATGGAATCCACCCAAGGGTTCTTAAAGAGATGGCTGACGTCTTAGCAGGTCGTCTCTCAATGATTTTTCAACAGTCCTGGAAATCTGGAGAGGTCCCAACTGACCGGAAGCATGCTAATATAGTTCTGATTTTCAGGGAAGGTAACAGGTATGACTGTGGTAACTACAGGCCCGTTAGTCTTACTTCGGTACTGGGCAAAATTATGGAAAGGATCATTCTGGGAGCCATAGATAAGCACCTGTCAGACACAACGGTTATTAGTCTTAGCATGGGTTTGTAAAAGGGAAGTCACGCTTGACAAACTTGATTTCCTTTTATGATAAGATTACCTATCTAGTTGATCAAGACAGACCAGCTGATGTAATCTTCTTGGACTTTAGTAAAGCTTTTGATACTGTCTCCCATAGCATCCTATTAGACAAAATGTTGAGCATAAAGCTAGATAAAAAAATCATTAGGTGGGTATACAACTGGCTGAGAAATAGAGCTCAAAGTGTTGTGGTAAATGGAGTTACTTCTATCTGGAGACAGGTGACGGGTGGGGTAGCGCAGGGATCCATCTCTAGGATGTCTAGAGGTAGTGTGGGCCCTTTGAGAAATGAAATGGGTGCGCTGGTGACTGAGGATACAGAGAAGGTGGAATTACTCAATGCCACCTTCGCCTCGGTCTTTACTGCTAATGTCAACTACCAGGAGTCCCAGAACTTTAAAACTGCAGAGGAAGATGGGAGGAAGGTAGTTTTGACCTCAGTTGATGAGGTTTGGGTCAGAGATCAATTGAGCAAACTGGATATCCACAAGTCCATGGGTCCGGATGGGATGCACCCAAGAGTGCTGAGGGAAATGGCAGAGGTCATTGCTAGGCCACTCTCCATAATCTTTGAGAGGTCCTGGAGAACGGGAGAGGTGCCTGAGGGCTGGAGGAAGGCCCACTCTTCAAAAAGGGCAAGAAAGATG
>VWZO01007855.1:0-5000 GCA_013396975.1 Bucco capensis
AGCTCCTGAGGGTTAAAGCCCAGTGGGATGGTCAGAATGGTGGTCAGTTTTCTGCTGAGGGTTAAAGCCCATGGGATGGTCAGAATGGTGGTCAGTTATCTCCTGAGGGTTAAAGCCCATGGAATGGTCAGAATAGTGGCCAGCCCAGCAGAGCTGCTCTCAATCTCTTTGTACTTCACCCTGACAGAAAGCCAGTAGCAATTTCACCTCCTGGAAGGGCAGTGCTGTTCATTTGGAAATGCTTCAATGTGATGGGGAAAAAGGAGGTTGAGAAGAAAGACATTGACTTAATAAATGACAAGGTTAGGCAGATGTGCCCTGTGCAAGTCGTGGGGCTACCTATTTCTCAGGGAGTATAAAAGACATGTGAAGTAATGTTAATCATCATTCTCCATCCTGGGTGCTGAGCAGAGCAGCTCTGCTACGTAGGAGAAAGTGATAAAACCTAATCACATCATTTAATACTTATAAATCAATACTATGGGGAGATTGCAGCAGCATTTGTTAACTTGTGGGTAGGTGACAGTGAGCATTTCTTTCATCTGAAGCCTTTAATTTGCAGATCTCAGTTATTGAAAGCAGTGATGAAAAAAAAAACTTGTATTTATTTCAGGACATTTACCCATTGATGTGTTCTTCCACTCCAAAAATCAATGATTTTTTTTTAATCCTCTAACTGCTAGCCCCATCATTCGCCAGTTGTGTGGTTGGAAGGAGGTTTTTTATCCATGATAAAAATCAAGATCATCATCATTATCATTATGCCACCACCCAGATGGATGAATTAATTAGCCCTCCCCACGCTATTTCGTTGGGGCAACTTGCAGAGTGTCCAGTGTGAAGCTAAATGACTTTGCCTGTTGTGGTGGTGTGGCATTGCTGGTGATTTGTCAAGGCTCTGGGCAGTAATGGATGGAGTCCCCTAACGAAGGCTATGATTGCAGCTGTTAGGCAAGGCCTTCTTCAGCTCAGCCTGTCTCCCTCCCCAGCCCAGCAGGATTTCTTGCTGTGCCAGAGCCATGTGTGTCTTGTTTTGTTTTAATACATTACTGACCCAAGGTCTTGGCTTACTGGGCTTCCTGTCACACATTTAGTTCCACTCTCATCAAGCACAGTGCAGGAAAAAAAACTGCTGGAACAAGGCAACAATCACTGCTCAAGATCCTCCCTCTAATGTCAGAGTGGGGAAGTTGGCTGCAGGAGGAGATCAGAACTGAAAAGAGGACATCCTGGGCTATAACTTCATGCAATAGGCCTGCTGTGTCTTGTTGAGCATTAAAAAGCTGCATAGCAACCATCTAAATCTTGGAACAGGCTGCCTGGGGAAGGTGATGCAGTCACCAGCCCTAGAGGGGTTGAAGAAACATTGAGATGCTCTACTTAAGGCCAGGGTTTAGTGGTATGGCAGTGATAGGTGTGGATGCTGCAGTCACCAGCCCTAGAGGGGTTGAAGAAACATTGAGATGCTCTGCTTAAGGCCATGGGTTAGTGGTATGGCAGTGATAGGTGTGGATGCTGGACTCACCAGCCCTAGAGGGGTTGAAGAAATATTGAGATGCTCTGCTTAAGGCCATGGGTTAGTGGTATGGCAGTGATAGGTGTGGTTGGACTTGGTGATCTTAGAGGTCTCTCCCAACCTTTGTGATTCTATGATCTCTTACTACCTTATAGTGACATGTTTTGCTCCAGTAGCTCCAAATGGCCTTGGAGACCTTACCAACTCATAATGGCAAACCCAAAATAAGCCACGACATCCTCCCCAGAGTGGGGCAGAAAACATAGCAGAACAAGGCTCTTGTTTAGTTGTTCAGTCCTCTGAGAGTGTCTTCTTCTGGGATCCTGACACAGCACTCCCTCACTTGCAGAAGTGTGACAACAGATGTTTTGTGAAGTTTTCATCTTGGCTAACTTAGCTAATTGAAGAAGTTAACAGGTTGTTCACTTGCTAGGGATGATTCAGACAGGGTTTCTTTAATCACTTGCTGCAAGGGGGAAGAGCTCTTAGCTAATACCAAGCATATTTTGCATTTATTATGGGGGGGGGGGAATGTTTCAGGTAGGAGGCAAGGAGACAATTTGGGAATTTTCCTTCGCTGAAAAACTGCATATTAAAGAGGAATTGTGATTTTCCATCTGGCCCTACCGGTTAGGAAGCTGCAGTTGGGCATGATCTTCACTGTCAATCAAGAGTCCCCAACTGTGAGAGGCAAGGCTCACGCCGGAGCCCACCCCAACTCATTAAAGCACAGCAAAGAGGATGGAGTGTGCCGCGGTGTGATTTTAATATTTGGTGCATGTGACAGGATCATTTTAGTGATTTGCAGGATTTATCTCCTCTTAAAAGTACTGCCTAAGGCTACTCTAATTGGTAGGAAAGCAAATTCCCCCTTCTCCTCCTGTCACTCTTTGTTTTATTTACTGAGAACTGCCGAAACCTATTTACACAATAATGAGGATAAATCACCGTGATGCTTTCAACACAAAGAGAAATGTTGCACCCAGTTGAAAGCTGTACAATTAAAACTAAATCCAGAGTATTTCTGAGGTGGTGCCTACCGTTAGGGAGAGGGAAATAAAATTAAGACAAACGAGAGAAGCCTACCTTGTGCCTGAGAGAGAGCTGGAATCACAATTCTTGAGGCATCTTTTATGAGGGACAATTTCATTCAAGGCTGCAATTAGGTAAATGGATGTAAGTTGCTGACAATAGCCCAGATGTTTCCCCTAGACACCTATGCAGCTCTTTCCTTTTGCTCAGCTGCTTCCAACACAGTTGTCTTCTCCAAGAGGTTCCCACCACCAGCCTCTCCACTACAGGAGATAGTCCAGGTGGGGAGGATGCTCCTCATCCACTCTTGCATCCTGGAGAAGTTACTTGAAAAAGAGGTGGCATCTTCCAGCCAAGGGTCAAGGTGAACTGTAAGACTGTGACATCTGAAGCTGCTCCTGAAGATCTCAGGGAGTCTATGGCCCAGTGCTAAGAGTTTCCAGATAAAGCTTGTCCTTGCTTGGCTTTATGGGTGAGAACTCGATGATCCCAAGGGTCTTTTCCAACCTGAGTGATTCTATACTTCTGTGATTCTATGGACAAACTGCTGGGATTGTTGCCATGGAGTGAGTTAGGGCCATGGGTTAGTGGCATGGGTGGTTGATAGTTGATGGTTGGACTTGATGATCTTAGAGGTCTCTTTCAAGCTTCATGATTCTGAGCTTCTGTCATTATTGGGCTCTTCTTCCTGGGGCTTGTCCCTGTGCTTCTTGCTGGAAGATTCCCACTGAACCAACCTGCTCTATGATCACCAAAAGGGTTGCTCAGCACCTGGTGCTTTTCACAGAGCAACAGCCCAGTCCTGAACTGCTTACTTATTAACCTCCTGCATCGCTACCACCAGACCTTTTATATGTGTTTTGATAAACAGTAATTAAAAATCAAATTAAGATAGGCACCGCTGAGAGATCTTTGCTCTTACCTCATTTTTAGTCCAGCCTGGAACAACCAGATAGCAGAACAAAACCTACTTGGGTTTATCAGGGCAAGTGACACTGACAAAAATCTCTTTTCCAGAGTACACTCTGTCTGCTCTTTAATTTGCCCTCAGAGCCCAAATCAGACCACACTCTTGAAATCAAGCAAACACCAGTATGAAGAGCAAAATCCCATCTATTGAGAGTAGCCTGTTTCTGGTAGGACACACAGGCAGGTTGCTGATGCTCAGTGGGAATGGTGGAGGTGGCAAAGCAGCAGGATGATGCTGAAGGATGCTGAGCCTGGGTGGCTGCAAGAAGTTGCTGGTGTTCAGCATCACTCTGCTTCTGCTCATGGCTGGTGCTGAGGCTCCAGCAGAGAACATCTTTGCTATTAAGAGCAATCTAAGATCCCAATAAGTGTGATAATGAATAATTAAAGATGTATCTCCTATTAGAAGGTGGCTTCCACCTTAGCTCTAACCAGACCTACCTTCTCACCATAAGGAATGGGAAAGAAATCATTTCCACAGAAGCTTTACAAGGGATATTTTTTCCCCCAGATGTTGTAATAAAGTACTTAAAGAACTCTAAAAAAAATCTTAACATCAAAGTAAAAACTTATAAAATATTAAGGTCTAAAAATGACCTTTTGCAAGAAGACATGCAGATCCATCAATACTGGAGGAGTTGTGCTTATTTGTGTTGTCTAGTGTTCATTAGATCTATATCACATCTGAATAATTGGCTCTTGAGTTTAGATCCCACAATAAGTGCTATCAGAGGCAATTATCCTCTTGGTACTAATGGTGGAGGAGCATTCCTTGCTGTAGCACAGTGCCTAGAGCTTGGCCAAACTGTGTGGAGTGTGGAGAAACAGAACTTTGGGATGTAAACTGGGGTCAGAGTTGTGTTGTTCCATCAAGCCCATGGGCAACCATCAGCCCTGGAAGCTGCTGCCCCAGGGAGCTGCATCCATATCCACATGCACATCTGGAGCACTTCCCAGCAGATCCCATCCCACCATGCCTTGACAAACCAGCCTGTCTGTGTGAGCTGAAGGACTCACAGCATCCTAACCACTGAGATGTGTCTCTGAGCTTGGACTGATGGTTCCTGCAGAGCAATTGCCCTGCTGGCCAGTTGGGTCCTGCCTGTCTCATCTCCTGGCCAAGGCTGATGGCTTATTTTTTTTAATCATATATTTTACTCTCTTGTGCCCTCAAATTGCAGTCAGAGGTTTTGTACACTTCTTTTTCTGTGTGCCCTTCTGCAGCTGGTGCACTTGCTTCCAGACATCACTATTAAAATGTAGTTTTCTGGTTGCTTAATTGGGAAGTGGAGATCCATTCATTTCCATTTGTTGTCTTATTTCCACACATGGCATTTCTGTGCAGAAAAACTGAACTAAGTGCAGGGCAAGATGGTAGAGCTCAAGTTTAGGTTTAAAATGGATCTCTTTGAATAATGTTTTTAACTGTTGATTTCTTTCAATGTAAATATTCGAGGACTGATCCTAAATTAATAGTCCTAAT
>VWZO01007855.1:15000-17500 GCA_013396975.1 Bucco capensis
GGCAAGCAAGTTGAGGAATGACAGTAATGTTTTCCATTTGTATGGTAAGTGGTGAACCTTGTGGCCTATCAAGTAACAAATTGAATGTTTAATCTTTCTCCATGCAGATTGAGGATGGCAAAGTAGCAGCCCGTCTCACAACAAATTGAGAGTTCTCTGGTGGCTCATGGAGTATCAGCTATTTTGTCTTTGGAGGCCAATAGAGAGTGTCAGCAGAGCTTTGTCAAAATATATCACGAGCATGAAGTTGTAAAATTGCAATTTACAGCAAAAAGACTTTGGGATAACTGGCAAATCTTAGGCATGCTAAATACATGGCAAATATTTAGAGAGGCTTTGGAAGGCAATTTAAATATTGTTAGGGGAAGTTGGTTAGCATCTGTGGAATGTCCCAAAGGTGAAAAAAAACCCACAACAACCCAAACCCAGGATCCTATCAAATAGTAAATATTCCATCTGAATCATAAAAATAGCTGTATTTCTGTAGATCCAGACAGCAGGCAGTTAGGGATCTTTGAAAACCATTTTAATTTGGGAATATTGCAGAGGATTAGGGGATGCTATTCCAATGCTTCTGCCACAGCAGATCTCTTCCATCTCCTCCTGCTCCTTTGTCCTCACATTTTGGAGGTAACAGCAAAGCTGAGAGTTTGGCTACTTTGGTTGTGCCAGCCTTGATTTTGGTGGGGCTACTTTTGAGGTGCCAGGCTGGTGCCAGTCAAGGCTGTTGTTCTCCTCTTTGGTTCAAGCAATGCATGTAAGGTACAAGCAGGGGGATGTTCCTTTTGCTAAAGGTTCTGTTGTATATTAATTTTAAGTTGCAGTGTCTGCACTACAAGATGACACCACTAGCATTTTGATTAAGGATTTTATACATGAAAAAATTTTCATTATCTTAGTTCCCAGTGATCTCCCAGGATTGGTTGGATTCCTGACCTGCAGCTGTGTCTCAGAGTGTCAGGATAAATGCTTGTGTATTAAAGTGCGACCTATGCTGTTTTCTCTGTTACATGAGCAATTAATGGGGCTTTTTACTCTTGGGAAAGTCAAGACTCTTCAGAACAAAACATGCACCTTCCTGGATTTTGCTCATTTTTCTTTCTGATTCGAGGGCGAGGTGATAAAGTTCTCCCCATGACCTGAGACTCAGCATGGTTAAAGTGCATACAGCTACTGAATACACTGATTTTTTAGATGTTTTTTCCTGAAGAAAAAAAAAAAATCACTTTTCAGAAATCAAAATAATTGTAAAATAGGAGGATTTTTGTTTGGTGTTTCTTTTTTTTTTTTTTGAGTGTTGTAAAAATCATCAAAATCCTAGCATCCTGATCCTACTTCATCTCAAGATGGATAGATTAATTAACTTTTAGGCAACTTTGAGATGTGGTTATGCAGAAAACAGATTAGAATGAGTGTATGCCTTTCAGGGCCAAAAGAGCATGTTTAATAGGCTTTGGTTTGTGTGTGTAAAGGAAGAACTAAACAATAGATGCTTCCAAATGATGGATGCATCCCAATATTAACCAATCTGCCCAAATAGTGATCTCCGTCACCGGTTTGGTGATGGAATTGGGAGTTTTCTCTCTGTGTTTGGTTATGTTTTGTCCCACTGAGGCCCTGGGGAGGCAGGAGCTGGCTCTGAGCAGAGGCCTGGGCTGAGGTCTGCTCACCGCGAGGAGGTTAGGACCTCCCAGGCTGCCCCTGGGTGGGAAGCGGGGTCCCCATCGCCCTCTGGTGGCCAGCAGAGGAACCGCAGCAGCATCTCCTCAGCTCTCCTCCCTCAGCCAGTTGAACCCCAGTATCACCAGTTAGCCCATCAAACTGGGCCCAAAGCAGGACAGAGCTGCTGGTGGGGTGGAGGAGCTGCCCCACGAGGATGTGGAACACTGGCACAGGTTGCCCAGGGAGGTGGTTGAGTTCCCATCCCTGGAGGCATTCAAGGAGAGGCTTGTCAGGGCTCTGGGCAACCTGATGTAGTTGCCTGATGTAGTTGCCCCCCTGCCCACTTCAGGGGGGTTGGACTAGATGACCTCCAGAGCTCCCTTCCAACCCAAACCAGTCTAGGAGTTTCTGTGTCAGTGGTTTGAACAAAAATGGAGCTGATGCATCGGCGTGGTCGTCATAGTGGTGGGACTGAGGAGTCCAACGTGGCTGTGTAGGTCCTTAGGGATCACCCTCTTTGGATGTTGTGATCTAGCAAGACAATCTGAAGTACTGGAGTCAGGGAGGATGGCAACTGTGATTCTGTGACTCCATCAGCTGTGGGGATGTTTGAATCATAGAACCAGGAGAGTTAGGAAAGACCTCCTGAGATCAACGAGTCCAACCATTGACCCAACACTACTGTGCTCACCACTAAACCATGTCCCCATATGCTATATCTACATGTTTTTGGAACACTTCCAGGGATAGTGATTCCATTACTTCCCTGGGTAACCTCTTCCATTGCTTAATAACCCTCTGAGTGAAGAACTTCTTCCAAGCATCCTAATCTGAACTT
>VWZO01007855.1:27500-33864 GCA_013396975.1 Bucco capensis
AACCCCTCCAAGGATGGTGACTCCAGCATCTCCCTGGAGTGATGGAGTTTGAGAGCAAATGGAGCTCCAGCCTAGCTCCTTGTTTCTGGTTGTGTCACAGAGATCTTGTCTCAGGAATGTAGGTTCTCTGAATGGTAGGGAGGGGTTTCCAGCACCCATGGTCCTTCTTGGTCAGCAGAAAGGAATGATCAAGTCAGTCATCTTCTGCTGGCAAGCTCTGAGAAACAGAGACTCCCAGAGCAGTTGGAGTTGGAAGGGAACATAAGGGTCATTGAGTCTAACTCCTCGTCCCGCCTGATAATATGTTTTTTAACTGATATTGTCTTCCTCTGAAAATTGAGTCTTGATGCCACCTGTGCTCCATGAACTCTCTGAAAACACAGACTAAAAGAACAAAACAAATTATCTCAGCATTAAGGAATGAAGCAGAGCTAAAATCCAAGCCCTGCTCGTGTTCACTCCAGCCTTGTAGCTTCAATATTCCAGCCAAGGGCTCAGGGTCATCCTAGTCAACCTGAAGATGTCTAATTCCACCAAGTGTGGCTCCTATTCACCAAATAATTGAACAAACCCCAGTTGCAGTTGGTGTTCAGTGGAAGGGTGCTTAATGGCCCCTTTTTTTCCTGACAGGACTTGAGCTCTCTGTGTAGAAACAATTCATCATGAGTGCTTCACGTTCCAAACCATCCAGGAGGAGCAATGCTTAGCATTCCTAGTGCACAATTCATTGGAGAATTTCAGAGCAATCTACAAACATTAGCTCAATAAGCCTCACAACACCCATTTGAGATCAGAGGGGAAAAAAACCCCAAAGATAAGATCCTCCTCTCCAGCCTAGCTCTGGCACTAAGGAGCTGGAAAGCTGGAGGTTCACCCCAGCTCCTAGCTCCCTAGGGCCTGCTGGTCCCCTCCTGATGTGAGCATCATCTGGTGTTTGTACATCATTGCAGTCCATGCAAAAAGGAGTAGAGGCAGGACAGAAATGCCACTGCATTTAGCTTACACTGAGTTGGTGTGTGATCATGAGTAGCTTAAAAAAAAACCCAACAAACAACTGAAAACTAAGGCAGATGAAAGCAGGGCTAAAAAGCATGCATTCCTGTGGAGTTGCTGATAACAACTCCTTGTAGCAGTGTCCAGAAAACCTGAGTTCAAGTGAGTATCTGAGCTAGGAGATCACATCAACCACCACAGAAATCCAGCTAAAATTCCTTTAGAGATTGAGGGATGGGAAGTTTTATAGACATGTGCATTCAGCTGAACTGATAGCATTGATTTATTCCTGCACAGTTTCAGTAGAACTAGTCATCTCCCTGCTTACCTCTCTGAGAGGAGATGCTGCTCCTTCAGCATTAGCATCTTGTATTGATATCAGGGTCCTGCTCAGGGTTTAACTGAGAAGGAAGAGCTGTGATTAAAAGCATCAATTTGTGATATAGGGATGCTCCCAGAATCACTCAGAATGGTAGGGGTTGGAAGGGACCTCTGGGGATCATCTAGTCCAATCAAAGCAGGGTCACCCACAGCAGATTGCCCAGCATCACTTCCAGGTGGGGTTGGGATCTCTGTTGGCATATATGGGAACTTCTGTGAGCTGTACACAGCAAGAATAGTCACAGTCACTTATCAAGCTTGACATTAATAATTGTTCATATTCTAAATGGAAAAGTTCTGCCTAACATCACTCTTCAGCATGTGTGAATCTGGGCAGCACAGGCTGCTGGACTGGAGCACATGAGAAGTTCTGGCTGAGGAGAAAGTCCTGAGCCTTGCTTGCCATTAGCCAAAAAGACTAGACTTATAGAACATATTTTTAATTAGGAAAGATGAAAATGTAACCACATAAAGAAAAGAGACAGGGTTGGCCTGTGAGCATCCTCCTGAGGGAGGGCAGGATGGTGAGGGTACCCCGGGAGGTAAGGGTCCCCCCATCTTGCATAGCCTGCAGGGTGGAGATATCTCACATCAGCTTGTTTCTCCAGCACAGGAGGGTGACATCAAGGAGTTTGCATCTTTCCTCCTTCCTCTAAGTGCTTGCTGTGCTCCCAGGAGGCAGCATCGCTACAAAAACCATTTATGGGGAGATGCCTAGATGATAAGGGTTAGTCCTAAATAATTGCTGGTTGCTGCTCAGCAAAAAACCAGCTGGGTTTCCATCCCTGGGTCAAGTGACTCCTTCCAGTTAAAGGCTGGCAAAGGTTGAAGAGGTCATATGACAGGGCCTAATTTGCCATGTTCCTTCCCTTTCAAAAACAATGAGGGAAGCGGGGCCATGCCGATGGGCAGATCCCTCCTGGTTCTCCCTGGAGTCAGCAGGAGTTGGATCCAGTCCCTTTGAACAGTGAAAGTTTCCAAACCAGAGGCAAAGCCAAGTTGTTTTTTGCAGAAGATTGATCATTCATTGCCTTGGAATTTTTCAATGTAGAGGTCATTACTGCTAATGTATAAGTTGGGGTGTGTGTGGGGGGGGGAGAAATAGAGACAGATTCTCCTCTGGTGTAAGTCATTGCCTTTGAAGCCAGTGAGTCACTGAAATCAAGTTTCTCACACTGAGCTGAGGATGTGGCCTGGAGTCAAGACATTTGGAGTTGTTGAAAAATTAAAAATATAAATTTGCCTTTCCCTGGCAATAATCTTCTGTTTACAACAGAAAGCCTCGTGCTGTAAGAGAAGTTCATTAACTAATAGGAAAGTCGTATTTCACCAGCAGAATTCTTCTGGGTATAACTATTTATGATTAAATCTTATTAAAACTTTTTTTTTTTTTTTTACAATTGGATTTAGGTTTAGATGAGTCTAATAGATTTCAATTTTGTGGGCTTTTTTTTTACAGATTCTTTCTCAAGTTTTTCCTCAAGTGCAATCAGAACTGTTTGAAGAATGCAGGCAACCCGCGGGACATGCGAAGATTCCAGGTACAGATCCCTTGGAAAGAGTAAACAATATAGAAAAGACACATTCCCAACCTTCATCTTGAACTTTCCTAGTGAAAAAAAAAAAATATCTAGTGTTAGTGTTTCTCCTTAGTGCAGTTTGAATGCTGTGTGCCTTACCAAAAAATGCTGCTGATAGTTTAACTTCAATGACAATTGCAATGGTTGGTACTCCACAAGTTCTGCAGTGGATTCTGTTGGGTCAGTGCTGAAGCTAGGAGCTCTCTCCTCAGAAGATATTTCCATAGTTTTCCTTCAGACTAACACTTTTTGTTGTTGCACAGAGGGTGCTCAGCCCTGCAGAGGTTGCCCAAGCAGCACAATCTCACTCACAGGCAGGACCGTGAAGCTCTGTGGGGTTTTGGATCTCACACAGAGGTTTCTTCACATCCACAACTTGTAAATCCAACAGGGGCAGCCCAACCCACATCGTTTGATCCCAGTTGTGTTAGAAAATGTTTAATGCTTCACTTTCTCCTTACAGCTTCTGAAATAACCTGTGGTGAATCATAGCACTACAGAGAGACAGCTGACAGGATGGACAAATGACTTCCTCCGTCTTTGGGGTCATTTGTTAGGAAATAGATGCTTTTTATATCAAAATATTTCATGATGAGTCATGTTTCAGACCAATAATAAGGTAGTATTGAGATGTTCAGGACTTTCTGATTTTGGGGGAAGCATAAGTTGTGGTTAAACTTGATAGCAAAACATGTGACATCTGTTCCCATGCACAACCAAGTCACTGGTGAAGCCAGCACCCTTCAGCCAGCCAGCAGAAAAGAGCTGTGGCTGGGGAAAAAAATAGATATCTATTTCTTCAAAACAATTGAGCCAAGCTTCCATTTTTCATGCATCTCAGCTTCACGTGGCATTGGTGATATTGATCCATCTGAACAGAACAGAAGGTCAAACCTGGAATGAGTGGAAATGTCCTCTTTGTCTCACCGATGACTAAATGAAGCATCAGTCATGAGTGATCTTGTGGTCGACAATGGAGCCTAGTAGGCACTAGAAAGACTTTCCTGGGTCTCTTTAGCTAATCTCCTTGCCTCTCAGAAGGTTTAACTGGACTTAACAGGATGTCAGATCTTGAACAAGATTTTTAACTGGTTTCCCTGTCTCAGCACCTTTCTTTAGGTGCACTGCAGGAAGGAGCAGATATAACAAAGCATAGCAAGTCTACTTTCTTTTGCTGAACTACAGTATTTTCCCTGGGTGGCTGACCTATATATACATGACAGAACAAAAATAGTTGTCATTTTTATATACACCTTTCTCTGTCTTTTTTTCATGTACCCTGTTCTAGGGAGCCCAATCCAGACATTTTTTTGCTGCAAACCACACTTGCATGTTTTGCTCTGCTGCTTGAAGGCTGCTAATCTCATTCCAAGGGAAAGCAGCTATCCCAGTGGCCTGGCAGCAGCTCTGTGGCCAAGGTGAGGGTGCAACCTCAGCGCTTCCCAAAGTGGATGTTGACAAGAGGGAAAGTGTCCACTTTTGGGAGGAGAAAGATAGGGAAGCAGTGCAGCCTGGCAGAGAAGTGCCCTGGGGCTGTTCTAAAGGGTACTGCAGATGGCTGTCTCCAAGGAGGCAGGATACACAGAGAAGGTGCTGTGATAGCTGAAAGCTAATTATGGCTGGTGAATAAGAAACAGGATCAGAGGTGATCCAAAACATAGAAGCAGACAAGAATTTTCTTCTGATGTCTTGGACCAGCTCTGTGCAAAAGGAAGCTGGGTTTTTTTTTTTTTCCCCTTCTCCATGTTTTTTGTTAAGTATCTGGGTGTAGGAGGTGGTGTGAGATCCCTGGGAATCATTCCTCTTGTAGCCAAAAGGAAAACAAACGGAAGGTGAAAGCTAAAACTTCTACTAGCTTTGACCACCATCAGCAGTAGGGTCGATAAAACCTAACTTAGCCTTTGCCTTGAAGGACTCTACTAAGGTTAAAGCCCAAAGACAGCATCTGGAACCCCTCCACAGGGCCCGTGCTGGAGGATTGCAGTGAGATGCCTGGGAGAGCAGCGCTGGAGCGAGGAAGCTGCGTTCCAGCCCGACCCAGGCGCATCTCCCTGCTTCCTCCTTGCCTTGTGTCCCCACGCTGTCCTTTCCGGAAGGAGTTTCCCCAATTCCATTGTCTAGGTGTTTTTTTTTGCTGGGAAGGTTGTGAGTTTTGCATATGTTCCTTTCCCATTTTGTCCTGAGAAGCAGCTGGAAGCCCAAAGCAGGCCCTATCCATCATCTCTTCTATGGCCGGACTCTGAACCTGGGCACAAGAATAGGAGCCTTTCACTCCAAAAGAAAGGAGGAAATTCCATTGACATACCAGGGTCAATCACCATCCAAATGAACTTGAGAAGGGATACTTTGCCTGGATTGAAAACACTTTCACTATTCATATGCAACTCGGCCTTTTCAGATGCAAAAAAGTTCATTATCAGACATTAAATGTAATTGTAAAACTGACCTGGAGATCATTTACTGGAGGAAAAAAATGGGGAGTTAGGATTGTTCCTGATTTATTAAGCTTTTTTGATTTGGAATCCTCACAACCTTTCATTTGAAGACAGTCTCAAGTGAGCAAATTTTAATTAGATAAACTATCTAATCAATATATCAACAGATCAATCAAAAGAGCAGCTTTTCAAATGAGTGGCTAGAGGGGTGTTCTCTGCAACCAACGGCGAGAAGAATATTTCCCTGAATTGAATTCATTTGTTAGCATAATAGGAGATTAAACTCTAATTAGTGCAGCAGGTTCTGAAGAGAAACAATTGTGGGTTAAAAATCACCAGTATTAGGCACACAAACAAAGATGTATTCAGAGTTGTCACTGCAGGGAGAGAAGTCAAGGGGGGCTGTGATGTCGCTCTGCCTTAAAAGAAGACCTGATGCTGTGCCTGCCTTTGTCAGGGCTACTCAGGACCTTGTCAACGTTGGGGGTTTTGTGTTTTTTTGTTTTTTTTTTCTTTCTCTCTTTCAGGTTGTTGTATCAACAACAGTCAATGTGGATGGCCACGTGCTGGCTGTCTCAGACAACATGTTTGTACACAACAATTCCAAACACGGGAGGCGGGCTCGCCGCCTTGACCCCTCAGAAGGTACGGCCCCTTCTTATCTGGAAAATGGTAGGCACACATTTACATGTCTTTTATTTTATTTGCAATGCCTTTTCTTTTTTTGTTTGGTTTGGTTTGGTTTATTTATTTTATTTTTTTTTTTGCACCATACTTCATGTTGATACACTCCCACGGTTACTTTGATATCATTTCGTCCCTCATCCATCAAACCACCCATTAAAACCAAAATCCATTAGTATTTCTCAGCCCTTGTCAAGCTGAATCCAGGCACTTCCGAGTTTGCTTCTGACTCCTTTCTTTATTTCATACTCACAGTTTGGCAGTCACCACCAATTTTTCATTTTTTCTATT
>VWZO01007855.1:33906-36406 GCA_013396975.1 Bucco capensis
TTTGCTTGCAGCTTTTTCTTGCTATTTAATTTGACTTGATTTTATTTTGGCTTGTCATATTCCTTGATCCAGAGGTACAAGTCTCTCAGGTTATGTATGCAAGTTTAAGTGGATGGTAAAAAACATGACCCAATCTGTAAAGAATTTACTGTGAGGTCAATTTCCTGTGGCTGGGCCTTACTGCAGATTAGGGCAGGAGGGGGGTTTGTAGGAGAAAAACAGCATCAAAATGTTTTTTCTTCAGACTGACTCAATATGATTGACTTCTTGCCTGAACTGCTAAAAGAAGATAGTCTGAGATGAGGAGGAGAATGGAAAGTGGCTCTGAAAACCCAGAGTTGTGAAACACTATCTTTCTGGAGCCCATCAGCCCCTGAAATGCTGGAGCATAATCACAGCTGCACTCATACAGCCACAGATGTCTTTATCCTCCCTCAGAGCCCCAAATCATGATTTAGATTTAAATATCACTTCGTTTACACTAACTTAAAGAGAGAAACTGGCTTTCAGGTAACCTCTTTTAAACTGAAATTAGAATGGAATAAAATTAGAATTAAAGAGTGGAATTAGAATTAAAGGAATAGAATAGAATAGAGTAGAATAGAATTAGAATTAAAGTAAGAGTGGGATTGGAATTAAAGGAACAGAATAGAATAGAGTAGAATAGAATTAGAACTAAAGTAAGAGTGGAATTAGAATAGAATAGGAGTAGACAAGAATAAAACAGAATAGCATTAGAATAGAATAGAACAGAATAGCATTAGAATAGAACAGAATAGAATAGAATAGAACAGAATAGCATTAGAATAGAATAGAAGAGAACAGCATTAGAATAGAATAGAACAGAATAGCATTAGAATAGACTATTCAGTTGGAAGGGACCTACAAGAATCATGTAGTCCCTCTATTTGATCACTTCTGGGCTGGCCAAAACTGAAATGCTCTAGGGGTCAAAAGCATCTTCAGTCAGGAGTCTCAACCCCACTATGATTTGAGTGGCCAGGCCACTCACATCCCTTTCCCTGGGACTCCTCTGGTGAGCTCTCACTAACATATTGAGAGGCTCATGGCTTTTTTACACTAATAAAATTAATTACAGTAGTAACAGAACACTAAGCTGCTAACACAATCATTGTCATTTGACATCTCAAAGAGTATTTACCAACGGGCACCACAGAGAAAGGAAGGAAGCAAGGCACGAGGAAACACCATCTAGGCATCCAAAACATGGACTCTGCTGCAGTCCACACACAGACACACACAACTGATTTGCTTTGCTGCATTGATAACTAAGGGTAGAAGAGAACAAAACTCTAATAATTAAAGGTCGCCCTGAGCCCAGGAGTCATTATGGTCGATGACGTATTGTTTATCTCTTTCATAGGCACTCGAGTAGGTGTGTGTTTTGCCTAGCAACCATCACTAATGAGCTTCACAATTAAGAAGGCTGAATCCTCTCCCCTAGTCCTCTTCCTTCCCCAGAGAGCCAGAACTAGCAACATTATAGGTTCAAGTAAGCATGCTCAGCCCTGTGGTGTTAGGTTGGAGTCGAGGTCCAAACTCAGCCTCTTCTAATGAGCTATTATGATCTTAGTGAAACACAAGTATTTATTTTTGTAAGCTTGCCCGAGAAGAATTTGACTCTGAGGAGAAAACACCACTTAGAAAAATAAAGGCCACTTCCACATGCTACAGGAAATGTCACTAACCCAATAGCTCCTTCTTGCAAGATGGTAATTGATTTGCTTTATTTCAATGTTGAAGCCAGAGTGCCAAATCCTCTCTGCCTAACCTCCCCTAAATGTAAGCTGCACCCTTGCCAATGAAGGTGAGAATCTGGATGCTGCTTCTTCAGGTCCTATTTTTAATAGACATTATAGTAACTAAATAACCCAGATACCCTTGTAATACAGTGGCAGAGAGTCAAAACCCCCTTGGATGTAGAAAAGAGTGGCAGAGCTGAGGCTTGAAACCCTCAGAGTTGGGAGTTGGTGGGATGCAGGGATGCTCAGCACCCTCCCCACTTGGGCTGTGCTCCCCATGCTCTCAGGTAGCCTTAGGAAAAGGAGCATCACTAGCTACTTCTGCTCCTACTGAAAGCAGCTCCTCAGGGTTTTAGTGGAACCAGAAGAAGCTTCAGCCTCTTCAAATTGAGGTGGTGTTGCCTGTAAAGAAAATTCCCCAAATCACACAACTTGGCTTCCTAGGAAAAAAAAAATCTTTGTAGGGTATGATGCTAGATGCTGCTACCCTGCCTAAAATTGTGGTGTTTTCAAGTCAGTTGTGTCCCCATGCCCACCAAACCCTCTCTTCCACCCAGGCTGGTTATATCTCACGTTAGTAACACATTCTCTAAAGAAAAGTGCCTGCACAAAAAAAAAGCCCCCAAAGCCCCCCCCCAGCCCAGATATTTACTTCTCTGTAGCCTCTCCTTGCTAACACCTCATTATCCAATCATCTAATATTCACCAGCACTATATACACACACTCGCAGAGCCTT
>VWZO01007855.1:41406-49803 GCA_013396975.1 Bucco capensis
GGGCACCCAGGAGCTCTGGTGTCTATCCAAGCCTCTTGGCTCTTAGGAATGTCTTGATGTTTCATGGGATCAAGCTCTCTCACAAGATGCCTGTTACTTCCTGCTTTCATTTTGGCCAGAAATAGATTAGCAACGGTATTTCCTACTCTGCTTCCACCAGAAAAAGGAGTTGAGAAGCATCCAGTGATGAAAAATGTTTTTTAGGCTATCTACCCAAACTTCATGAACTTCCCTAAAGGTTCAGTTGAAGTTTTAGGCACTGCTTCAAGTAGCTGTTGTTGGGTCCCAAAAACTTTATCCAACCTTATTCACAACCTGGCTCTCCGAAGTCTGTCAGAGCTGAAGCTTGGGATACAGATTCACGAGCCTGGGAGTGATTTATTTGTGCCAATTCTTCTAACTACATTTGATTTTCATTTACAAGAGTGCAAGAAAAATTCAGAACTTGGTGGTTTCCAGTGGTTTTCATGGGAAAGTTCTTACTTTGAGATGAAGTATTGCTGGATTTTCATCTCCAATGTGCATTGCAGTTTTTCTGGCATTGAACAATGGCCTGAACTGAGGTGCTGGGAGGGAGAAGGGAGAAAGAGCAGTTTAATTTACTGTAGTTTTGGATGAGGATTCTAGGTAATAAATTTGATCTGATGAATCAATCTCTCTTTGGAAAACAAAGAGCCTTTAACTGTTTACTCGACAGACTGCAGGGATTCAGGGAGAGTTCTTGCTGCTTATTGGGTAGATAATGCAGATTGCAGATGATGTGCAGATGATGTGCATTTTGATGAATATTTTCCCACTAGACTGCAACTGTTTCTATCTATTAATTTAAATCTAATGGGAAAAGTGTGTTCATGGGTAGTTGTAAGCCAGGACTTTTTCAACAGTTAAACACATCATGGGGATGTTTTTCTGTCTGCCTAAGGTCTGGCACTGAAATGAACTTTCGAGTGAAGGTAGCATCCTTCCATCTGTCCCCAAAGAAATCACCACCTGAGCAAACCCAATGCTTGCCTTCACACCTGGCTGACAAGGGAGAGAATATTTACATGTGCTTGATGTTTCTGATTGGGGTTTTTTTGCCACCAAATGGGATGGTGGTGGCCGTGGAGCTTTGGGTGCTAACCACCTAGCTGGCAAACGACCGCTGTTCCTTAGTCTGCCGCAAAGGCGGTAACCGGAGGTGGGGCTGGATCCAGTCACGGTTACAGGCTTCAAAATGAACATAGTCCATGCAAAGCTTCAGCAGAGTGTCCTGACAAGCATGACTAGCTAAGATAAGTGTTCAGTGAAATAAAAAATGAATGAATTAAAAGCCTTAAGCCTCAGTTGCAGCTATTTTAGCTGTCGCGAGCTGGTGCGGTTCCATCGCTGCAGATTGGAACCAGATGACAGTCTGGCTCTCCTTGTGCGCAGCCCTGGAATTTTGAGTTGCCTTGTGGGAATGTCTTAAACTGATTTCTTAGGTGTGGGTTTTGCAAATTGGGCAAATTTTGCTGTTTTGGGCTTCTTTCTAATGCGTAAATGTATGGAAGTGTGAGGCAAAACCGTTCCTTTTATTCTTTCCGGGAGCTTTTTTTGTCTTTATCACTAAGAGAAGATGTTTGAAAGAACTGTGAGGATGTCAGGAGCTTCTCCTGCTGGAACGAAATGGTTATAAACTTACATCACTACCAACACTAGAATATGTCTTTAAAGCACCTTTTGAGGGAAACAAAAGCCTCTATCCCAGCAACGAGGAAATAAAAAGATAAAGGCAGCGTCTGCCTGACGGAGAAACTTCTGCCTGCTTTGCTTTCTCCTGGAGTGATAGGGTGACTGAGATAGTCTTTGGAAATTACAGCTGCCAAAGCCTGGCCTGACTGTATTTCAGAAAATGAAAATGATGTAGCCCTGGAGGAGGGAGGGGCTGAATCCCCAGGGCATCTGTTTCCCATCAGTGTCCCACCATGCTTGCAGTCTGGCTTGGCACTCTAACATTTAACCTTCCCAGCGTGAGGTAGACCATAGGGCAACAAGGCTGCCGAATAATGAAACAAGAGGGTAGTGTGGTGCACAAAGCCTTTGTGAGCAGAGAAGTTGAGACATGAAACGAGCAGGGTGGGGGAGATCTGAAAGTTCCAGATTTTTCTGCCAAGCCCCCATTAGTCGCCGGCAGAAGCAGGAGCGCGCTGTCGCTCAGCAGGCACAGGCAAGGCCTTTCCCCATCCATCCAGGCCCTTTTTGCCCGCTGCTTTCAACTATTATAAAGATACAATTACCTTGGGAGATTGTGGCAGTTCAGTTGATTAGCACGGTGAATTAAAAGAATGAGTCACAAATGACATGTCCAGCTCTTCTCTACTAGTCCTTTGTATTCCCAGTGTACCTCACCCCTGTTGTAAGAAGGTCAAAAATTAGAGAGAGATAACAATTTTCAAGCAGCTAGCACTTAGGAGCAGAATTAACAATCATTCTGTATGTAATTGCCAGTTAATAGTAAATTGCCTTCTAGACTGTAAAATGCAATATAAACTGGTGGGCACCTAAAATTAAATTAATGAGGTATTTGCTGCATTTAAAACTGAAGAGTGCAAATTAATAACTGGGTACACTACTCCTTTTAATGTATATCGAACACTGCATCTTTTGCTTGCTTAATAATAATTTTTAAAGTGCTGCCTGGAAAAAAAAAATAATTCCTCTATCTGTCTGGCTTGGTGCAGGTTGTAGCCACAGTTTCCCTGGCAAAGTCTTCCAGGTTTCTCAATTAAATATCAGGGATTATTTTTTAATGAGAATATAAGCGTTATTTGATTACGGCAAAGGGTGATTTGTGTGCCTCCAAATGGAATGATGTTGCAGATAAAATTGCACCTTTACACACAGATTTTAAGCTCGGCAGCTTCTGTTGGTTTACTCTAAGCTGAGCAGCACTGGTGTATTTACAATGTATTTGTGCCACTGCCTGTTACTGTTGTCTCTAATGATGTGTTTTGCATAATGATTGCCTTAGCCAATAAAGGAAGCGGAGCCCGACGCGGTGTGTATTAAAAGAGCTTCCAACAACGCCCTTTGGCACGTGGAACTTTCCATGCTAACTGCTTGGCACCTGAAGGTTTCACCCTTATTTTAAGGAACTTCTTTTGCCCAGCTCAAGGAATGACCCAAATTGTCAGGAGGCATGCTGTCAACAGTACCTGCTTGCTCGACAAGGTATTGCCTTTCGATGGCAAACATGGCCAAAGCAGGCGTAGAGGAAGCCTGAATGCTGAATGCATGGAACCATTCCCAGCTCTGCAATGCCTTTGCTAGATGCAGACATAAAAATGATGATTTTTTTATTTTTTTTTTTTGCACAAAGACTTGCATTCAATGTGAAGCTTATGAAACCATTCCTGCAGCAGCAATCGCTCACAGTTTGTGTTCCTTCTGATAGAGTATTTAGGTTGAAGAAGTTACGGCCAGGCGCTGAGGCTGGCACAGCACCAAGGAGGAGGAGAGGGGGGGGGAAAGCCTTCCTTAGTCACCACATTGTCCAGCTTGTTCAAGTTTGGCTCCTTTTTGCCCTCTGCTTGGCTGCTTTCCCTCAGTTAACCCCCACTCCACTTCCCCCCTCGGAAAGCTCTCGTGTTCCTCAAGTCTTTGCGAGATCTTTTGTGTGCATTCAAATGGGATTCTGTCAATGGCTGCTGTTACACTGTTTAGAGTCAATAGCTCCCTTCCATCACAGCCAACACAAACTAGCTGTCTCATAGGTCAGTGCTCTTTAAACAAATTACTTGTATCCACAGAGCAAATGATTGTTAATTGCCTCCCACAAATCATACTATTTTTTACTATGCTAAACTACATGCGAGGGCCTTGGTTCAGTTGAAATCACCTGATTATTCCTGGTACCTATTCAATTATTGCTGTGAAATACAAAATCTGGTGACTTTGCAGAACGCTAAAAATATAGAGAGTGGATACAGGACTTTATTGGAAGGCCTTATAAAGAAAAGGGGAAGAAAAAAAAGCAGCAGCAGGGTTACATTCATTTTAATGAAATCCTCAGCACTTCTAATTCACATATATTGCATTTCCTTTTTTTTTTTTTTTTTTCCTGAAGTCCTGAAGCAACTTACAGTCACTGTTATTACAGTATTGGTTATTTATTGATCAGACCTCGTGTCAGGATCAGTTGTTAGCAAGCTGGAAAAAAAAAACAAATCAAGAGAGAACAAATATTCTTGCCCTTTCTCCAAGATGGGGCTTTCTAAGTCAGTTAAAGTTAACATTAAAGAGTCAAACATGGAAAGTTAAGATGTTAAACTGCTTTACTGTGTTGGAGTAAAAGACATTTCTCTTAAAACAGTAATGTCAGAGGGAATCAGCTCCTGGTGAACTGCTTTTTTTCCCCATAAAGAAGGGGGTTTGGGCATGACACACATTTTTAATTAATAGGGCAGTGCTAAACACACAGAAAATGATTTAGCAGCATCCAGTCAATAGCATGTGGGATAATGTATATTATATAATAGCTCTCTTTTAAACAGTAGCAATTCCAGGTTGATCAGGGTCATTGTTGTCCCCTTTCTTTCTCTGTCTCCAAGGAGGCCAGGAGAATGAGACATACCATTTGTGCTATTGCACAAGTAGACTATTTGTCCTAATCAGTGACACCCATTTACCAGAATTGCTTAAAATGAACTATACCTCATCCAGAAATCGCACGTTTAGAGTGTTCCATTCATCATCGGAAAATTGAGGGCCAGTAAACTTTTCTGTTCCTCCAGCGGGATCATAGACATGCATCAAAATGTTAAAAAATGATTGGTGGGAGAGAACTGTCACCCATTTATCAAGGAAAAGGAACATTATTTGCTAATTTCCCAAGCAAGGCAGTGACAGGGTGCTTCGTCTTTAGACCCACGGTGACCAACATGGCCTTTTTGTTATTAGTACAAGTCAAGCGCTTTTTGGCTGCTGCTAACAAGACACATTTGTCTATCATCAGAGAGCGCTTTATTTCCTTCCAAGGAGCTGTGACCAAAGTCTGGGCCATGAGTGGCTGCACCTCCACCAGCTCGTGCTAGCACTGAGTCACAGCAGAGAGCTGATAAATCACAAAGTTTCCCTGTCAAGGTGAAAAGTATTGACTCTGCTGGGCCCAAACTGACAAAAAGGGAGCGGGGACGCGACGGCAATTCATCTTCAAATAAGAGGACAAAAGGGTCATCTTGGCCTCACCTCATAATCAGGGAAATTTGAGTGCTGAATAAGACCTTTACCTTGTTTTTTGATGGGAAAGAGGGGGGAAAAAATATGCTTTTGTCCTTTTTCCCCCCCTGTATGTTTTATGTAGTTAAACAGTAAGATTGCTTTCCTGGATATTAAACTGTCTAATTCAATTTTTCTAGCTATACATTTAGCTTTATTGCTGGGGTTTTTTTTAGGTAACACTCAGGCTAAAAACTTCTCAAAGTTTCAAATGCAAAGGAAAAAAAAAAAGGTGGAAGGAGAGGAAATAAGAGATTCTGCTGAAAAATGTACATCTTGTTCTCATATTATGAAAGCAAGAGAGCAAACAGAGAAATCTGGGTTGCATTGGAAGATGTCCAGCTGAATGTCTGCTTTTGGCTGGGTGCTGCTCTAGATGATACATGTCTACACCACTATACCCATTAAATTAATTTGTACCCTCAGCAAAATGCTGCTGAGCTGAAAAGAACCATGTCCCCATGACTTCATGGCCTTTGTGTTGAAGGCTGACATAACATGGAAATAAGGAAAACACCCAGAAGCTCAGGGTTAATCAGAATAATGAGTTGATTGTGTTTGGGAACTTCTTGCACTGCTGTGTGTTGTGGTGAGTCAAAAGCTTGGTAGTGTTTTCATGTCAAATCTTAGCTGCAGGGGAGGCTGTGCCTCAGATTGTCATGAAGGTTGGGTGAAAGGCAGTGCCATGGGCCTGCAGCCTCTTGTGTCTATCTATAGACATGATAAAATTAATTAATTACCACAACCATAGTGAATGCAATCTGCTAAGGGAAAAAAAGATCAAAAGGTGTCCCAAAAATATTTTGTATGCCCACTCTTATTTTAAGAATGATTTCTAAGATGTTGTCCATTATGTAGCTGCTTGTCCTTAGGGCCATGGCTTAGTGGTGTGGTAGTGATTGGTATGGTTGGACTTGATGAGCTTAGAGGTCTCTTCCAACCTTATTCTCAAAACCCAGTGGTTTCCAAAGCTGCCCTTAAACCCATTCCATGAGCACGTGGGATACAGCTGCTTTGGCACTGCTAGCCTAATGTCTGGACTCAATAATCCTGGAGGTTTTTTCCAACCTGTAATGATTCTATTTGCACAAAAGTTGTTAGTCAATGCAGTTTCTCCTCACAGGCTGAATATAAATTGCTGGAGATGACTATTGATTTGGAAATGCACCAAACTTTCACTGAAACCATGGGCAAGTTGCCTGCTGAGGGAAAAGCTCTGTGGTGGATCTGGGGCTCCTCAGCTGATGTTTGCTGATCCAGGTTGGGATTGTGCATGCTCCTTGCTGTGGGTGTCCATGGGCTGTGGACATGTGTGTGGAGGATGCTCTGCCAGCCAGTCACCCTCCCTTTCAGCCTAGTCTCTTATAACCTTAAGAGCTAAATAATTTTAGTAGAGAAAAAGGGTTTTATCTTGTGCTACATAAATATTTTACAATCATCATCTAAACCCAAATGGTTTTACACAACTCTGAACAATTACAATACTAACCTGAGCTTGCTTTCCATTTTCAAAGGTGCAGCATCCCCTGTGCTTAAGCATTTAATAAAGCTTTTTTATAGACTCATTGAATTCTCTTAGTTATTTGAGGTATATTTTTTGTTCCAACATCCACAGATGACACAGAGATTTCACAGCTCTGAGTAAGACACATTTTGCTTTCAAATTATTACAAGGCAGAGGAATATTGTTGTAAAAGCTCTGTTAGGATCTGATTATCAATCCTATTTGTCTAAATATTATATTAAAATATCACAGTATTATATTCTTATGCTGCCAACTAGAAGTGAGGAGAAGTTGTGCAGAATAGCAGCTCTTAGAGCTGTTTGCTGAAGCATCAGAGATCTCATAAGCTTCTGAGACACAGAAATACCTTTGAAGAGCTAAGCCACAGAAGGCAGGCAAATGATCCCATTTTCCATTTGCTGTGATCAAGCATCATTGCCAGCAGAGTCCCTGAAATTTGGGGTATTTCAGGAGAATTGTAGTGCATCTTCCTGCATAAAGAGCATGGAGGGCTCCTCCAGCTTCCTAGGGCAGCTGATGCCCATCAGATCCCTCAGCTGATGCCCATCAGGTCCCTCAGCTGATTGGGCCCAGCACCTTCTTATCCACCCAGGGAGTCCAGAGCTGGTTCTTTCAGCCAGGAGGAATTTCTGGGCTCCAGCAGCAGAATTCCTGCAGAACTCTCCATGGAGTGTGTGTGGGAGGAAGAGGAAGGATGTGGATCCATACAGAGCCACCATGACCCAAAAGGTATTTATTCAGCTGTAAGGGCTAGCAGAGGACTCAACTCCTAAGTAATAGCACAGCTATAAAGCCAGATGCAAGGCCAGTTTATTTCAGTAAAATATCTCTTAATTAGCCAAGTACTTTGGGGTATTAAATAGTTGAAATTGAATGTTTTGCTGCTTTGCTGTAGAAGCTCAGGAGTGAAACACTCTACCAAATCAATATGCCTTCTTTTCTGGAGTGGAATCTCTTGTCATGTTAGTCATATCATGTGTTGCTTTCATCAAATGCCATGTTGCACTCTGCTTTACATATGTATTGGTCTCTGCTCCTTCCTTGGCATGTCTGGAGCATTTACAGCTTGGTATCACTCAGCTTTCCTTCTCCTCTCCCTCTTCTCTGAGATGCTGATCTCTTTGCAGTGCTCTGTGCTAACCACTGCTGAGATCTGGCTTCTTGCTGGTAGGTTCCTTAACTTCTCATGATCTGCTCATTCTGGATGTTTAAATCAGGGTAAATTTGTGGCTATTTTACCTGGCAAACTGTCCCCAGATGGGAATGTGTGATGTGGTGTGCTAAGGTGACTCAGTTAACCAACCCACCAAGCACACTGGGGTTTGGTTTGCTTAAAGTGGTTTCCATTTTCTGCCTCCTACTTCAGTGTTTTCCTCCTGCTGCAGTAGCACTGACTCTAAACACCTGTAAGAGCAGCAGAGGGATGTCTGTACAGTGCAGTAGATTGAGTGCATGTGTCAGGATCTCCATGTGCCAGGTGGGGCTCTCTCCTGCCCATACATCCAGTCATTGTGTTGCTGCACAGGTGTGTCCAGGTCTGCTCCAATTGCCCCAAACCCACTGCCTTTTTGTTGGGGCTGCCTCACAACACCTTATTTCTCTTCATAGAACCTTCTAGTTCTCTTTTTTTGGTC
>VWZO01007855.1:49876-52376 GCA_013396975.1 Bucco capensis
TTCATTCATCTAAAGAAAGTCTGTAGCTATTATGACAGTAATGACTTTCTTGGCAAACATAACAGCCTGAAACACAATTGTCCTCAGTAGAAGTGGAGATGCAGATATCCTTGCAGCATCCAGGGTCACAAAGCTGCCAGTGCTTTGTGTGACTGAGTGTCACCTACCAAAGGTAGCCCCAATCCTCTGGTGGGACAGCATGGAGAGGCTGGGTGATCCCTGAGAGTTGGCTGGGGATCCATGGAAGGGCTTGAGGTGGTGGGGAAAGGCTGGAGCTCCTCCTCAGGAGCTTCTTGGCATCCTCCCTCCTGCAGCAAAGGTGCATGAGCCCTGGTGAGCCTGGCTACAAGGGTGTTGGAGTTGGGCTCTTGAAGGTTAGGGGATAGATTGTTAGAGAGTTTCTAAACCTTAACTGGCCTGTGGAAGATGTGTGTTCTTTGTTTCTTTGATCATTATCTGGCCCTGCATCCTTGTTTTCTTCCTTCCTCCTCTCATTCCTCTATTCTTTCCTTCCTTCCTGGAGGAAGAAGGTAGTGCTTGGTTTGCTAGATGACTGCAACTGGCCAGGGAGTGTTTTCCCTTATTTCCCAGTCCATTTTTTTTAGTGCTGGAGATGTTCTGACCTAGTCTACAAATAGCCTCTGCAAGGGACACAGACTATTCTTGAGCTGAGGAAATTGACATTTGCCTTCAAAGCTGTAAAAGCTAGAAATAAGCTTTCCCCTTCCAGGTTCACCAGGACTATAAAAGCCATAATTAAATACATTATTAGAAGGATAGAATTGTTATGGTTGGAAAAGACCTCTGAGATCTTGGAGCCCAACCATCCCCCCACCATTCCTGTGCTCACCACTAAACCATGTCCCCAGGTACCACTTCTATGTGGATTTTGAACCCTTCCAGGGATGGTGATTCCACCACTTCCCTGGGCCAACACCTGAGAACCCTCTGGGTGAAAAAAAGTCTTTCTAATATCTAATCTGAACCTCCCCTGGTGCAGCTTGAAGCCATTTCCTCTTTGTGATACATAAAGAGGAGTGTTGGAACACTAATGCAGTTGCTGTCAGCAAGGCTGTTCCTTGGTGATGCTGTGACAGGGCTATGTCACACCTTGGGGCCATCATTCCCTACCAGCTCCTCCTGGCTGGGAGGACAATCCCTCCATCCACACCTACAAACAACATGGCAGGGGTTGTTTCCCATTAGGAAAACAAACAAAAAAATAAAGGAAAAGGAGGCAATTTTCCCCACTGTTAATATCAGTATTTTAAGGACAATTCTACACCACTTTGAGATTGAGAGTAATTCTTGCTTGCCCTGTGAATTCCAAGCCTGTGATTGAGCCAAGTGAGTGAGTGCCATTGTTTCCCTTGCTGCTCTCTGAAGGGAAGCTGGGTGATTACAAGAGACCAGGGAGATAGAGACAAAGGTGTCATTTTGTTGAGTTGTTTGTTTGGTTTTTTTTAATGAAAAAAAAAATCTGTTCTTGTTTTCTTTGCGGAATGGAGAGAACTTAAAAGCCTTTTAATTTTTGATTTAATTTATTATTTTTTTTTACAGTAAATGGGTTGTCCTTAGTAAGTCCAGGGATATTAGTCCTGCTTCAACAAGCAAGAGTGCCTCCTGATGACTGATGTGCTCCAGCCCCTCCATGCCTTTGTATTTGCCCTGCATTCCCACAAAGCTTGGCTCACCCTGCCGAGTGCGGTGATTGAAATTCATTGCCAAATTTATTGAGAAATTAATGAGAAAAGCTGCAAAGTATTGACTTTGAGAGGAAAACACAACTCATCTTGAATGAGGAGGAAAATGCAGCAATAATTTAGCCACTATTGATTTTGCCCTGTCCATGTATTGATCTTCATTTTACAATATTAATTTGCACCTGCAATCGGCTGCAAAGGGAACCGATTCCATCTCGGTGCCCTGTTAATGTGCAAAGCATGAGGTGCTCCTCGCCAGTGCTGCTGCTACCAGTCACCTCAGAAGGGGCTGAGGCTTCTTTTATTTGTGCTTGTTACAGAAATAGACTCCAAAAATTAATTTTTGTTTTGTTTTGTTTTGCTCTGACAAAATATTGAAGTGCACCCAAAGCCCCACCTCCCCTCCGCCCTTGCCGGCTGCTTTTCATCTGCCTGAGGAACAATCAGCAACCTGAAATCCCAACCACTTCTCATCATCATGCCCATATCAGTTCAAAGTTCATGAAATTTCTATGAGCATTGATCTTTACCCATTGATTTTTTTTTTTTTTTTGCAGCAGATCTTTGAAATTTTAATTTCCCCAGCATCTGAATTTCTTATAGATGAAATGCACTTGCTAGAGACAGTTGATGATAAAGTGGGGAACTTAGCATCATTTTAAAGCCCCCAAAAAAATAGAAAAAGGGAGGAAAAAAAAAAAAACAACAACCCACCCAGGCATTTGCAGACTTTGTATAATGTTTGGAGGTGAAATGATAAAGGTGCTCTGATAGGGGTGAAGTATTCAGCAGGGAGT
>VWZO01007855.1:57376-59876 GCA_013396975.1 Bucco capensis
CTTTTCAACCCGCTGAGTGTTGGTGCTGGGGTGTTAATCATCAAATTACATGCTGACTAATGAGTGATGGCCCCAAATTGCAGGCTGAGTAATGAATAGATGGAGGCAGTTCTTATTAGTCTCAGAAAACCCCATTGATTTATGTAGCACCATGCGCCGGGGAGGTAGCCTGCTGCAAACGATATCTACATCAAGAAGTAATATACTCTAATAAGTATTTTCATCTTAACTCTAGTCGTTGGGCCTCCAGGCTCAGTTTTTGTTTGAGTCAGGCAGAGCTATAATAAAGCCCTATGACTCCTTATAAAGCTTGTTAAACACAATGTGTGCAGTCTAACTGAGTCAGGATCATGATTCATGCACTGTACACAGCAGCATGTGCTGCTGATTTATGACCAAGCACAGTTCATAGTCAAAATTACAATTTGAGGGATAAAAAGATTAATTACTATTTGTGGCCTGCAATTTCATGAGGCTAGTGGATTGCAGCTGTAGAATGATAGTGCTCTACATCAGTTTGTAGTCAGCCATTCACAGATTATTAAAGCTTTGCAAGATTAAGTGCTCCTCCTGCCTGGTTTGTGCTCAGGCAATATGCTAGACAAAAAAGGACCACAGGGATAAATCTGAAGCTAGCAATAGCTGGACATATGTCATAATTGCCACTTTCCCATAAATCCACAGCCAGTATAGAAAGCAGCCCATGATGCAGACATCATATCATGACTGTAGTGATTGCTATATATGGCCTCAAGACCTGTAACTTTGTTACTGCACTACCATTTGGGCAATATATTGGATAACCCTTTGACTATTTTCCAGTCTAATTATAAATAGAAGTAATCATTGCTTTGTGAAGGAGAAAGGGGGGAACATAAATAAATAAATAAAACCCCTTCCTCCAGGACAGGTTGTAAAATGAGGTTTGCAGCTGGGATAAGGTTTGAGAGGAAAACTGCACGTCGTGTGTAAATCTCTGCTCACAAACAGTTGTTGGGATGTATATCTTTATTCATATCTATAGATATATTTCCTTATTAATACATACTGCTGACATGGACTCCTCTCTTTATCTTGCAGCACTTAATGAACCAACCATAGACTATGGCTTCCAGAGATTGCAGAAAGTTATCCCACGACATCCAGGTGATCCTGAAAGGTTACCAAAGGTTAGTAAAGAGTCAAAAACCTGCTTTTTTTCCCCCCTCTTATTTAATGTATGTTGCTGAGTGGTGCCATATACTGCTTGTAAAAATCATGCCACCTAGGAACTGCAGCTCGTGCATCAACTTCTTAGGTAGGTGCTTCCAGCTACACAATCAAGAGCAGCTTTCAATCTTAAATTTGCCCTGTTTTCCATGTTAATTCTTTGCCCTTAAGTTAACCAATGAATTTTCAGGCCACGTTTGATCCTTGCAAGAGGGTGTTTTAAAGGAGGAGAAATGGCTTTTCTGATACAAATATTTTGGATTCTACAAGAGGGACATAAACTTCCCGCGTAATGAAATAGTTCAATTAAACATTTTCCACTCCAGTAGCTTGTAGTGATTTCAATCTAAGCAGCCCCACTCTGATCTGTGATTATTTGACTCTTGTTTTCCTTTCATTTTCTAAAGCTCGATTCAGTTTAATCTTTTGTTTACAAAGCTTTTGTTATAAGTCCCTGACTTAGCAGGCTAACAAATGAAGTCCACACATTAATATCTAGAGGGACTTTTCATTTAAATTCAACAAAGACAAAAGCTGCCTGTGTTGTTTATGCACATGACACATATCAGAGAAATTTCATTTTGATGTAAAACATTAAAGATAAGTCATGCTTATAATTCCTCCTCTTCTTTGATATAATATTGTCTTTTTTCCTTTGGTGCAATCTCTGAGTTCTTTTTCTTTTTTTTTTTCCAAGGCAAACTTGAGAACAGAAATGAAAAATGAAGTCATAACATTATGACTGATTATTTTGCATTCTGCCCCTGTGTGCATCAAGTCTTGACCACCTCTGAGTTTTATTAACACAATAAAACCTTTTTAGACATTACCTTTTAATGCTCAGCGTGAGCATAAGCAATATCATTAGGTTTCTCTTTTAATTTGTGAGCCTGCCAGCAACTCCTCTCAGATAGTCCCTGTCACAATCATTGGAGACAGGCTGGGAGATGCTTCCAGGGGCAGGACCTTGCACTGAGGGGGTTTTGTGGAGCTCCAGCAGAATTTTTACCTCCAGAGCCATCAGTCTCAATACCCACAGGGCTTTTTCTGCCAGCACGTTCAGCCTCTGCATTGAGAGAGATATAAATGATATCACTGCTCCTTGCCTTGCCATGTAGGAATGTTCTTATCACTCTTGGTATAAATTCAGTGGCAATGTGCAGCCATTCCCATCGGGAACCTTATGAACATGAATTCCTGGGGGATTTGTGATGGGCTGGCTTGGAATGGGAGGGGGCATTTTAGACAGAAGCCTTGAGAAGGCCTCAGTCCTGCAAAGGCTTGGCCATCC
>VWZO01007855.1:64876-112376 GCA_013396975.1 Bucco capensis
GCTTGCAGTGCTGAGCTGTAATTTTGATGTGCATTTCTTATACTTACTGTGTGGAGGTGAAATTGCACGTGGGAAGGAAAGCAGAAGGTGTGGTTGAAATAAGCAGCAACCTCCCCACCCTTGCTGTGGATCCCACGTGGGTGTCTCCTATCGATGCTAACCTTATCGTACCTCGCGCCAATCCATTGCTGAGTTGTCAGTGCTTGGGTGTTTTTTTTTGATGTGTCTCCAGGAAATCATCCTGAAACGAGCAGCTGACATTGCTGAGGCGTTGTACAGCGTGCCACGCAACCACAACCAGATCCCCACTCTAGCCAACACTCCTGCTCACACTGGCATGATGGGAGTCAACTCCTTCAGCAGCCAGCTCGCCGTCAACGTCTCCGAAACATCGCAAGCCAACGACCAAGGTAGGTGGCACTTCAAGGGTTAATCTTGACTGCTCTTGGCCAGTGCCTGTTCCTAGGAGCTGGTGTCACCTTTCTGATGTTCTACCTCTCGGTGTGTCTGATGGTGTAATGAAATGCCACCTTTAGCATCCTCCTAATATTGAATTCTTCCTGTTCTTTGGTTTGCTGTTATCCCCGAGCATCTCCACTGGAAACAAAACCAAACAAATTAGGCAAGTGGTAGAAATCTCTTTATTATCCTCAGCAAATATGCAATGTGGATGCTTTTTAATCAAATAATGATGTCTAGGTATCTCCACCTGCTTTTGGAATAGGGACACAGATGAATCTAATTTGATGTCTGTGGTTTTAAAACACTCTGTTTGTAGGCATGTGTGACATATATGTTCCTAATAAAAGTAATAGTTGATTTAATTTACCTGTTGTAATTGAGAATGCATCTAGCATATTGCCTTTAAAATTAATTTGGATACTAATGGAAGGAGGGAACCAGGATTATTAGCTGTGTTCAAACCCCTATTTTTTTTTTTTTGCTTGCCAAGGTAATTATTAAATTGATTGCTCAGATAGGAACAAATGCTTGTTTAAACCCCTGATTCTGCTGTGTTTCCTCTTCTCAAAAAGATTGTCTTTGAATGCATTTCCAAAGCTAATAAGCCTTATAAAATTCTGCACTGGATCTTGAATTAGTCCTCACCAAAGGCTCACACCTTCCGCAAGCCACGAGCGTGTCGTTAGCCTAAAAACACCAATCCTCTAATGAAGACCCCAAAACAGCCTTTTTAAACTAAATCACTGCAACAACAACAAAAAGAAAAGTTTTTTTTTTCTTGTCAGCTCTGGCATTTGAAGCCTTGGAGAAGCTGAAAGTTCATGCAGTGTGTTGGTCCAAAGCAGGACTCGAGCCTGTCGCTAATTGCTCCTAAAGACAAACCTTGAAGGCACCTGCCACAAAGCTGGATGGAAGAGAGCTTTTGTTGGCTGCCTGTGCCTTAAGAGGGGGAGACAACCAGGCTGATTTAAGCAGGCTTGGCGTGATAAGGTTATCTCCACCTGCACGAGTTGTGATAGGGGCAGCAGCAGCAGCGAGAGACAACCCAGAGCAAAAAAGCTTGCGCAATCAATTCCGACGGTGTAATCAATCTATGCTGCATGAGGGAAACCCCCCAGCCCTTTTAAGCCTTCCCTTGTAAGAATAACATGATTTTTCTGGGGTGGGGGGTTTTCTAACACAGTAGGTTACAGTCGCAACACAAGCAGTGTTTCCCCGCGAGGATATGTTCCCAGCAGTACTCCTCAGCAGTCCAATTACAACACAGTCAGCAATAGCATGAATGGATATGGCAATGCCGGCATGCCCAATCTAGGTGTCCCAGGTTCCCCTGGATTTCTTAATGGCTCCTCAGCTAACTCTCCTTATGGCAGTAAGTGTCTCATTTTTGGTAACCACATCCATCATCTAGATTCATATTTAATCCTCCCAAATCCGATACCTGCATTGTTGTTGTTGTTTTTTTGTGTGTGTGCGTTGTTGTTTTGTGTTTTTTTTTGTTTTGTTGCTTTCTTCCCCCCTCTTTATTGTGTGTGAGCTACTGGATAAAAGGAGGGGTGACTCTGGAGGCTGGACGTCAAAAATGGGTAGAGTCAATTGATCTGTTGGGGCCAGAATGTGAGCTCAGAGAGACAAAATCCAAACCAGCAGCATCGCCAAAGAATAATAAATCAAAATCGCCATGATACAATAAGAACAAATCAAAATCACCATCATGCGATACGAATAAATCAAAATCATCATGAGACAATAAGAACAAATCAAAATCATCGTGATACAATAAGAATAAATCAAAATCATCGTGATACAATAAGGATAAATCAAAATCATCGTGATGCGATAATAAATCAAAATCACCATGATGCAGTAATAATCAAAATCATCATGAGACAATAAGAACAAATCAAAATCATTATGATAAAATAAGAATAAATCAAAATCATTGTGATGCAATAATAAATCAAAATCATTGTGATACAATAATAATCAAAATCATTATGATGCAATAAGAATAAATCAAAATCATTGTGATGCAATAATAATCAAAATCATCATGATGCATTAAGAATAAATCAAAATCATTGTGATACAATAATAATCAAAATCATCATGATGCAATACAAATAAATCAAAATCACCATGATACAATAATAATCAAAATCATCATGATGCAATACAAATAAATCAAAATTATCATGATGCATTAAGAATAAATCAAAATCACCATGATACAATAATAATCAAAATCATCATGATACGATACGAATAAATCAAAATCACCATGATGCAATAATAAATCAAAATCATCATGATGCAATAATAAATCAAAATCATCATGATGCATTAAGAAGAAATCAAAATCACCATGATAAAACAACAACAAATCAAAACCATGATAAAATAACAATAAATCAAAAATCATCATCATAATAGTAACAACAACAAATTGGACTGTGCGATTCATAACCAAAGTCCAACACAAAAGAGTTTGCCTCTTATCCAGAGAGTGGCCAAGCCAAGGCATTTCATTTTTAGTTCTCTCTCTATTTTTTTCCTCTCTTTGGAGAGGCAAGGCCCTGTCACTCTCTTTTCCCCCCCGTGTTTTGCCGTGCCAAACCTCAATCTGAGTCCTGATTACTTGTGCTTTATTGCAGTAGTGCCGTCAAGCCCAACCATGGCAGCCTCTTCGGTCACCCTCCCTTCAAACTGTAGCAGTACCCACGGCATTTTCTCATTCTCACCTGCCAATGTCATCTCTGCAGTGAAACAAAAGAGCGCCTTCGCGCCCGTGGTCAGGCCCCAAGCCTCTCCTCCACCCTCTTGCACCAGTGCAAATGGAAATGGACTTCAAGGTGAGCTCAATCTCTCTTATTGCCTTCAGTTTTGCTTTTCTGGGGAATTTTTGTGTGTGTGTGTGTGTTTTTTGCTCTGATTGTTGGGTTTGGAGACAGGCACCGTGCGGTACGTTGAGGCTTCTGGTGCTCTTGGAGGAGGAGAAGTTGTAGCGAGATGGGGAGAGGTCTCTTCTGAGTTAAAAGTGAGAGGATGAGAGGAAACAGCTTGCAGCATGGGAGGTTGAGATTGGATATAAGGAGGAATTTATTGACTGCAAGGGTTGTTAAGGCTTGGCCCAGGCTGCCCAGGGAGGTGCTGGAGTCACCATCCCTGGAGGGGTTGAAGAAACATTGAGATGCTCTGCTCAGGGCCATGGCTTAGTGGCTTAGTTGATGATCTTAGAGGTCTCTTCCAACCTTAATGATTCTGTGATTCTGTACGAGGAGGTTTTCAGCAGATTTTAGGTCATTTTTAGTGCTTACACTAGGGAAAACACTAGTTGGTTTCTGGGTATTTTCCCTTAGGAGCTTGTGCCTTGAATTTTGAAGTCAGATTCTATCCCTGAATGTTCTTGGAGGTTTTGTGGGCTCCTTGTGTTTATACTGGATCTAGAGGGGAAGCCATGTGAGGAGCAACTGAAGGCATTTGGTTTGTTCAGTCTGGAGAAAAGGACACTGTGGGGAGACCTCAGCATGGTCTACAGCCTCCTGAGGAGGGGAAGCAGAGGAGCAGGAGCTGAGCTCTTCTCTCTGCTGACCAGGAATGGCATGAAGCTGTGCCAGGGGAGCTTAGCTTGGCTGTTAGGCAAAGGTTCTTCCCTAGAGGCTGCTGGAGCACTGGCACCAAGGCTGATAGAATTCCAGAAGCATTTGGATAACACTTTCAGACACATGGTGTGATGTTTGGGGTTGCCCTGTGCATAGACAGGAGCTGGGCTGGATGATCCTGGTGGGTCTCTTCCAAGTGGTTCCTTACTTCCCTAAATGAGCAACTAAAGATGCTCATTAAGGCAGGCAGTTCCAAGCTGCTGCATCTGGATAGTGTAATGAACAATTCGTAAAGGAGTTGCAGAATTTCCATGCTAACCACTCTGTCAGTGAAGAAATTTTCCCTAATATCCAACCTGAGCCTCCCCTGGTGCAACTCAAGGCCATTCCCTCTTGTCCCATCTCTAGTTACCTGGGAGAAGAGAGCTCCACTCTCCTTGCAGGGAGTTGTGGAGAGCAAGAGAGTTACAGGCAGGTTGCAAAGGTTTGTTGGCTACTGTTCTACAGATGTTTTGCTTTGCCAGACTGATTCTGGACACCTTCATCTGTCTAGCCTCAGGCACTTTGGAGAGACATAACCCCCCCCCAGAACTGCCTCTCCAACAAAATCCACCCAAGCTATTGGAGACCAGGAGCTCAGGATGGATGTAGCTTGGGATTAACTCCCTGGTCCTAGAAGCATCTGAGAGCTTAGTATGGACTCAGGTGAAGGAAGGGTTGGGGCTCCAGCTACACAAATCTTACTGTGGGATGGATGCTAAAGGAAAGGGTAATTAGATTAACAGTTTCTGCCCTTACATGTGTCTTTAGTGGAAGCTTTACTGTGTTACCTTAAGTAGAAAACTATACCAGGTATAAGCAATATTCTTAGAGAAGATTATCCATTCTTAAAATAATCCAGTGTCCTACTTTTCTCCCTTTATAAAAAGACACTAATAGCAAGAGTAAACACTGAAACCTCAACATAAAACACAACAAAAACGAAATACTGAAATCAGCTACAATAAAAATGAAATTAATGAAATATCAAAACAAAATAATACAAAAATCAAACAACACAAACCAAAATAAAATGGCAAACAATAATAATAATCAAATCAAAATCACATGGCTTAGCTCTGAGGCAGCTATTCTGTAGCAGGTATTTATGTATATAAGTTCTCATTAACTTGTTGATATTGATTTACTCTGGAAAAAAACCCAGAATTAATTCAAGCTCTAAATTGAAATGATGTAAATGTCTTTCATTTCAGCATGTAAATTAAGGGCTTCCCAGCAAATAGCCAAGGTTTCAGGTGCTTAGAAGGTGTAGATCACTGCAAAGTAAGGGTTTTTTCCCCTTGGAACCATTGCAGGTCAGGTTTGATAGAGCTGCTCTAGTGGAAGGAGTCCATGCTGAATGCAGGGCTTGGACTACATGACCTTTAAAGGTCCCTTCCAAACCAAACCATTCCATGATTCCAACCAAACCTGTTGAGTTCATTCAGACTGAGCTTGTGGAAGGCTTCAGGTTGTCAACACTTCACCCAACACCTCACAGCTCTCAGCCAGCACCTTGAGCTGAGCTGAGTGGCAAGACAGGGATGAATTTTGATATAGAATCATTATGGTTGGAAAAGATCTCTGAGATCATCAAGTCCAACCATTAATCAGCACTGCCAGGTCTTCCCCAAAAGGGTTGGCAATCCCTGGCCCAGGCTGCCCAGAGCAGTGCTGGAGTCACCATCATCCCTGGAGGGGTTCAAAAGCCATGGAGATGTGGTGCTTGGGGACATGGCTTAGTGGCATGGTGCTGTTGGGTTAACAGTAGGATTTGATGATCTTAGAGGCCTTTTCTAACCTTAATGATTCTCTGATTCAATGAGTCAGGGATTCCATGGAGAGGTCTAGAGCCAACCAGGGTCAAAAGCTAGAAGCTGCAGCTTGCAGAGGGGACAGCCTCTCTCTCTTGGCATGACTCACTCCTGGGAATAAACCTACAGAAAAAGGCCTTTTGGACCTTATCCAAAGAGCCACAATCTTGTTGGCTCTCTCTGACTTCCATTGCATAGCCTATGAGCAGAAGGCTGAGCAACTTGCATGGTCTTCAAAGGGCAGGATGCTAGTGTGTGGCTTCCTTAGGGTGTGTGGCTTCCTGCATGGAACCATGGACATAGAAGGTGGAAGAGACATTTTTTATTTTAGTGAGGAAAAGCAAGCTGAGTGCAAAGCTGGAAGTGCAATATCTGCTCAAAATTTTCAATTGTAATTTGCTTTTCATAGATTGTGAAGGATATTGCTCTCCAAGCTGAGCTTGGTGACTCTAATGCAGAGCAAAAGGTCCTTCAGACCCTTCTACAATTGCATCCTGCTTAATTTTCTCCTCTTCCCCTGGAAGTTCCAATGATTATTAAAAAACCGGCCACCCCATTTTTCCTTGGAGAAGGCTTTTTGCCATCAATTTGCACAGCAGGAAACGTACTGCAGAAACTCACACCTGCCAAAGGTTGCTACTAAAGCAAACAGTGACATAAACATCCAGCTCAGAGCCTGTCTTCTGCACTCTGCTTAGCCTTTATGTCCTACCATCACCTCAGCATCGAGTGTGGTGACAGATCCCTGCTGAATCTGAGCAAGGAAAGCAAGGAATGATGAGGAGGACACTCAGTGTTTGGGGTAGAAATGTTCTCTGCCCAGTGTTCTCCAGTGAAGTGTTGTAACTTTGGTCACAGTGTAACTCAAGCCAAGTTATCACTTCTGTTTCAAGGTTGACATATTTGAGTTGGGGTTGTTCAGCCTGGAGAAGAGAAGGCTCCAGGGAGACCTTCCTGCAGCCTTTCAGTACTTAAAGGGCTTATAGGAAAGATGAGGAGAGACTTTTGAGCAGGAGCTGTTGGGACAGGACAAGGGGTGATGGTTTGAAATTAAAAGAGGAGAGCTTTAGACTGGATAGAAGGGTGAAATGTTTTATGTTGAGGGTGGTGAGAGCCTGGCCCAGCTTGCCCAGAGAGGTGGGAGATATCCTATTCATCCCTGTGCCCATCCCAGCTCAGGTTGTTTGGGGCTGTGAGCATCCTGCTCTAGCTGCAGATGTCCCTGCTGAGTGCAGGGGTTGGAATAGATGAGCTTGACAGGTCCCTTCCTACCTAAACCATTCTGAGATTCTGTGATATGTCTTCTTGGGGAAAAAAGTAACAGTTTTGGACAACTCTTACCTGTTCCAAGAGCTTTGTTTTAGAGACATATTGTCCCATAGAAGTCCTTCCCAGGAGCTGCCACTGCCCTTGGAGTGATTGTGGTGCTGTTGACCACCCTGGTGGCTGCTGTAGGAGGTTGTGTTCCATAGGAAATGTGTCCATCCCCAGCTCTGCCAACCTGTAACGCTCTAGCAGCCCCATCTGAAATAAATTAATATTGCTGAAATTAATGAACTGAGAAATTGAAGTTCACATCCCTACACCAACAGATTTATGAATATCTGTGGTACATAAATTAATGAGAAATAGCATCATGGCCAAAAAAAATTAAACACCACTCTAATGAAAGGCTGTCTAAATGGGGCTTCTACCAAAGAGTTAACTAGGGAAAAAGCAGTAGTTGGGGGCATCTTATTCTTAAGCTGTTAGAAAGAAAGGAGAAGGATGGTCAGGAGTAGTGAGCTCATAGTTTTCATGGTGCTTGGTCTCCAGAGTTGGAGAGGTACCTGGATGTTGGTCTTAAAGAGATCTTGGCTTGCTTGTTCCTGCTGTTATCATGAATTGCAATAGTGGAAACAGAGGTTTTTCTACCTAGGCTCCAGGTCTGGGCATGAAGTGGTGGTTGGTGGGGTTCCCAAGGATGCCTGACACAGCCAGGAGGGATTGTGATGTTCCTCAGCTATCAGGCTTCTGGCCCGCATGGCACTCTCAGCCCCACTCTGGGTGAGATGCTTTGAGGGTTTTGAGATGCTCTGCACACAAAAATCCCCACCTGGAGCCTCCTGTGGTGGGATGTGCCCATGGTCCCTCAGTCACAGGATGCTGTGGCATGAGCTAGCATCCTCCTGCTCGCCGCTGAGCATTGTGCTCGCGTTGTGCCTTCCCCAGGCCCGCTAACAACAGCTGATCTCTGTGTTTCTCTTCTCTTGTAGCTATGTCTGGCCTTGTAGTCCCACCCATGTAAAGTCACTTTTGTTTACCAAGCTTCAGAGGCTGGGCTTAGGGGACAAGTTTAGTACATTAAGACATGCTGATGGAAGCAAGTTCTCGTCACACAGCGTCAGCAGCGAGTCGAGATGCTACGGAATCAAACACACACCACACAAACACAGACAAAGACTTTGTGGAAAGATTTTATTTAAACTCTTTAAGGATCTACATGCCAACGAGCTACTTCTTCATGAACAATTCCATTTTATTGACTGACTTTTTTCCTCATATTTTCACCTTTCTCAGTCCTTGAAGAATTAAGGAGAGAGAGAGAGAGAAACAAAAAAAAAAAACAAAGCAACGCCTATTTTGTATAAAGTTTCTGATCACGTCTTGGCTATGTCTAGTACTTGCTATGTGTTGGGAGAAAACTTTGTGGATGCACCATTTTGAGTCTCATGACAAAAAAAAAAAACACTGATGGGGAAAAAAAAAATTGCCTCCTAACCTTTTTTTTCTTTTTTTCCTGTACTTCATAACTAGATTCACAATGGTTGTGTATCTCTATAATGTGAACTATTTTTTTGTGGTGGAACAAAACAAACCGAAGCACCAAGGGGGCCAAGGAGGTTTATGAGCCATCAAACTGGAAAGGGGGAGGGAAATCAAGCAAATCAAATCAAACCTGGGCAAATAAAGAAGGAAAATAAAGGGATGGATCTGTGATTAGGAAAATCAAACCAACCACACAAATTGGGGGTGAGGGGGTGGGCACGGGGGGGGAGGGTTTGGTTTCTCATTGCTTAACTTCATCTTAATGAAATGGAAAGTTTGTAACTTATTGTAGTTAGGAATTGTACTTTGATATTTGAATTCTCTTGCCTTCAACAAGCACACTGACAGAGGAAAAAGAAAAAACAAAACAAAAAAGGAAAAAATTGCTACTGTCTGTTGGTTTAAAAACAAAAGAAAACAAACAAAAAAAATAACTATACTTCCACTGCTAGAGCTTCCTGTTAAGCAAAGTGTGACCTGCAACATTTTTTCAACCTTTTGCTAGCACTGTATTACTCTTGCATTCTCTTAGGCTACTGTGAGGTCTATGTTTCTTGTACCAGAAAAGGAGAAAAAAGAAAAAAAGAAGAATAATAATTGTCCTTTTGACTTCTAGCTCCCTTCTTCCCTAATGTGTTTTGTATGTGGTTATACAATTGTAGACTTTTGTGATTTTGCCAAAGTTGTAGCTAAATATTTATACACTTGTCTTGAATTTTTTTCAGATCCACTGAGATATTTAGGGGGAAAAAAAACAAACAAACAAACAAACAAAAAGCAGATTTTATCCCTTATGGAAGAGCCACTAAGGGGTAAAAGAGTCTGATTTGTTGCAACACTTTCTTTCACGTAAACACTTGCAGTCACTAAGGGAATTTATTTTGTAACATATCAACTATAAATATTGTATTTATCTTGGAAAATTTTGTATATTGCTTTTCATCATTTGGTGGGTTTTAATTTTGGTTTTGTATTTTTGTTTTTCTTGTATGTCTTTTAATTTTTGTGTGTGTGTGTGTGTCATGGCCTGGTATTTGTGATGCTGCAAATAGCATTAAGCCAAGAACTTGTTGCCTTCATCTTTTAGTTTGCCATCAATCAGTGTCCATTTGTGCTTCAGAAAGTTTCCTGGTTTTCTTTTTTTTTTAGACTTTCCATTCTTTTTTTTTTGTTGTTTTGTTTTTATTATTTTTTGAAGAAAAGTCAAATTCATGCTTTATTTTTATATTATTTTTAAGTTATCAGCACAAAGAATTTTGAAAGAAAAAACAAAACAAAAGCTGTTTGTTGTATAGTCCAAATCCAAATTGTGCCACATGGCTGGAATGAATCCTAGTAGAGTATGTGCATGTCAGACAGCCACAGAAAAGAGGAAACTATTTTGTGGTTGCTTTTTTTTGTTCCTTTTTCTTTAAAATATTTTATTTTTAATGCCTTTTTTTTTTTTCTCTTGTCAAGATTGTAAAAAGTCATTTTTAGCTGCCACCACCCATGACTCTGCCACAGAGCTGAAACTGTGTTTACTGGGGAAAAAAAAAATATTCCAAGGCCTAAAACGTTGAACAATAAATTCACTTCTGCTCTTTTAATTAAAAACCTTTGCCACATGAACTTCTCTGATGCCTTAAAAGTGAACTTCTTGGAGGAACTTTTGTGCTCTTTTAATCACAGGCTGTGACACCACAGTGGTTTCATCACCACTTCATTGGGATGAGTTCTGGTGTAAAAACAAAACAAACCACCAAGCAAAAAAAAAACAACAACAAACTAAAAGCACAAACCTGGTGTACAATTCTCTCACTCCTTGCTGTGTCTCTTTTCTGCTGCACTCTGCATTCTCCTCAACCCTGCCCTGCTCAAAAAGAGAAAGGTTTCACTCAAAATCAGGATCACACATCATTTTTTTTTTAACTATCAGGATCACACATCATTTTTTAAGTGTTTGGGGTTTGTTTATTTAGGTTTCTTGGTTGTTTTTCTTTTTGAAGGGAATTTTTGGTAACAGCCCCAGAGCTGACTGTACTTTTGAAACTGGAATGACCTCTGTGGAGTCCTTTGGGGGTTTGTTTTTATGGTTTTTCTTTTTACTTTGCACTAAAAGAGTTTGCCAACGCAGCACTCGCCAAACACGTTGCAAACTGCAGCAGAATGAAAGGTTTAACCCCCAAAAGGAGGGATTTTTGGGATGTATTTTTTTTTTTTCAATTTCTTCCTGGGCAAAACAATAAAAATGCCCATTTTTGGCCAAGCTTTTCTCTAGGGGTTTAAGAGAACACCACAGCCTAGCCTAGGCAAGGAATGCCGCGCGCATTCCCTCGGTCAGCAGTGCGCCCTAAGTGGGACAAAGCCTGAGAAGTCACTTTGGACCTGACTTGCCTCCCTTCTTATTTTGTCTGAGTAAGGTTGGTTTTTTTGGTTTTTTTTGCTCTCCAGAAGAGGTCACGTGTAAGATGTTAAAGAAAGTTTGCAAGTTCCTTCATCAATGCAACCTTGTTTGTGTTTCTAGCTTCCTTAGTCGATGCACTCATCGCTTCGTTGTCTCCAGACGGAAAGCTTCACTCTCAATGGTAGATTTTACTGTTAAAGACCCTACAATAAGATTGTTTTATCTGTACATTTTTTCATATATTTAACTGTATAAAAAAAAAAATGTTCATTTTACACAATATTTAATTAAAGTATTTCTTGTCTGTGAATTTCATTTTTTAGTAATTTTATCTGGTTTGGTTTTTCAAACAGAAAATGTGGCTAAATGCTGAACAAAAAGCCACACTGGGGGTTCATTCCTAAAGATCAGCATTTAGAGTTATATCTTGGTTAAGAAAAAGCACAATCTTTGTGCTTTTCAGTGCCTCAGGATAGTCAGGTCCTGAGGAGGAGGAGGAGGAGGAGGATGGAGATCTCTGCTCTGCAGCCTGCTGGTGACTTGCTGCTAAGCCTTGGTGAAGTATTAACCAAACCTCTGTTTTCAGACACCTTGTGGTTTTTTGTAAAGTGAAGGTAACAGCAGAGCAATATTTGATTTTATTCTATTTTCATGTGGTATTGTAACAGTCTGTAAACAGGAAAAGGTATTTTAAAGCCAGCACAAGTCACATTTTCCACCCAGGGGTTTGACAGCGAAGGTCGACGCGCTCAGCTTTGAACTGCTGAGGAGGAAGCAAATGCTTTTGGCTAATTATAATCCTGAACACAACTATTTCATCCTCTGGAGTGTTGTGTGTGATGTGCAGCTAGCCTACTTGAAATATAACTCCACCCAGGAGGGAATGACTCAGCCTCCAAGCTGGAGGGTGCTTTTGTAGGAGACAGGTAGGATGCTAAGCTTGGAGCACATCCCTGCATCATTATGTGGGACCACCACCAACCCAAGGGTATTTGTACAGGAATTTGGGGTAAAACAGAGAGTTTATTACCTGAATTTTGTCCTCTTGTTACCCAGAGGGCTGCTGACAGCTTCCAGAGGGCACTGAGCAACAGCAAGCTCCAAAGTCCAAAGCCTGTGTATGTGTTTATGGTGCCAAAGGACACGCTGCGTGCTGGAATCTCTCCTTCCTCGCCCCGTGGTCCAGCAGTTAAGTGATGGAGTGGGAAGAGAAGCTGCAGCTTCCTGTAGTCACAAAGAGGGAAAACAGAGATATTTAACTATGTTTCCTTTCTTCTCCAATATTTCAATAATTGGATGAAAACATGTTAAAAGTACAGATCACTTTGGAGTATGATGATGATGCATTGACAATTGTTCCACCTCCAGTGTGTATCTGTCTATCATGTGGAAAATCAGATGCATCCCCATACAAAAAATAAGGATGAAGGTCTGCATGATGCTTTTCCTTTTAGGTTGGAGTAATGAGCAGCTAAATGGTTCAATGCAAAGAAAATACCAAAGAAGCAATCCCATGAATTTCTGTGCTAGGAGTGATGAGTCCCAGAGCCAGCCATGAGCTAGGAGACATCTGTAGCTTGGTAATAGCCCATGTTGTGTCAGCCTACAGTGAGCTGAGAGATAGGAAGATGAGGGAAAAAAATCTCCTTAATCAAAATGAAGGAACAGGGTCTCTCCAAGTACATGCCAATTATTGCAGAGCAGCTTTCTAAAGTCTTTCAGGCTTTTAAAGATTATTCAAAGCACTCGAAATAGGCTTCAATCTAATGCCTCATTTCATTGCATTAAACAGCCTAGTTAATAAAGAATCAATATATTCAAAGGGCAAGGTTATCTTTTGTCTATAAGGGGTGGTGTCATTCTGAACCTTTTATAGTTCAGATGCTGAAAAAGACCTCATGAAATCCATACTCATCAAGTGGGTCAACTAGAGCAATAAAGAGGCCTCGGGAAGAATGGCTGCGCTCCTTTAAAACAACTCCAACTCTTATCTCCCCACATAGAGCTCACTTGGCTCCGCCAGCAAAATGTCAATTTCTCATCAAGACAAGAGCCACCATGATCATTTTTATCTCCTCTCTTTTATTTTTTTTGTTGTTGCTGGAGAACACACACAATTAGGAGAATGCAGCAAGGCTCCAGCGGTGATTTGTAGCTTATTATGTCACCGGCAGGCTCAGCAGATAATGAGAGGCTGTTGAGAACTGAAGTGTCAATACCACCAAAGAACCACTTCTGAATGTGAGCCCTTGTGCCTTGGCTTGGGTTTTTTTCTCTCCTCTCCTCCCCTTCCCCTCTCCCCATGCAGATCCTGAGGCTGATAAGGTTGCATCTGCCAACCGACACCTCCCAATTAATGCCCTGAATAAAGGGCACAAAGGAGTGGAGATTCTTTAGACTCTTGCAGACAATTCCCTGGTTTTACCCTTCAAGGAGGCCTTTTATGTCCCAATCAGGTTGCTTTTAATGAAATTTAAACTCATCAGAGGAAATCAAAACCCCTCCAATCAGATTACAAATTGATTTTTCCTTTTTTTTTTTTCTTGTTGGGGTATTTGTCATTACAGAATGTGGTGTCCAAAGTGTTACAGCACCCAGCCTGTAAGTCAGGGGAGGCAAACACTCTCTGTAACAACATGCAGTAAGGAACCTTCCTCAAGGCCCAAAAAGTTGTAAAAAGTTGGTGTGCAGCATTTAAAAAGTGAGCATTCTCTCTCCTGAGATGCTTCATGAACTCTACTAGAACTTCAAATGGTATCAATCAAATAACTGCACCCAAGCCATCTCCTCTTTTCCTATATAAAGCTAAATGTCAGTGTTACATACATGTATCCTTTTGCAGCTTTCAGGTCAAAACCAAGGGATGGAGGATCTGAGCCCTCCTGGGCTGCTTGCCCATTTCAGCTGGGACATTGCCAGGGTCTCTTTGGCCACTTGAGACAAATACAAGGCTATATAACCATGATTTTTTCCCAAGCACATTCAAATAAAATAACACTTGTACCAAAATGGGTTTGTTTCCTCTTTACTAACTCTCTACTAGTACAGAAAGGGCATCCTGAAGAAAAATTGGGTGCTGTTAATTGGTGACCAAAAGGCACATTTTTTGGTGCTCACAAAGTTATTAGAGGATTTCAGTTATGTGACTTATTTGGTTTTGTTGTGGGTTGGGTTTTTTTTTTTGGCTTTTTTGGTTTCATTTCCCTTGAGATAAACTCTTTGAGAAATGCCTTGGTAACCAAAGGGCAGCAATGACCCCCAGGCCAGCCCAAGAAGGAGGTGGTAAGGATGCATGGCAATGATCTAAAAGCCACTCTGCTCCTCCAACCAGACCAAAATATCCCAAATTGCTTGGTGTGTAAAATCTAATAAAGAAAAATCTAACTAAAAACCAAAGGAAAGTGAGGTTGGAATTGGTCTGGGTAAAGGAGCCAACAAACTTTAACATTGCCCTGTATCTACAGGATGGAGACACCAAGGGTGGAAGATGGAGAGAAGAAAAGAGGCAGATGTGGGAAAAAGCTGTACACTGAAGGCCAATAAAGTGATGTTTGAGAAGCTCTCCCCTTGCACTGTGCAGTTGTGTGGTGGCAGCAAGTGCTCAGAGGTGGCTGTGCCTCTGTGCAGCTCGGGTGCTGGTGGCCAGGGAGATGTCATGCCCAAAGTCCAGGGCATGCTACAGAATCTCAGCATCAGAAGGGCTGGAAAGGACCTCTGGAGATTATCCAGGCCAAAGAGAGACTTGAAAAGGAGAATTAAAGCTAAAGAAGGTAGGAGCAGTGGAAACTCATTCCATGAGTGCTTCTTATCAGTGTCTCAGAGCAAGTCATGAATCCAACACACACTGTCATATCCAGAGTATCTCTAAAAGGACTTCCAAGGTTTCTCCACAACTATTCCCTCACTCCCTTCATCCCTTAAGACACAAAGCAAAGGCCAAGCACTGGGGAGGGTCTAGCCAGAAGCTCAGATGGAGCAAGAGCTTGCTCCATGGGTGAGGACCATGACTGCACAGATCACCTGAGCCAGGCCACTCAGCAGCTTAAAGGCAGAAAGGGGTGGACACAGGAGCAGAAGGAGCACAAAGCAAAGTAGCTTTAGAGATCTGGACATTTCTTTAAACAAATAAGTTGCCCAGCATGTATCTGGCCTGGCCCCAAATGGAAATGGCAGCTGGGTACATCTTTGGATGAACACTGCAACAAGAGCCTGGGGACATGGTGTGTCACAGTGTGTCCATGCTGCCCAGGAAGAGCAGCTCTGAATGGGCTCAGGGTTTCTTTTCTCCCTGGAAATCACTGTAACAGAAATTGTAGGTGATTTGTAAAATAAAAAGAGTTCCTACTTACCATATTTTACTTCTGACTTGCAAGGAAGGTGATGAGGAACCAACTCCAAAACAAACCCAGAAGGTGTGCAGAGCTGATGTCCTTTTCCAGCTGAGGAACACAAGGAGCTTAGAACTTTATCCCAATCTTCATGAGTCTATATAATAGAAACAAACAGTTCAGGTTAAATGCAAAACAGTCTTAAGGAAGAGAAGTGGTTCAAATGACCAAGCTGGCAGAAGCCAGCAGCTCAGGACCTGGCTGAAGCCACCAGCTCAGCACTTGGCCTCAGGGTCTCCTGCAGTGATAACCTTGGTGGCAGCAATGGCAGAGAGAGGATAGGATACTTCTCATTTCCATGTATTCAGCCAGCTCAGGTCAACAACTAATCCACTCAAAACTCAAGACATGATTGGGAGTTAGAAGAGCAGAAAATGTGTTTCCCTCTCCCTATCTATGAATAAAAAATAGATCTGAAAGGATAAGATCTGCTGGGTTTAGTGTCTTGCAGGATGTGAGGATCAGGAACAACTCATTCCAGTTTTAGACTATCAGGAATAACATCTCCTTTGCATATGAACTTCATTAACATAATGCATTCACTTCAGCTGCAGAACACGTGCAGAGAAACCTGCTCCTTCCTTTCTCAGCCAGCACTATTTTGGGAGGTCTATTTTACCTGATGTTGTCCTCAGCACAGTGTTATTTCCATCCAAAAAGAACTTGGCAGCTCATATCACACAGAAGAAAAGCAACTGGCAGCATTTCCATCCCCACAAAGATAAAAAGCACATCATCAGATGAAGAAATACAATTGCACACATGAATGGGAATAGATGAACTGAGGCTGGGTAGCTCCCTGATGGACCAAAGGAAGTCCATACTCAGTTAAACCCTTAGATTTAAACAATAATGGTTAAAATCCATTGATCATGACATCACTGTCCCCACTGATGCTGTGGCAGCACTGGGCACTGCCACTGCACTCACTGCCCCAGGGCAAGCAGAGGCACGAGCTGCATGCTGCCACTGCCTGCAGCAACACAGGGAGCAGCAGCAAACACAAGAAGGGACAGAGTCCTCCTGGGAAAAAGAGGCTTGATCCTGGGGATCCCTCAGCTTTGTCCTGAAGATGCCATGGCTGGGCTGGCATGGCTTGTTGGTGACTTTGGGGTGCCCTGTGCTGTCCCCTCCTCCCTGCAGCTGCAGCCCAAGCTGGAGCAGTGCCCTTGGGGTGCCCAGCAGCAAGGGCAAGGCAGAGCCTTTGTGCAGCCCAAGCCTGGGCACTCTTGTCCCTGCTAGGAGAAGATGCTGGGAGCTGCAGAGAGTGCAGCCCTGAGCAGAGCCTGAGCTGGGAAGGCAAAGCACTGCACGGCTCAGCTCTGCTCTAGCTCACCCCAGGACACTGATCTCCTCAAGTTCTCTTCTTGAGGTTGCCTTTTGCTGTCTCTCCAAAGCCAAGCCACCCCTACCCCAACCTGGCCTTCACCTGCAGTGAAAGGCTGAGAGCCAGCACCATTCCTGGCAGATCACAGGAGCATCCTGAGCATCCTGAGCATCCTGTTGCCAAAGGGAGGCAAGATGATGTTTGATGTTTCAAACAAGGCCAATCCACTCACCTTCCAGCAGCTCCTGCCCAGAGTGCCCAGCATGCAGCTCAGCCTGGGCTCAGCCAGCGTGCTGGGAGATAACCCAGCCCCAGGCTTGGGCATTTGAAATGACATGAAGTGGGTCATGCAAAGCCACCCTGGCTGCCACCACGGCGAGGTACAGGCACAGCAATTAGTAAAATCAAGGTGTATTTCCTCCATCATGCAGCTGGGGGCATTTTGCAACTCATTTTGCCAGAGCAAACTTGTTCTTTAATTGCTTTTGCTGCTGCTGCTGGATCCAATTCAAAACGAGTGGGGAATATCAGGTCCTGCCAGATCTATTCCATCATGTTACTGCTTTTTTTCTTCCCCTGAATGGAATCAGTGTGCCAGCAAGCAGTGAAGCAGTTAAACATGGAGATGGGAATGCCAGCAAGGCTGTGGTTTCTAAGCTCAGACCACACTAAGATGAATGAGGAGGATGTTCCCCAGCATGTTCCTCTCTGTCCCTGTGGTGAGTTCAAGGGGAAGAGAACTCACCACAGCTTGGCCAGTTCCTAGAAGCAGGATATGTGTTATGCAGCCCCAAAATACATCAATTAACAAGAAAAGAAGACTGCTAGAACTCCAAATGAAGGGTGAGGCAAGGCCAAGCCTTCCAGGGCTAGGAGAGGATGGAGCTGCTGGAGGATAAGGGCATGGTGGTTCCATCACACCATTCCCATCAGAGGGGCTGGGGCATTCCCACTCACCACAGTCAAACTGGGTGCAGAAGGGGAAAAAAAGATATGTCTCAGTGAGTCCAACACTGATGATGAAGTTCCTAAGAGGCAATCTAATTTAGCTATATAAAATCATGAAAGGGGAAGAATTAATTGATACTAATGAGTTATAGGAGATAGCATCATAATTAATTCCTAAATAGAAAGAGGACATAGGCTGGAGTGAGGGGGGAAGTCAGAGTGGCCTATATATCCTAATAGATTGCAGAGGGGGGGTTGATATGGGAAACAAACTGCCAAAGTCAGACTGGGATGGAGTTAGGAGATCTTTGCCAGGGCAAGTCAAAGCCCTGACAGTACCACAGGATCATAGGAGCATGGAATCATTTGGGTTGGAAGAGACCTTTCAGATCATCAAGTGCAATGTTAACCCAGCACTGCCAGCTCACCACTAAGCCATGTCCCCAGCACCACATCTCCATGGCTTTGCAATCCCTGCAGGGATGGAGACTCCAGCACTGCCCTGGGCAGCCTGGGACAGGCCTGGACAACCCTTTGGGAAAGAAATTATTCCTCATGTCCAACCTAAACTTGCCCTGGCACAACTTGAGGCTGTTTCCTCTCATCCTTATCTCTTGTTCCCTTTGAATGCAGAAAGCCAGGAAGCTCAGATACCACTTCAGACTTGTGGGGACCACATCCCTCTACAACAAGTAGCTTACATCAGGGACATCCTGGCCCCACATGTCCCTCAGGGAGCACAAACCCAAGACCCTTTGGTGTTTGCTGAGGTAACTACACTGATTTGATTTGCTTCCCCCCCGCTCCCAGATAACACTGCTGAGTAAACCAGTGCATAATCCCCCAGCAACTTTGGGGTGCATTACCTTACAGCTCCCACATTGCTGCAGCAAGTCAAAAGGTTTGGATGGGATACTTGGAGCAAAGCTGCTGTTTTCTTCTCCATTTTGGACCTACTGAGGGTGACGTTTCCCTCTCTCTCCAGCACACAGGAGCTGCTCCCTGCTGCTATCAAACACACACCATGCTCAGGCAAGATTCATTGTCCTGAGGTCAGCTGGAACTTATTGTCCTTGTTGCCTCAGAACAAGGGAAATCTGACATCTGTAAGATTTGCTGTTAAATAATCCAAACCAGCAGTGGGACAGAGCCACAGAGAGTAGCAGAAAATGAGTAATTTAGATCCAAGGTGCTGATGCTCACCAGCCTGGAGCACCCTTAGCTTCCTATTGCTTTCTTCTCCTAACCTTTTCACTTCATCCTCTAAGTGCTGCATACACTGGCAGTGTCAAAATCAGCTCTTGCCTGCTAACCTTTCCCTGGAATAAATAAATTCAATATTAAATGGAAGCAATCTGTGGATTTCCAGCTGTTTTCCTTGGGCTTTGCCTCCTGCTTCAGTGCTGCCATTGGTTTCTCTTCCCCATCACAGTGATGCAGGTACCCGAGGAGATGGAGATGCTCAAACAAAATTACACCTCCAATTTGTTGGGACACACAAGGTTCAAAACAATTGGAATGAGAAGCAGTGTTTGGGAGGAAGAAAAAGCACTTCACACCCAGAGCCAACCCAGCCAGCTCCCCTCTGGATCCTGGCTGCAGGTGGAAAAGCCTCTTGGATGCAGGCTCCCAGCTCTCCCTGCAGGAGCTGCTGATAAATCTAATCCTGAAGGATGGGGAAATGAGGTAAAAGACATTTTTGATGAAAATTATGTACATGTACTTTGACAAGCTCATAAACACTGCAGCCATGATAAGTTTTCTTCTTTTTTTTTTTTTCTTTTTCTTTTTTTTTTTTCTCTTTTTAAGACCTGACACAACTGTATAAGCCCAAACTCTAATTTTTTACAGCCCTGGGTTTGGAGATCTGTCATTGGGAGATATAATGGAAAGAATAATTGCTTGGTGGCTGCACAAACAGGAGATGTGTTGTCAGGCTGCAGTTTGGAGCCTGCATCTGGCTCTGGAAATGATTGATGCTGTCTCTCTCTCGGGGTGATTTGGGAAACCATTTCTTTTTTCCTCCTCACTCCCCACCCCTTGCTCCCACCATCACCACCACGCTGTACCTTCACATTAATAAATCCTTATTAATGAAAACTTGGGAGATTTCTCCCTCATGCAAGAAGCCACGAGGCAGGCAAACACCACGCTGGAGCTGACAAAGTCCTGCCTGGCTCACAGCAACCACCCCCAGCCTCCTCATTTCCTAATACTCTTGCTGCTGCTTTTTTTTCCCCCTTATTTTTTTTTTTTTTTTCTATTTTGCATTCAACTGTGAAAAAAAAAAAAAAACTCTGTTAAAACTCTGAACAGCAGTAAAACTTGAATGAATTTTTGACCCATTATTGCATGGCGGGTGCGCTTTCCAAGCCGGAGAGGCTGCCAACTTCTCCCCACCTAATATTTCCACTTTAATTGTGCCACTTGAGAAATTTACGTGCCTCAAAATATGGCATGAATCTTAGGCTTATTGCAGTATCATTAGCAGCAACATTTAAGCAACATCTGTGTGCTATAGAACTAATTGAAGTAGCAGAAGTGGCAGCTGTAAATCCACAGGAAGATGGCAGTTTGCACCCAGCACTGCTGAGTTAGCGGGGAACTGTCAGCCTGTTCCTGCAATCTGCTCGCGAGGACTTACTGGTACAGGCAACACAATGTCCACAAAAATAGAGAGAGGAGGCTAATGATCCTATTAACCACTTTGCTGCACCAATTTGGCTGCTTTTGCCACTTTCCTTGTTGAATTTCATTATATATTTCACCCTTCTTCCAGGAGGGAAAAAAACCCGAGACGTGAGCTCCTCACATCAGGGAGCAAAGCTGCTTCTTGCTTGAATTAACTCACCTATGATATATATCTCTTTTTTTTTTTTTTCCTTTTAAATTCCCTCTATTTCTCTTGTCCTTTCCATTGTTTAATTTTTCTTCATCACACATGCCTGGCTGAAAAAGAACTTTTACCAACTGTTAATGCTGGTATTTAAAGCAATGACATTTTCCTCCCCGGGATGTAACATTTTCAATAATCAATAAAACTAGGAGGAGGAGGGAAGGTTGAAGTCTTTTTTAGGTGTGTGTGTGAGTTAAAATACATCTTCATCTGAGCTGAGGATGCTGCCTGCATGGCTTGCAGCACACCAGCCTGGGCACTGCTACTCATTTACCTAATTGCTGAGTACAAAAGGAGATGTTCAAGGAGCATGTTCTGGTATTATCCCATAATCCAGGCACCAGGCTTCAGAGAGGTCTTGGAGCATCACCACTGTTTCCATCTTCAGTCACTTCTTGGGTGGGGAAAGGAGGTTTAGAAATCTTACAAAATGGGGAATAAAATTAAATAGAACTGCTTTGCTGTGAAGGAGATGAGGACATCCTCCCTCACCTTGCACATGACACCAAGTTGGGTGGAAGTGTTGATCTGCTGGAGGGTTGAGAGGCTCTGCAAAGGGATCTAGCCAGATTGGATCCATGGGCCAAGGATAAAGGGATGAGGTTCAAAAAGGCCAAGGCCTGGGTCCTGCACTTGGGGCACAACAAGCCCAGGAAGGCTCCAGGCTTGGGGCAGAGTGGCTGGAAAGCTGCCTGGGGGAAAAGGAGCTGGGGTGGTTGGTTGACAGCAGCTAAAGATGAGGCAGCAGTGTGCCCAAGAAGGCCAAGAGCATCCTGCCTTGGCTCAGCACTAGTGTGGCAGCAGGGCTAGGGCAGGGATTGGCCTCCTGGGCTGGGCACTGGGGAGGACACAGCTCCAATCCTGGGCTAAGCTTTGGGCTCCTCACTCACTCCCAGAAGGACACTGAGGAGCTGGAGTGTGTGCAGAGAAGGGCAAGGAAGCTGGGGAAGGATCTAGAGCACAAATGTGCTGAAGAGCAGCCGAGGAACTGGGGTTGGTTAGGCTGGAGAAGAGGAGGCTCCGGGGAGACCTTCTCACTCTCTACAACTCCTTGACAGGAGCCTGGAGCCAGGTGAGGGTTTGTCTCTTCTCCTAGGGAACAAGTGATAGGACAAAGAGGTCTTTTCCAAGCAAACCAATTCCATGATTCCATTCCAAGGCATCTCCTATCCCCTGCTCCCAGCAGCTGCCTCTGCCCCATGCTTCTCCCTGGCTGTGGCCCAGCCCTGGGGAGCCAGAGGAAGCCCTGGGCATGGTGTGCTTGCCATTAGAAAGCTGGCACGTCCAGTGGGCCACCACGTGCCAGGCTGGGAGCCACTGGTATTTGTTGTCTTAATGCACAAGTAATTCAGGGACTGACTGATCAGGAAAAAACTGCTCTGACTCTGCTGCTCTACACGCTCAGGGGGGTCCAGCCCCACACCATATTGAAAATCAATAGTCACGTGCTGGTGGAAAGGTTAGAGGTCTTCTGAATTAACTTTCTGGCACTAAATTACCAGCCCTTGGGTTTTGGAGTTTATTAATTAATTTATTTCTTTCCCATTTGGCAGTGTAATCCCATTTCAAGAGGCACAGCCTGCACACCTCCTCTGTGCTGGGAGTGAAAAGAGGAAGCTGCTTTTGTGCTTGGGGTGATGGTTTAAATGTGGAGGTATGTCTGATGAGGATGTTCAGGTGGCACTGGGAGGCAGACAGCAATGTCAAACATGGTGCTGGAGCTCTGAGCATCATTAGTGGCCTGAAAATCAAAACACAGCTCTGGACTTCCAACTGACATCTGGAGAGTGCCCATATCCCTGCACGATGGTGTAGGATTGAAAGCAAAGCTTTTCACACCCATACAATGTGAAGAAATGGCAGTCTGTGAAATAGTCACTCATTAGGAAGGAATAAAGAATATTGCCACAAAGAAACTGAACATTTAGGGTCAGAGCCTGTGAAGACTTACGTGCTGCTTGCTCCTCATCCCTGAGCCCAGTGCACTGCTGAGAGATGCTGGCTTGGCTAGCTTCTGCCATGTGCCCAGCTGGTCTTTAGCTCCTCTGCTTGCAGGCACTGCAAAACCCACATCATTTTGTAGTTCACTGAATGGAGTCCTCATTTCAATTTATTCCAAGGTTTCCCTTCCCCTTGTTTCCATTCCCCTAGGTACACTGGCAGCTTGAGTTTCAGCAGTGAATCCCTGCAGCCTGGCTAGAATGGCTAAGAGGGAGCAAGCTCACTGGAGTCAGCACCTTGGCTGTGGCAGCTTTGGGCACTTGGCAGATGTGCTGAGGGACAAGCTGGTGGCTTGACCATTCCCTGCCTTGGCAGGATCCAGCTCTGAAGCTCTCAAGATCATCAGCAGGCAGCTGGATGTGGTGGCAGTGACCTGGGCCACCCACCTGTCCAGGGGAATGTCCTCATGGGAAGGAGCAGCCTTGGCCTTGGTTCCCTTTGGCCTGGGAGACCTCATGTGCAACCTAAACCTCCCTTGGCTAAACAACTCGAGGCTGTGTCCTCTTGTTCTACAGAGGAAAAAAGATCACTCTAAGAAGAAACAGGACAAACAAGTTGAAATGACAATCACTTTAAAGCAAGCAAGTTGAAACTACTATTTTAAAGCAAGCAAGCAGAATTGCTCAATTCTTCCTTAAAAAAAAAGAGAAGCAAGGACCAGATTTGACAGGTGTTTAGTATACAATTTGCCCACGAGCTGAGTAAGTGTAAAGGCTACAGATAAAGCAGGAGTGCTCTCCCTCTTAGCTCCTCTGCTGGTGGCCACAAGGACCAAGATGTCACTAACAAACCCAAACCCTGCTGCTCAGCATCTGTCTGGCCACTGCCTGGCTGAGACTTCAGCACACACAGAATTCACCTGCTCACTTAATAGGGGCCTCCCATACCCCCCAAATTCACACATCACTTTAAAGCATAGCTTGAACTAAGTATTTTCTGGTCTTTTTTACAGAAGCAAAAGAAACATTCAGCTTGATGTTGAATCACCACCATTCCTAACTGGTGCACAATTGCCTTAATGACTCTTTCTAGCAGCAATCTTATTAATTCCCCTACTACTTCTGGACCCATGCTTGCACTACAGAACTAATTTTAATTGAACATTGATGAAAATAAATGCTTTCTCAGGATATACTCACTCCATCTGGCTGCCCTGGACAGCCTTTATTTCCTGGATGGCTCTGCTTTATACAGCAGCTTCTCCCACATCTCCCTTGATGAGCAGAGCTGGTGATTAGATTGTGGTGGCTTTGGCCTGGCAGCAGAGCTTCTCTGTCCTCTCTCTGCACGACTTTCCTCCTCTGCCACACACAACAGGGTTGAGTCTGGAAGAAGAGAGTTAGCCCACCCAGCTGACAAAAGGCAGAGATTGTCTATAAATAACCCACACAGCCCTGCAAGGCTGTGCCTTGGCTTTTGGTGGATGTGCCTGCTCCCTCAGTCTTCCAAAAACAGGATGGAGACGAGTTTGGAGAAGAAACAAAAGATGAATTGAGTTCCCAGTGTTGAGTTTCCATCCTAGCAAATAACATCAGACAAGCTTTCCCCTCTCACCCTCCCCACAGCAGTCACCTGCCCACTAAAAAGCCCTTTTTTAGCACCCTTTAGCAGCCAAACATTTATTTTCTTGTCTGGCATCATGAACAGAGAGATAACAGCATACAAGACCAAGCTGGGCCACTTCTGCACAGCCAGGATCTCCTTTTCCCCCCTCAGCCAGCCCAGGGAATTGACTGAATCTGTCACAGGTTGTGTATAAGATGTCTACAAGCTCATAGAGCAACTTCTGCAAGTATTTAGCAGTAAAAGCTATTGACTGGGTGCTGAAGTCCTTAGTCAGACAAAACCTGCCCAGAGGTCAATGTGAATCTCCATCCATCGATTGGCTCAAGCAGCAGCTTCTGGGGGAGGTTTGCAGCAGAGACCTTGGAACAGCATGCAAAATGGGAATTAAATCAGGCCAGGATCTAGGAAAGCAGAGAGAATCTTTTGTCCATGGGAGTGAAGGGGGTTGCAGAGAAGGAAATGTTGATTTTATTATTGTTATGCTATTATTTGGGGGGATTTTCCATGTTATTCTAGTTTTTTGGTGGTGTTGGGTTGCAGGAGGAGGCTGGGGTGGTGGCAGGAGGGACAAGGATGCCTGTGCTTGAGACGAGGTCATGGCATGCACTCAGCCCCTGGCTGCTTGACAGAGCTGCTGTGCAGGAGCAGGGCACTTCCCTCAAATCATAGCTTGTGAAAGCTGACACTTCCATTCAAATTACTCCCAGAGCCAACTGTTCCCTGGTGCAGCTCCTTCTGTAAGTGACACAGTGACAGTGATCCAGGACTTTAGCTAGCTGTTGTGTGGTTGCAAGAGGAAGGAGAAGCTGGGTGACATGCATTAGGAGGCTGGCTCCCCGCTCGCTGCCGCCATTCATCACAGGGCACAGCTCTCCCTGCTCCCAGCTCTCTCTCCCTGCCTCCTCTCTCTCCCTTCCCTTCCTTTCTTCCTTTTGAGTGAAAAGCTCAAGTTTTCCCTGGCACCTCCTGCTTCCAGGAGATTTTTCTCCTTGCTTTGTTTCTGAAGTGTCTTTAATTAGGAGGGGCACATCAGCTGCAGGGGACACACGAGTGCCTGATGGTCACCAGCTCTGCTCCCTCCTCTCTCTCCTCAGGGATGTCTCCTGCATCCTTTTCTTCTTCTCTTTATTTTTTTTTTCCCCACTACTTGACTTTTATTGCCAGTTGCCTCTTTAAATTTCTGCCTAACCTTTCAGGCAGCAATTGTTTTTTCTCTTCAGAGAAGAAGCCAGCAGGTTTTGGAGGCATTTGCCATACACAGGCCGAAACTGGGTCTGATTTGTGCCCAATGGTCAATGGTCAACCATTCAACTCCTCTTTTGTGGCACAGATCCCTCCAAATCCCTGTGTTTGGTGCTGGGGCCAAAGCATTTGATGGTGGATCACCTACCTGGACAAATCTCCACCACTGATGAGCAAAACTGGAGGTAAATCCTCTGTCCTCTCTGGTGCCTCCTGTCAGAAGAAGGTCCCAGGACCCATGGAGGGGTCAGGCTGGTACAGCCTCACAGAGCTGGAAGAGATCAGGATGTGGCTGAGATCAGGCTATGGACCCCCTTGTTCTATCCCATTCCTCTTCAGATCTGAAGCTGGATGAGGACATGGATCCTACCTCCCTTGTGAACTAAACCCAGAGCTGGTCCTGAGCCGCAGCCATGGAGCTGAACATCCTCAAGCTCAAAAGCCATCTGCCTCTGGATCTCAACCTGGCTTACTGTCATCTTCCCTCAAAACTCCTGTTTGTAACTCGATAACCAGCAGATAGATCAATCAATTAATAAGGGAAATGTAATTAGAAAGTCATGTTGATCTCCACCTCGCTGAGGCCTTGTTATTGCTATCACAGGCAGAAGAATCATTAGTGTCATGTTCTTATGGTGAATTCATTAGCTCCTTGGACAGGGAGTGACTCTAACCATATTTTGCAGAAAAGCTTTCAGAAAAAGAACAAAAAAAACCCCCAGAGTGTGGGCAAAGTGTCTGTGAGTCAGAGATGGCCCTGACAACTGAAGTCAGGAACCCAGGGAGCCTGGCTGTGTGCTGACTCCACACCAGGCACCATCCACCAGGGGAGACAGCTGGGTTAAATTCAGATTATTCCATCAATTCCAAATTAATTTTTCATAGAAATAGTGCCTCTCAAACACTCTGCAAAATGATGGATAACCAATATGCTCAGAGCTCAGTTAGCAGGGATGTCTATGTTATCTTGGAATAACAGACTATTCAAGCCAAGTTCCTGGAAGTTACTTCTGGTCCCTCTTGAATCCCTGGGTTGGGATGATGCCTATGCTGAGTAGTCACAGAATCCCAGCATGGTCTGGGGATGATCCAGTGCATCNGAGAGCTGTGGCAGCAGGATGCTTGGACTCTGCTCTCCTCTGCATGCAGGCAAGATAAAGAAACTCTTCTGCTGTGTATACATTGCCCATGGTGCCAGGGAGGTTGGCTATCTCCAGGCAGAGTCAAGCACAATTACTCCTATTATTTTTCCTCTGAAAGGAGTGGCTCACTGAGTCAGTAAATATAGGTTTGGGGTTTTTTTTTTTCTTCCTTTCTTCCTTTCATGCCAAACATAAATCCAGCAGGAGGAAAATGCTTCTACCAAACGTGAAGGGAAAGAAATGGCAAACAAGCCCAATTTAGATTTTTTGTGCCTGCAGGACAATTGACAAAGCAAGAAGCTTTCCTGCCTTCAAAACAGCTCCTCAGATCACAGGTGGTTGTGTTCTTCACAAGGTAAAAAAGCTAAGCTGTCTCTTCTCATGCTCTCCTTCCCAGGCATCCTCTGTGTGCCCAGGCAGGACAGGCAGGATCCTGCTGCAACACTCTGTTGGACTATAAACCAATGATATTTGCTTTACCTGTGCACTATCTTCCATGGCACAAAACAACATTTACATCTGGGATCAATTTGCTTGAAATTAAAGTGCAGCTGCTATATCTCCTCTGCATCAAAAGTGTGGTGTTAAGGCTATAACCTACAGACAGTTACACATTACTCTGCATTGTAATATTTAGATTTGTGTCATTTTCCATCTGAAGGAAAAAGGGTCTTTAAATAAATGAGTGAGCTTATAGTGCATATTTTATGGGCTGTGTGCTCAGCAAGACAGCTCTGCATTTGCAGTCTGCCTGTGCTCAGCTCCAATTGCAAACTACAGAGTTAGGACCTGGAATTTTAATGCTTTCAATGGAAATGTGGTGTAGGAATCATTTGGAGTGTGTGCTCAGAGAAGTTCTGCTGCCTTCCTGGGAGAGGCTGAGAGGAGTTTTGTGCACCCCTAAATCTTAGGGAAATGGGAAGAGCCATCAAAAATAATCTAATTTCCTTATTAACCTGCTTGTTCCTTTCCAAACAGAAAAAACAAACAAACAAACAAAAAAGCTAGGTGACACTGGAAAGAGGAATAAAATTTGAGTTTTCTTAAGGTTTTCCCCTCTGTGAACCAGAATTTCTCCAGTTTTCCAAAGCAAACAGACTCTAGAGATTACAAAGTAAATCTAACTCCACAATTCTCCTATCATTTGAGTGTCAATGGCAAGAAAGAAGTGAAGGGCAAGGCCAAGGAAACAAGTGGCCAGGCTAACAGCCAGGGAGGGGAATGAAGCTCACTGCAGACACAGGCAATTCTCCCTGCAGGGGCAGCACACTGCAGCCCAGCAGCTAAAAGGCTTCAGGACATCAATATCTCCTCCAGCTTTGGCAAAATAAGGAACTTTCCCAGTGCAATCCCACATAAGGAGTGTGAAAGAGAGGATGCTGCTCACCTAAAGCACTCAGATTACATACCTGGACTGCTTGGAGAAGAGAGACATCCCATTAGTCCAACACAGCTTCTCTGCCATAGCCAGGTTGGAGAACAGATTGAAGGGGTCAAAAAATTCCAAAGGCTCCACATGATCTGACATTTGCCTTGTCACAACTTGCTGGACATCCAGAAGGTTGGAAGCAGTTTGCTGGGCATCAGGAGCAGTGGTGGGGGAAGACTCATCAGGGAGCTAGGGACAAGGAACCACTCCATCCATGGCCTGCTCCTGCTCAAACCAGGCATTTCTTCCAGAGCCCAGGATGGGTTTTACTCTGCTCATTTCAGAGCTGTAAAATAGTTGCCGAGGTAAACATTTCTTAAGCTTGCAGCCTCCTGATGTTGCTTCTGTGGCTACAGAGGGGAGCTCCAGTTCAAGCAGTGTTTGAGGGGTATGGTGCTGTTGTGCCTCCTGAAGTGTCTGTATCTTCACTTTGTGAAGAGTGGTTAACCTTCTGATCTGCTGAGGGGGGTTGTTTGGGATGATGCTGTTTGGAGAAAGGTGTGAAACCCCCACCCCAGCCCAAATCAACCTTTTCCTCATTGGAAATCCAGCTGTGGCTGGAGGTTTGGTCACCAAGAGGGTCCTAACACCCAGAGTCTTCTCTCCAACCCCCTGCACTCAGCATGAACATCTCCAACTAGAGCAGCTTGCTCACAGCCCAAACACCCTGAGCTGAATGGCTCCAGAGAAGGGACATCTCCCACCTCTCTGGGCAACCTGGGCCAGGCTCTCACCATCACCAGAATGAAAATTTTCTTCCTTCTCTCTAATCTAAACCTCCCTCTTTTAGTTTCAAACCATCACCCTTGTCTGGTCCCAACAGGTCTGTCCTCCTCTTTCCTCTCTGTAGGCCATTTCAAACACAGACTATTCCACCTTAAAGCTTTAGCAGTCTGTATGTTAAAGACAACCTTCTGCAGGTTCTAGATGAAATCCAAGCCCTTTTGTCTCCTGAGCTCCCAGCCCTGACCTCCCCAGTCCCAGGGAGCCCTTTGGCCTCTCCGACTCAGCCCTGCTGGCCAGGCCAGGGCTGGCACTGCAGCCCAGGACATGATCTCTCCTGTTTTCCTGCCAATTACCATGCTGGCCTGTCACATCACCTCTCCTCTGCTCCACGTGCTCCTCCTCTGCTCATGACTGCTGCCTGCTCCTCCTCATTCCAGCACAGGCTCACTGGGGACCCAGGAGGGCACTGGGACATGCAAGGGAGTCAAAGGGGAAGGAGGGGATGAGGGCAGCAGATTGCTTTCCAGCCACTAATCAGGCATCATCCATATTCCTGCTGGAGAACACCAAGTTGGTTAGCAAATCCTGTGGAAAGGATGATTTGGTTCAAGAGCTCCTGCTGCAAGACTTGATTAAGTCTTACAAACCTCCCAATCTCTTGAGGGCTCTGCCTACAGAAACTCACTTTGGGTGAAGTGCTAACCCCAGGTCTCTTTCCAAGAAGAATATCTATAACTACAAAGATAAAATGGATCAAGGTATTTTTTTTTGTTCAGAAGAGACCAAGGTATTCTTTTCTTCTGGGCATTCTGAAGAAATCATTCAATTGCACCAGTTATTTTGTTATTAACTATTGAATGACTGCTGCTTGCCCACTGGCCCCTAAAATGAAACCTGCCTTTAGGCATCCTGCTGACTGGGCTTTCAGGAGCATATAAAATGTGTCTGCTGAATAAAAGCAGGAGTAAGGACCATGCTTGAGGCTTGCACTGTTAAAGATTCTGGTCTGTAATCAACAGAGAAAGGTTTGGGTTGGAAAGGACTTTTCATCTAGTCCAACCTAACCCTCACAACTTGAGGCTGTTTCTTCTTATCATTTGTTCCTTGGGAGAAGAGATCAACCCTCACCTGGTTCCAAGCTCCTCTCAGGGAGCTGGAGAGAGCAAGAGGGTCTTCCCAGAGCCTCCTCTTCTCCACACTAACCAAGCCCAGTGTCCTCAGCACACTTGTGCTCCAGACCCTTTCCCAGCTCCCTTGCCCTTCTCTGGACACACTCCAGCTCCTCAGTGTCCTTCTGGCAGTGAGTGAGGAGCCCAAAGCTGAGCCCAGGCTTGGAGCTGTGTCCTCCCCAGTGCCCAGTGCAGGAGGACAATCCCTGCCCTAGCCCTGCTGCCACACTAGTGCTGAGCCAAGCCAGGATGCTCTTGGCCTTCTTGGCACACAGCTAAAAGTGATGAAGGAGAAGATCTCAGGACTCATCCTCCCACTCCTCAGAGCCCTCTGCCACGCTCAAGGCATGCTCACTGCAACAGATTAAAAGCCCTGCTTAAAACCAAGGAAATAAGGCACTTCCAGAGGTTTTAAAGCATTGATAACCAAACATACTCAGTGGGATCCATCTTCATTATGGCTCAGGTGGAATTTTTTTCTCTTCTGGCTTTTTTCAGGGCCAGAACCCAGCCACCCAGCCCAGGCAGTAATGAGAAACGTTGAAAGCTTGTTAACAGGAGCCTTTCATCAAGCCAAGGTGCTGCCAGGGCCCCGCGCTCATGTCAATTTTCACCTTCAGCTCCAGCTCCCTCATCCCTGCCTGCTGCCCGTGCCTGATGGAGCCCAGAGCCATGGCCTGCTGCTGCTGCTGGCTCCAGGCAGGCTGAGCCCCCCACCCTGCAGCTCCTGCAAGCCCCCAGCCCCCACCTGAGCTGCCACAAGCACGTTACTTCACACGGGCTAGGGGATGGTCTGGATCAGGCTCCATCACTGCATCTCCCCAGACTGGGAAGCAGGGAGCTGGCTGGAGGGGGCTTCCCTCCCTCAATCTTCAGTCTGCACCCTTGGCCCCTCCTTGCTCCTCCTGGGATCATTATCTGGGGAGAAAAAGGAAGTTTGAACACTGGGAGAAGAAAACGACGTTGGGTTTGCTCCTTGCTCAAATTGATGTGCAGCAGAAATAGTGATATTACAAGATGATAATCTGGAGATTCAGGATGGAAGGGCAGGAAGAGATGGAAGTTTTGCTAGGGTAAATCTGGGAGGGGGGGGGAGAAAGAAAGAAGAAAAAGAGAGAAAAACCAGGCAAAAAGCTTCTTTCTTGAGGCATAAATGAGGTGTGTTTAGTTGTTACTCACATCCTGAGCATGCTACTTGAAACAAAAATAGGGATATGAAAAGGCAATCAGCTGGAAACCCAAGATTTAAGGACAGGGAAAGAGGAAAGGTTTTGCTAAAAGAATAAGAGAGGGAGGAAAAGAGGGAGGAAAAGAGGGAGGAAAAGAGGGAGGAAAAGAGGAAACCTGGGACAAATGCTCCTTCTCCAAGGCACAGATGAGGTGTATGTACCAGTTAGTCAGACCCTGCACATGAGATCTGAAACAAAAGCAGTGATATTCCAAGCCAATCATCCCGACATCCCAGACTTAAGGACAGGGACAGATGAAGGTTTAGCTAGGACAGGTCTCCTGGAAAAAAAACAACTAACCAACCAATGATAAAACCAGAGATAAAATGGAGGAGGAGTGCTCCTTTTCCAAGGCACAAATGAAGCACATTGAATTGTTGCTTTTCCCCTCCAGATGCTGTTGGAAGCAGAACCAGCCCAGAGCTCTTGGCCAAGCTGAGGGGAACTGGAATCTCCTCTCTGCTCTAATGGCAAGTGAGGGCACTGTCAGGAATCCTTTCCATTGCTTTTAGAGCTGGAGCAGGGTCCAAGCACTCAGCAAGGGCAGGGGAGGTGGCCACACAAGCCTATTTCTACCCAATTTCTGTAAGAAAAATCAAAGCAATTACAATTAAATCTATCAACTCAATTCTTTGAGGACTTTTACATTCCTATAAGGTTCTTATGGAGAAATTACTCCTGAAATAGTCCATAAATCTTCCAGGACTCCCCTTGGATTACTGTGCTTGAAGTTTTTAAGCAATTTTTCCAGAGGTTTATGTTTTAATTGCATTTTCTTTAAAGCAGCAAGTCTCCAGCAGCACTCTTGACAAGAAATAAACATTTTCATACCAAGCCTGCTATGAAATACATACTATTACAATATAGCTTTATAGTAACAATATTATCATTTAGAACCATCATGTAATGTTAAAAGTTGGGAAGAATGATTGCTAGAGGAATGAATGTTAACTAAGAGCAGTTTCTGGTGGGGTAGCTCCTGTCTGTATCCTCACACCACTTGGGAAGTGGGAGCACTGTCCCACCAAGTCCATCACTGCTCCTCAGCACACAGCAAGTGCTTGGTGCTTGAGAACTGCTGAGAGAAATGAAAAGAGCAACTTCAGGAGCCACAAATCTTTCTCCTTTTGCTCAGATGACTAACAATCCCAAACCAGGCGAGAGGGAAAAGTTGAGGCCAGCTCTAAAAAATGCCCCACAATGAATTGGTTTTCTGTTGGAGATGCTTCCATTCTGAGCTCATTATATCACCAGCAGGAAAGGGATCTGTAAGGATCCTTCAAGCCTGAGGGCCCGTTTTTCCAGTTGGGATTGAGGCATGGGATGTAATCTGCATTTTTTCTCTCTGGTGTCAAACAGTGGAGCTGGGATGCTGCTCTAAAGCTGCTGCAGGAAAGACAATCTAGTCCCTCAATAAAATCCTTCTGTTGGCCTTCCACTGGAAAAAAGGAATGATATAGGAGTAAAAAGAGGTGAGGTGGAGGGAAGGGAAGAGTGACTCACTGCAAAACCTCCCTTTCTGCCATGGTCAAGGGCATCTCTTTGATGCCCAATCTAGTTCTGCCAAAACAAATATTATTCTTTTGGACTCTTTGATGCTCTTGGTGTCTGGCAATGGGCTGAAAGCAGCATGTGTTGGCCTGAGCTGCTGCTGGGGCAGCTGCTGTGCCTGGCTGCACAGTGTCAGCAGTTGGAAGCACAGCCAGCCCCAGCAGCAGGCAACTGCAGAGGGCACAGGAACCCAAGCCCAGGGGAAAAGCAGCTGGGTTTCTGCAAGAGGCTTGGGGTTTTCCAACCCTCCCCTCCTTTCTTTTTCACATCTAGAGACAAGGATTAGGACTCCTGTCTTTAATCTATTCCTTTCAGCTCTATTTTTCCATCAATTCTGCCCAGGAGAGGCTTTGGGCTGCAGCCACCCTGGGCCAGGACAAGCCTCAGGGGCAGAGAGCACCCCAAGGCCCGAAGCTCAACTCCCAACCCTGCACTTCCTTGGCATTATGGGAATTCTGTTGGGCTTTTTTAAGGTGTTAATGGTTGCTCTGGTTAACTGTGCAGGCCCAGAGGGGCTGCCTGAGGCTTTGCTGACCCCCAAAGCCTCTGTCCCTGGAGCTCAGCCATGGCTCCTTCCCCTGCACCAGGGCGCCCTCTCTTGGGCAGCCCCTGGGCACTGCTGCCTGCCTCTGCCCAGCCCTGCCTGGCCTTGCCCAGCCCTGCCTGGCCCTACCCAGCCCTGCCTGCCCTTGCCCAGCCCGGCCTGCCCTTGCCCATCCCTGCCTGCCTCACCTCATCCCTGCCTGCCCCGACCCAGCCCTGCCTGCCTCAGCTCATCCCTGCCTGCCTTCTCTTTCTGTTCCTGCCTCTCCCTGCCCACCCCTGCTTCTCCCTTTGTATCCTCCTCCCTTTCTGGCTCTGCCTGACCCTGCTTGTCTTTGCCTGTCCCTGTCCCTATCCCTGCCTGCTCCTGGTTTGTCCATGTTCAGCCTCCCCTGCCCCCATCCCTGCCTGTCTTTGCCTATCTCTGTCCTTGCCCATCCCTCCCAGTCCCTGTAGCTGCTTAGCCTTGCCCATCCCTGCCTGTCTGCCTCTGCCTATTGCCTCTCCTGCAGAAACTCAGAGCCAGGACATGACTTTGCTCCTGAGTTGGGTTTTCACCTCGGCAAGGCATCCATCCCCAAAAGGTCTCTGCTGCCTCCAAAGCTGCACTGCCAAGCACCACACCTGCAAAAATAAAGACACATCCCCTGGCAAAGCAACCAGCTCCAGGCAAAGAGCTAGGGATGGAAGTGGCAGAAAGGTTAAAGTTGACATTTTTCTGCTGTGTTCTTTTGTTAGGAGCATGTATTAGAGTAGAAAAAAATATAAAATACACCCAAAGTGTAGATATTATAAGGCTATATTTTTATCTGGGGGTTCTGGTGACACGTACAAACCACTTGAGCTTTGCTTTCGTGCTTTATATTGCCACCAGAAACCCTTGATAAAAATACAGCTTTATATGGTGCAGTTGGGTATAGTTTATTTTCCCCATCTATCATACACTCTGTTTTATTTATAAACATACCCAAAGACACTTCCAGATGCAAAGCAGTTTTTTTCTTTATTGGAGTAATTCTGAGGTATCAATAATCCTATTATTAACTAAGGCAGTGCAGCACAATAATTTCTTGGCTGGCAATGGCCTTTCTAAAGAGACAGCTATGAAAATATGATAAAACAGATATATATATAAAAAAATCAGTATTTCCATGGTACAATTTATGATTCCCAGACTGAAAATTCCAGCTTGTGCTGGCAAAGAACCTTCCTTAAACCACCTCCAAATTTCGCTTGAGCATCTCTTGACTCCTCAAGAGTGGCTGCAGGAAATAAAGCTTGCTGTAACAGAGAAAGGCCAACAATCTGCAGGAAAATACATATCTAGTGATAAAAGGAAATGTGCTGCAGCTCTTTTGCCCAAGTTGGGCTAATTTTAAGCCACACTTCTCATACAACTTATTTGCAACGGCGAAAGAAATCGTTATTGCCACCTCTCTGTGACAAGGCAGGAACAAGCAATACAACAGCCTCTTGCTTTTGAATGCACCTCCATGTGCTTCCTTAACTCCTGTTTATGACTCACAACCATTGCAGGCCCCAAAAATCAGCAGCCTTGGCTAGGGGTGGGCAGGAGGAAGCCCAGGCACAGGCTTGCTGGCTGCTCCCTCAGTGAGCCAGCTGCTGCTTCCTTAGGGAAAGGTTTGCACCTCCCATTTGCCACTGCCCTCCCACTCCCTTCTCCAGCCTTTAATGGACATTAAAAATAGAACAAAACAGGGCTGGAAGATGGGAACAAAACCCACACAACACCAAGCCTGGGCTTGCTGCAGTCATTCTGCTGTAAAATGTAAGAACAAGAAAGGGCAGAGGAGCTGCATCCCCTAGGACACATCCTGCTGGGTTTTTGTGGTTTAATAGAGTGATGCCACCACACATTTCACTTTGCAGGCTGCATTATAGCTGTGTGTCACTCAAATATTTACCATTTTGCCTGACTTCTGCTGGGTGCTGGGAGAGCTTGTTCCTAGCTAAGGTTGTGATGGATGAGCTGCTTCAATAGGATAACTTCTCCTGCTGGAGCTTCTCATGGGACAACAGCCACTCCTTCATCAGGTTTCCTCCACCGTAGTTGCCCTTCTGCCCGCTGCTAAGGATCACCCTGTGGCATGGGATTAGGATTGGGATCTGCAAAACACACAGAAATTAGGGAGGGAGTAAAGGTTGAGGCAAAGGGGAGCTGGGCAAGCTGCTCAATTGCCTCGTGTCTTAGGACAAGAGGACATGGCCTCAACTTGCACCAGGGGAGGATCAGCTTGGAGATTAGGGAGGATTTCATCTCTGAAAGAGTGCTTAGGTGTTGGAAGAGGCTGCCCAGGGCAGTGCTGGACTCATCATCCCTGGAGAGGTTCAAAAAAGCATGGAGAAGTGGCACTTAGTGACACTTCTTGGACTGGATGCTCTTTGAGGTCTTTCCCAACCTAAAGGATTCTGTGAAATCCACCTCTAAACCTGGAGTAATCTGCCACTAGACAAGCCAGGGCAGAGATGGAAGGATCCAAGTGCCAGGCCATGCTGCTGGAATCCTGACCTTGCCTGAGGAGGACAGGACAGCCATGGAGTTGGATCTGTGTTCTGCTATGAGGCAGAAACAGATACACATCATGGCTTCTGAAGACCAACACAGTTTTTAGGGGAAAACAAACAGGAGGAGAAATTTTAATACATAAAAATGATGTAAAGTCTTACCATAGAATCATTTTGGTTGGAAGAGACCTTTAAAATTGTTGAGTCCAACTGTTCACAGAATATCCTGAGTTGGAAGGGACCCACAAGGACAGTCCAACTCCTCCTTAGGCAACCCCAAAGTCACACTCTAAGAGCACTGTTAACCCAAAACTGCCAAGAACAGGGCCTTAAAAGGGTAAACCTGATCTATAAAATCCCATCTATTAAAAACTTTGACTCACAGAATCATGTTTTGTGTTTGAAGGGACCTTTATAGCTCATCTAATCCACACCCCCCCCGCAGACAGCAGGGACATGTCCAACTAGATCAGGATGCTCAGATACCCAGGCAAGCTGAGCTGGGATGGTTCCAGGGATGGGACATCTCCCATCTCTCTGCTAGATCTTTCTTCCCTCTCTCTAGTTTCAATCTCCCTCTTTTACTTTAAAACCATCACCTCTTGTCCTATCCTCCCATCAGGTTCTGCTAATCTAACTCATTTGCCCCTTGAAGGTCTCCTTGGAGCCTTCTCTTTGCCAGCAGCAGATTTTCCTGCTCCCCTTCCAGCAGCCAAGACCTCAATGCCCAAGGTGAAGCCTCACAGACCCTAAATGCACACAAGGATATGGAGAAGGCACAGGACAACTGTTAAGCATCATCCCTGGCAGAACCCAGAGCTCCCTCCTCTCTCTCTCTCTCTGCAGCACCTCAATGTGCACCATGGAGAAATCCTAGAGGAGAACAAGGTGCTATTTATTATTTAACAGCAAGTCCATCCAAAATGGGTTGTGAATTTTTAACACCTACAACAGGAGAGATTTAATTCACACCTCAGCAATTGAAGAACTTCCTTTTCTTTTTTTAATCCCCCTCCTTCTACTTTGTATCATTCACAGCCAAATGTCAGGCATTCTGAAAAATCAATGCAAGAAGTTACCTAATAGACTGAGCATGCAGACAACTACAGAAATACCTTTTTCCTGGTATTTTTAATACAGGTGATTATCATGGTTGAAAAAAAAAAGCACTGCAGCATCTCTAATCATGCTGTGTGGGTTTGGGTTACCTCACAGCAATTCAATTGCAACCATCACTGAATCATTAAGCTTGGAGTCCAAGCATTAACCTGACAGTGCCAGCTCACCACTAACCATGTCCTCAGCAGCACATCTCCATGGCTTTTCACCCCTCCAGGGATGGAGACTCCAGCACTAGCCTGGGCCAGGCCTGGACAAGCCTTTTGGGGAAGAAACTATTCCTCAAGTCCAATCTAAACCTCCCCTGGTGCAACTTGAGGATTGGAAAGTCCTGGAGATGTGGTGCTGAGAGATATAGTTTAGTGGTGAGCTGGCAGTGCTGGGTTAATAGTTGATGATACTAAAAGTCTCTTCCAACCTAAACAAGCCCATGTGAAGGGGAATAAAAAAAGGCCTTAATTTTCAGGTGGTGTGAGCTGAGCCAGGTTCTGGGATGATCCCTGGCATCTGTTCACAAACACAGGCTGAGCTGCTCACCATCATCAAGCAACAAGAGGAAGGTATGAAAAACACCCCAACCTTTGCCATGCCTGAACTCATCTCATGTCACCCTGAGTTTGTCCTAAGCCCCAGGAGCACCTGGCACCTCACCCTCTCCACAGCCAACACAGCACAAAGGCTGCACTGTGAAAATATTGAATATTGCTGCAGTTGGGCTTAATTGTGGTGACAACTCTCAGCCTACTAAAATAATTAAACCTGCTCAAATTTATTAGGGCCCTGAGGACATCTGAGAGGGAGCACTCCCTCAGTCTGGAGCTTTAATGCCTCAGCTCCATTTAATGTAATTTTTATCAATAACCAAGCAGCTCATAATATCCTAGGCTCTGCTGAAATCTTCATGCTGTGAAATCTAATTCATCTCCTCCACGAATCCATCACTTGCACAGAGCCTACCCTCCACCAGCACACAACTTCCAAACCCACACATTTGTCTCCCAACAAAAACAACATGAAGGAGCCTTTGGGTCAATAACAGAGTTCCTCTGATTTGGAATCTTTTCTCCAACTTAGCTTTTGTTCTTCTGCCTAGAGCCCCAGAAGGGAAGGAGCTTGTTTTCACTCGCAGCCTCATCAATACCTAAATCCTGGTGAACAAGTGACACTGAGAAGCTGTAATCAATAGCTCCCTGGGTGTTTTTTTTTCTTCTGGTCAAATGGCTCAGCACTCCTGACAGCCCTGACACTCGGAACATGATGCTAAATCTTTATCAACAGCCATCTGGGTGAGTGGCAGAACAAGGCTGGGGTGCTCATTAACACTGCTGGCAATCTGTGAATAAACTAACTCCTCACTAATGTGTTTGTTTAGGGACCAAAACAAAAGGGAAGAAGATAAAAAAAAAAACACAAAAAAAAAGGTGGGGGAAAACCCCTCCCTGCACATGGTATTGATTGTCTGGGAAGTGCATTTAGCTGATTCTCTGGGAGGATGGAGGGCAGTGGTGCTCATCTCTCTCTCTCTCTGCTCCTTAGGAGTTTTCAGGTTGAGGCAAATCATATATCATAATATCATAATCATATCATATACATACCATAATCATATCCTCTATCCTCTATACCATATCATATCCTATATCCTATATCCCATCTCATATCTCATATCATATATCATACCTCACATCATCACACTGCTGATGGGCTGGAGACCTCCAGCAACTGCCCTGGGGCTGCTGAGGCTGGAGCAGAGCAGAGCCAGAGGGGAGCTGCTCCATGCTGAGCAAGAGCTGAAGGGTGCAGGGGGCAAGAGGCTGGGGCCACACTCTGCTCAGGGGTGCCCAGGGCCAGCCCAAGGGCCAATGGGCACACAGTGCAAGCCAGCAGCTTGCAGCTGAGCAGCAGGAGAAAGTTGTTTGTTGTGAGGGTGCAGAGCCCTGGCCCAGGCTGCCCAGAGAGCTTGGGGAGTGTCCTGGGGTGCAGAGATTGCCAAGGCCCCTGGAGGGGATGCTGGGCAAGCTCTGGGGGGGATGCTGCTGGAGTAGGGGGGGGATGCACTGGATCATCCCCAGAGATCCCTTCCAACCCTCCCCATGCTGGGATTCTCTGATTCCTAGCCACTAAAGGAATTAATACACAAGCAGTTGGAGGTGTCCAACAAGATCTCAGCTTCATACTTCACATCCTTCTCCTTCCCACCTCCAAAGTTCAACACCTTTTGGCTGCATAACCTTGACTTAGGGTTCAGGTTGCTTTTAGCATTCAGCTGCCCACTGAGCTGAGCTTTAGCCCCCACAAGACCACAATCAGCTTGCCTATAAACCTCCAGGTAAGCAGCTATGACAGACCACTGAAGATATCTTATTTAAGGCACACAAGAGTCCTTTAGGATGGCCTTGGACTAATCAGCCCAACATTCACCATCTCCCATGAGTCTTGGGGATTTCTGTTTGATCCTCCTCTCCTAGCCTAATGAGATTTTTAATTGAACTTTATGGGTTCCCTTTGAGGACCACAGACCTTGCAATCAACGTGAGGCACAGCAAACTCTCTCAAGTTTCTCTTGCAGAAGGTGAGGCAGCCCCACCACCTCCTTGGCACAAACAGAGGCAAAGATGTCCCAGCTGCTGCTGGCACCTCTTCCACCTTCTCAGCAAACTGAAGATCAATTGAAGGGAAAGCTGTGGTCAATGGGCACTCCCAAAAATTCCAGACCAACCCCCTGCCTTGCAGAAGGAAGGCAGTTTGTGGGGAAAGGTGAGATTTGCCATTCCACCCAGATGTTTGAGGAGCATACACTATTTCACATACACTATTGCTTTGAGCAAGCTACACATCAGACTGCAACATGGAGCTACAAATTGGGCTAGACAATCTCTTTTCACAAGAGCCAGTGTGCCTTTACATACAGAAATAATAGAGGTGAGGGTTGGGGTTTTTTTTCCTTGTAGTGCCATATATCCTCTTTTTATTTCCCCTCATTCATAAACTCAACCTGCACATTATGGCTCACAGGTCTGAAGGACCATGGGCAGATTTAGATGGGAAATCTGAGCAGCACAGTGAGCAGGGAAGAGCAGGAGGATTTGGGGTCTGTCTGTGTGGGTTTGCAGGTGGAATATGCAGGAAATTACAGCTAAACTACAGGAGATGCTCTGGGGTAAAAAGGTGGTTTGGAGAGGGGAAGAGCTCTCATTACACCACTGGTTAGTTCTTCTTCATCAGCAGCCTTCTGTTATGAAATATTAGGGTGGTATTATATTAATATAGCTCTTTTTCATCCCTAAAGCTATATATTATTATTATATATTATTATCTAATAGAATGTAATAATATATATATAAGATAAGATAAGATAAGATAGATAGATAATAATAATACATCTATGGGGACAGAAGTGGCTGTAGCCATCCCAGGGGCTGGGCAAAACCACAAACCATAAGAGAGGATCCCATTGAGGAAAAAACACCACAACTGCAGAGGCTTTGCTGTCTGTTTCCAGAACTTATTTTCATCCTGTCTCACAGGGGAAAAAGCAGGAATTGTCACACCAGGACCTGCTGCTCCACTGCAGCCTGAGGGCAGAACTAGGGACACTCCTAGCTGAGAGCAACTCCATGTCCCTTTTGCACACCACTGGGTTGTTGCTCTTTGAGAGCTCTTTCCTCTCTTTTTTGCCTTTACCTGAAGGAACACCACATCCCATTGGGAAGCATCCCATCATCTCCCCATGGTTTGTGTTCAATAAGGAAGGGGGTTCACCAAACAGAGCTTTATGCTGCAGTAGGTAGAGGGGAGTTGCCTGAATTCAACCCAACAGGAGGGAGCAGCACTCCAGGTTAGGAGCTTAAAGCTAGAGAGGAGGTGAGCTTCTCTGCTGCTCTCCTACCTGCAGCAGGGCACAGGATGCACAAGAAAGCTGGGGAGGGACTCTTTAGGTAGTGCTAGGACTGGAATAAATCCAAACTAGAGGACAGGAGATTTAGATTGGACATTAGGCACAAGTTGTTCCCCAGGAGGGTGCTGAGCCACTGTGCCAGGTTGCCCAGAGAGGTGGTGGCAGCTCCATCCCTGGCAGTGTTGGGGCTGGGAGCAAGCTGCTCTAGTGCCAGGTGTCCCTGCCCGTGGCAGGGGGGTTGGGGCTAGATGATCTTTAAGGTCCTTTCCAACCCTGACCATTCTAGGATTCAATTCTATGATGTTTGTGAACACTCACAGCCTCTGCACCAGATGAGCTCTTGAGCAGTTCATCAAGCTGAACACCTCCCCAGGGCTGCAGCATCACTAGAGATGCTTCCACCTGCACCAGCAGCTTCAGGGTGGAAGTTCTGCCTCTGAGGAGCAACTGCTTCCCAATGCTTGCACAGCAAGGTGAGGTTTTGCTAGGCAGGCAGATTGGTGATTTTTGGTTTTAGGCAGACCAGTTTTCCTAGCAGATCAATTGAATCTAGTGACATTTAGCCCCACAAAGCTTCCATCAAGCTCAGGGAGAAGCTGAGGTGAACTTACAGGGTTGCTCCTCATGGCTGCTCCCACTGCTCGTGCTGCTCGCCCATTGCCTGCCAGGGCTGCTAACTGCTTGTAGGAGATGGCCTGGCCAAGCTTCACCTCTCTCAGCAGGGTCCACAGCACTTGCTGGGTGAAGGAATCTGAAGGAGAGAAAGTGAGAAGAATTCCTGGGTCAGGCTGGAAAAGAACAAGAGGAAACATTCCAAATACCCAACTCACAGCAGAGCTCAATAGCAGCTTTCCAGAGCCACACAATATCCTGAGTGGCAAGAAACTCACAAGGAGCATCAAGTCCAACTCCTGTCTGTGCACAGGATAAGCCTGAAAGTCACACCATGTGTCCTAGAGCATTGTCCAGATGCTGCTGGAATTCTATCAGCCTTGGTGCCAGTGCTCCAGCAGCCTCTAGGGAAGAACCTTTGCCTAACAGCCAAGCTAAGCTCCCCTGGCACAGCTTCAGGCCATTCCTGGTCAGCAGAGACAAGAGCTCAGCTCCTGCTCCTCTGCTTCCCCTCCTCAGGAAGATACAGACCATGCTGAGGTCTCCCCACACTCTCTTCTTCTCCAGGTTGAACAAACCAAGTGACTTAGAATCATTCTGGTTGGAAAAGATCTCTGAGCTCATCCAGTCTAAGCATCCCTCCAACATTCCCATGCTCAGCACTGAACCATGGCCCCAAGCACCACAGCTCCATGTGTTTGGGACACTTGCAGGGCTGGGGACTCCAGCACCTCCCTGGGCAAAGTGCCTGAGAACCCTCTCAGGGAAGAAATCCTTCCTAATATCCAATCTGAACCTCCTGTGCTGGAGCTTGAGGCCCTTTCCTCTTGTCCCATCACTCCTTACCTGGGAGAAGAGACTGAGCCTCAGCTCACCACCACCTCCTTTGGGGAGAAAAGCTTCAGCTGCTCCTCACACAGCTTCTCCTCCAATTTCAATGGAAACAGCCTTGATGCCCTGCCCCTGCATCACTCCATTTAAATACATGATTATTAGAAGGAAGCACTTCAAGTAGCAGATCACTACCAAAAAAATTGGATTTAAGGCTTTGATTTCTCTCTATTTTTAATTTGCTTCCAGTACAATTATCCTTTTAACTCATACAATGTGTGGATGGGTTCCCCCCCCCATTCAGTTGGCAGAGGATAAATTAGCATTGAGTCAAATGAAAAGAGGGAAGAAATCAGCAGCTCCTACCTCTCTGCCAAAGCCCAGCTCATTTCCAACTTCAGCTGGGACACAAGGCAAGGAGAAGCCCTAGAGCCAGTGGCCTTGGTATTATCCTGCAGCTCCCCAAGCTACAGCTCAGCCTCACAGAACCTAAGGACTAGCTGTGACCTTGAAGGTATCAGACAGCCTTGGAGGAAGGGGAGTGAAAAAAAGAGAATAAAATCATGGATCTCCCATTATTTTAATTTTAATTTGCCAGCAAATTGCTTCTAAGTGTTCCAATTGCTGCAATAATGACTAAGCAGCTGCATTAGGAGCAGCTCCTGCCTGCCTCTCAGGCTATGCTTGGGCTTGAGCATCTGCAGAGGTCTCTTCCAACCTTCAGGAGTCTGTGCTTTACCTTCCCAACCCAGCATCCCAGCACAAAAGTGGAGCTATCTCTGGATTTCAGGGGGGTTGAACACCTACTGCTCTTCCAGGGTTTGAACATCCAACTAGTGAATAACTTCCTGAGAGCTGGTGAGGAAAAAGAAATAGGAAAAAAGAGTGTGCGGGGAAAAGGTAGGAGAAGGAAAATAAAACCCCAAGGCTCCATCCCTCAGCTGTGAGCAAAGAAACAAACTGCTGGCAACCATCTCCTTCCTTCACAGAGACACTGCTCCTGTTGCACAGGAAGCCAGGCAAAGGTGAGTTTTGTTCTTAAAGCAAAGCCATGCCTGTGTTAAATAATAAAACATCCCTTCCTCACTGAAGGGAATGATAATCACTTCATTGAAAAAAAAAAAAAGCTGTTTAGTCTTTATTATAACATTAAGCAAATTAAACATCAGCATAATCCAGGTGATACCAGAAAAGGGTCATCAAAGAAATTAACTTTGTTGTTCATTAATTTACATGGATTAGCAGAGGGCAAAGAGATAGCAAATCTGCTCTAGTTTTTTTTTTTTTCTTTTTATGATATAATTTCAAACTGTACACCATTTGTGGCAGGAGGGTGACTTTGGGGTTAATCAGACTGATTTGTCCTTTTAATTGCTTTCTATTCAAAGAAAATTCATTAGATAATGTTCTCTTCAAAATTCATGAATCAATTTAACTGAAGAAAGCACATTAACAGCTCTGGGTTCATTAGCACAAGCAGTTGTGTTACTAGCTGATTGCTAGGAGGCTTTCCTTAGGCAAACAGATTTTGTTTACTGTCATTTCTGCAGAGAAAGAGGGAAAAAAAAAAGGTTTCTTTCAAACCAAATTGCTACTTCTCCTTTTCTTTAACCTGCTTGTTTTAAGCTGGCAAGAGGAGTGTTAACCTGCCCTGCTCAGGGGGAATTACTGCCTGATGTCATCTCTTCAAGCAATCAAACTCACTCACTGCACCTTGCCTGGGCTAGAGTCCAAAATAAATCCTCTTTTCTGCTCTCAGTTTTGGCAGGGGAGGAGATGGGATGGGATGGGATAGAGCCAGAGCTTTCTGGGACCTGTAGGAATAAGGAGGAGTGGGATGGGGCAGCTCCAGAACCTTCCGCAGCAGCAGCCAAGCCTAGGCTGGGCCAGCAGGAGCAGGGAGAGGATTCTCCTCTTTGCTCCACTCTGGAGAGACCTCACCTGGAGTACTGGAGCCAGTCTGGAGCTCACAGGACAGGAAAGAGCTGGAGATGTGCTGGAAGGTGTCCAGAGCAGGGCCATGAGGATGAGCACAGGCTGAGAGAGTTGGAATTGTTCAGTCCCAACTTGGGAGAAGAGAAGGCTCCCAGGAGACCTTCTTGTGGCCTTCCAGCATCTGCAGGGCTCCAAGAGAGCTGGGGAAGGACTTGTGAGGATGTCAGGCAGTGCTAGGACTAGGGGAATGGATCCAAGCTTGAGGAGGGGAGATTTAGGTTGGCTGTCAGGCAGAAGTTGTTCCCCAGGAGGGTGCTGAGCCACTGTGCCAGGTTGCCCAGAGAGGTGGTGGCAGCCCCAGCCCTGGCAGTGTTGGGGCTGGGAGCAAGCTGCTCTAGTGCCAGGTGTCCCTGCCCAGGGCAGGCACAGGGGTTGGGGCTAGAGGAGCTTTCAGGTCCCTTCCATCCCTGATAATTCTGTGATTCTATGATACCCAAAGTTATTGAGCACCTCTTAAGAGAGGGACAGAGATGATCCTCCTCTGGACAGAGAGATTATCTATCCTCTTCCCACATTTGTCATGGAAATATATATCTATAGCCTCTGTACCCACAGAAACCACTCCAAGTTCTGGCCCAAAAGGGTGAAATATTTAGCAATCATGTCCATCAGTTCAGCAAATGTATCTGGAAACTCCATTTCACCTTGTAGGGAGCAAATGCATTAATTAGCTGAAGCAGCTCTAAGAGACAGTGCCAAGGAACTGTTATTAAACTGTCTGCAAGTGTGAGAGCCTGGAAGCATAACCTGCCCAAAGGAGAGAGCTCAACTTGCACCAGCTTCCAGCCTCTGCCAACATCACCATGTTCCTGTAGAGCCTAAACAGTGCTGGAAAACAGGCACATCAAAATCAGCACACACACAAATCCTCCTGTTCCATAGAAACACTTCCTACCTCCACGAGCTGGGGATGTCCACATCATTCTGGAAGGGTAGATGGCAGCAGGGCAATGGTTGAACTCAACCACATCATACAATGGTTTGGGTGGGAAGGGATCTTTCCAAGCTCATCTAGTCCAACCCCTGCAGTCAGCAGGGATATCTCCAACTACAGCAGGATGCTCAGAGCCCAAACAACCTGAGCTGGGATGGTTCCAGGGATGAATGGGACATCTCCCACCTCTCTGGGCAAGCTGGGCCAGGCTCTCCCCACTCAAAGTCTAAAAAATGTCTTCCTTCTCTCCAGCCTAAATCTCCTCTTTTAGTTTCAAACCATCACTCCTTGTCCTGTCCCAGCAGCTCCTACCCAAAAGTCTCTCCTCATCTTTCCTCTTACCATAGGGTAAGAGAGGTTCAAGAGATGCAGGGTCTGATTTTATAGCCTTTTCATCCCTTTGCTTAAGGGGGATTAAAGATTGACTTTTAGTTGAGGATTCTTCTCAACACTGTTGTGTTTTGGGTTCTTTTTTTGTATGTTTGGGGGGTTTTTGTGGTTTGGTTGTTTTCTTGGGTTGCTTTTATTTGCTTTCTTTCTCCCCACCAAGAGCTTTTGCAAATAGAAACAGTTGTGAATCTTCCTCCTTGTCTGCAGCCTGTCTGGGCTCCAGCACAGCCAACTTCTACCTGTTGTTGTATTGATCAGTTTTCATTGTTACTACTGTTGGTAAACAAAAAAACCACCCAAGCATCACACTTGAAAAGGACTCTCCTTGGCCTACAAAGCAGCAGCTTCAGCTTCCAGCTACCCAGAGAACTTCAGGTGCCTCCTAAGCCTTGGAAGAAGAGATTCTAAGTGAAGAACTTCCACAAGCAACTGTGCAAACAGCTAATGTAAGCAGAGAGAGATCATTTTTAGCCATTTTGAACCCCCTGCTGCACTCTGAAGGAGATTCCTACAGCCATGAGCACAGAAGGATGAAGGTTGGAAGAGACCTGTGAGGGTCATCAAGTCCAAGCAGCAACATGAGAAGCATGTCACCTCCACAGCAGCCCTTCCAGCAGCTGCTGCAGTGCTCAGCTCTGCCCCAGCACAAGGCCTGCACCAGCTCTTCTACTCCTCTGCAGCTACAGCTCCAGCAGGAGGGAATGCAAGGAGTTTCAAACATCAGGCAGGCCATATCAAAACCATTAGAGCATCCTAGAGCATTCAGTCATGGAGCTCAGGTGGCACCTCAGGCTGTCCCACAGGTCAAGATGTTCCTCTGTCTGGGCTAGGGGAGTGCTTTTATAGCCATTAAAGAGAATATATAATATAATATAATATCATCTAATATCCTATCAATAGGACATCTCATAATATCATGTGATATCCTATCAATATGACATCACATAGTATCTGATATCCTATCAATATGACCTCACATAATATGATCTGATATCCTATCAATATGACCTCACATAATATCATATAATATCCTATCAAAATGACATCAAATAATATCATCTAATATCCTATCAATATGACATCACATAATATCATCTGATGATTTATCAATATGACATCACATAGTATCTAATATCATATCAATATGACATCACATATCATCTAATATATAAATGTAAATATGATCTCATATATTATCATATCAATATGATCTTATATATTGTCATATCAATATGACATCACAGAATATCATGTAATATCATCAATATGATCTCATATAATAACATACCATCATATCAATATGATCTCATATAATATCATATCACTGTGATAATGTAACAATAGAATAAAATCCATTCCACTCTAACTTACAAACATATTCTAGAGCTGCACCACTGAAGTGAAAATATGCCCCAAAGCTTTCCTTTAACAGAGATGCTGCAGAGCCTGGCTGGCACTGAGNTCACATAATATCATCTAATATCCTATCAATGACATCACATAATATCATCTGATATCCTATCAATATGACATCACATAATATCATCTAATATCATATCATCTAATATCATATCGATATAACATCACATAATATCATCTGATGATATATCAATATGACATCACATATCATCTAATACCCTATCAATATGACATCACATAGTATCTAATATCATATCAATATGACATCACATATCATCTAATATATAAATGTAAATATGATCTCATATATTGTCATATCAATATGATCTTATATATTGTCATATCAATATGACATCACAGAATATCATGTAATATCATCAATATGATCTCATATAATAACATACCATCATATCAATATGATCTCATATAATATCATATCACTGTGATAATGTAACAATAGAATAAAATCCATTCCACTCTAACTTACAAACATATTCTAGAGCTGCACCAC
>VWZO01007855.1:117376-142376 GCA_013396975.1 Bucco capensis
TTGACTTTTGCTTGGCTTTATTTTGCCTTTTCTGCATTAAAAATGAATGAAACATTGGGAACATTCATTCTAGGGCAATACAGAGGATTTTAGGGCTGGCTCCAGTCATTGTTCCCTCACCTAAAGCCAAGCAAGGAGCTTCAAGCAAAGTGCTCAGATCTAAAAGGCTACCTTCATTCATCTCTTGGTCCAAGCTGCAGCACTCTCAAGTACATCAAAAGGTGTTAATGGTTTCAATATTTATCTGCTGCAGGGAAGCACTGTAAAAAGAAGGCAGGGAAAAAAAAAACCCAACCCCAAACCCTCTCTGCTAATGGCTGTGTCTCTCCATTAAAATGAAAAGCTTAATGCATCTTATAATCAGAGGACAATTTGCAAATCATTAAGAGAAATGTAAAATTCCATTAAAATACAAATCAAGAGCCTCTCCCTGGACTAATAATCTTTTTTTTTTTTGATATTATTTTTGCATTTCAGTCTGTCTTGCTCCCCATATCCAGGCAGAGCACAAAATGATCAGTTCTATGAACACGCTATTTACCACAGCCTACTCCTTTAACGAGAGGCTGAGAGGAGTATAATCTGCTATTCAGAGCAGGTCCTAATGAAGAATTCCATATATTCTGAAATTTAATTAAAACCCCAAAGATTTCAAATTAGATGCAATTTGAACTGCCTGGGGCAGAAATACATGCACTTGCGTGGCAAGGGTATCGCGCTGAAAGTTGATACCCTAATTGGTCTTGATGTATTTTTGTGTTGCCAGGCTGAAGCACAGAACTCATAACCAGCTCCAAAGTCTCTGTAGATTACCTGCTCATTGAAAATGCCATCACTCAGGTAGCTCTCCCCTAAATTACCATGCTGCTAAAATGCACAAAGTGATTCGCAGGGAAGAGTGGCACAGCTGGCCAGCGCTGCCAATGAGTTATGCATGCCTCCACGCTGCTGCTTTTCTTCTCTCCCCCTCCTCAGGAAAATATGCTCAGTTGAATATTAAAACATAATTGGCATTCAACCTAAGGAGCTTAAACCATTTTGTTATCTTCCTTTTAAACCGATTTGGCTCCTCCACAGTTATTTTTTCCCTGACTAACTAATGACACCATCACAGTTCAGCAAGGGCTGGGCTCTGCCGCGCCGGGCACACAGGAGAATGTGTTCTCTGCAGCCAGAGAGGGATTGTCCTTCAGGAGCATCAAAGCAACAAGCCATGGACAGAAAAGAGAGGAAAAGGGATGAGAGAAAGGAAAAGAGAGGGCAAAAGGGAGGGCAAAAGAAGAGAGGGCAAAAGGGAGGGCAGAAGGGAGGACAAAAGAAAAGAGAGAGAGGAAAAGAGAAGAGAGAGAGGAAAAGAGAGAGGGAAAGAAAAAAGAGAGAGGGGAAGAAAAAAGAGAGAGGGAAAGAAAAAAGAGAGGGCAAAAGAAAAGAGAGAGAGGAAAAGAGAAGAGAGAGGAAAAGAAAAGAGAGAGAGGAAAAGAGAGAGGAAAAGAAAAAAGAGAGGGCAAAAGAAAAGAGAGAGGAAAAGAGAGGAAAAGAAAAAGAGAGAGAGGGAAAAAGAAGAGAGAGGGAAAGAAAAAAGAGAGAGGGAAAGAAAAGAGAGAGAGGGAAAGAGGAAAAGGGGAAAAAAAAAGAGTGCCATATATGTTGTTGCCTATTTTACTCTGAGAAGAGAGCAGGATGCAAATTTCTGGTGAAAAGTCTGTTTTTTTCTAGTGAAGCAAGTCCTTCTTTCTCCCAGAACATGTCCAGCTCCTGGCTTCACAACCTCCAGGAGGAGATGTGGGCAAATGTCCTGCAAATAGGTGAGAAAGGCTCATCCCTGGGGCAGGCAGCAGCAGAGCATCTCAACTAGGGAATGGTTTCCCCTCAGATGGATTTATCTGTGTGCTCCTCACAGAAATGCCAAGAGAGTTGCATTTTCTGGTAAAAAATTAACAGTGCTACTTAGAAAGAGAGTAAGAGTCACGTGAAGCACAAGAAATACCAAACAGGCCAAATACCTAGGAGTATTGCTGATATTCCCCATCAATAAGAGGATTCAAGCAAACTTGGCTCAAAGTTCATCAATAAAACAGGTTTGGGTTGGGCTAGTTTTACAAAATACTTTCCTTTTCCCCTTGATATTACAGGTTTTTATCAACAAGAGCTGCCAAGGTTATGTGGGGCTGCAAGCAAGCAAGCAACCAAATCAAGGGGAAAAGGAATGAAAATCAGACTTATTCCTCACAGGAATGGCAGCAAATTGTTGAAGGCTCAGGTAAGGATGATGAGCACTTGTCTCTGGATACAAGAAGTCTTCTTCTCACATTGCTGTTTGTCTCCACCTTCCATTGCTACCTTCAGGGCCATGGTTTAGTGCTATGGGAGTGATAGCTGTGCTTGCACTTGATGCTCTGGGAGGTCTCTTCCAACCTTAGTGATTCTTCTTTACCTCAATCTCAGGAACAAGCAAGGTCACAAAGTCACCAGGTTGGTCAAAATATTTGTTAAGCTGAGTCAACTTATTCCTTTCACTTCACAGAGGGAGAAAGGATGTGATTTGGGTTGAATTTTGGTTTGAAATACAAATAGTTGATTGAAAGCAGTGGGCCAGTTGGGTTGGGAAAAGAATGTGAGACAGAAAAGTAACTGGGCTAGTTGTGAGCTCTGCTGTTTGCATTTCTGAAGGCTGGAGAGGATTGATTTCTGTTTGAAGAAAATGATAGGGAAGTATTGGATTGCAAGGCAAAAAAAATCCATTAAATGTCTAGCAAAACAGTGACTTGCTGCTTATCAAAACTATTCTCACATGAAATGGTAATAAAAGAAGGTGCCAGTCTGTGGCATTTGAATTCAGTGTTGGCAGACAGAGCTCTGAAAGGCTGTCATCTGCCTGCACTTGGATCTGCCATGGCCAGATAGCTGAAGTGCTAACACTTTGGAGCAGATTATTGCACATCACTTGAAAATAACACCTCCTAAAAGCCTAACTAGCAGTGTATTTGCATCCCTGATGAAGCTGCAGGGATGGAAAAGGAGAAAGCAGAAATACTTCTCAACTCTTTTTCTCTTCAGTGAATTGAATCTCTAGGACAAAATTAAGAGAAAGTCACAAATTGCAATATAAATAAATCCCAGCATGGGGAGGGTTGGAAGGGAGCTCTGGAGCTCACCCAGTGCATCCTCCCTGCTCCAGCAGCATCCCCCCCAGAGCTTGCCCAGCATCCCCTCCAGGGGCCTTGGCAATCTCTGCACCCCAGGACACTCCCCAAGCTCTCTGGGCAGCCTGGGCCAGGGCTCTGCACCCTCACAACAAACAAGTTTCTCCTGATGCTCAGCTGCTGGCTTGCAGTGTGTGCCCATTGCCCCTTGGGCTGGCCCTGGGCACCCCTGAGCAGAGTGTGGCCCCAGCCTCTTGCCCCCTGCACCCTTCAGCTCTTGCTCAGCATGCAGCAGCTCCCCTCTGGCTCTGCTCTGCTCCAGCCTCAGCATTCCCAGGGCTCTCAGCCTTTCCTCCTGCCACACATGCTCCAGTGCCCTCAGCATTTGGCCTTGTTGAGCCCTCACCCATCAATCCAACCTGCCCAGCTCTCTCTGGAGAGCCTCCCTAGCCTCAAGCAGATCAGCACTCCCACCCAACTTGNCTGTGCTTGCACTTGATGCTCTGGGAGGTCTCTTCCAACCTTAGTGATTCTTCTTTACCTCAATCTCAGGAACAAGCAAGGTCACAAAGTCACCAGGTTGGTCAAAATATTTGTTAAGCTGAGTCAACTTATTCCTTTCACTTCACAGAGGGAGAAAGGATGTGATTTGGGTTGAATTTTGGTTTGAAATACAAATAGTTGATTGAAAGCAGTGGGCCAGTTGGGTTGGGAAAAGAATGTGAGACAGAAAAGTAACTGGGCTAGTTGTGAGCTCTGCTGTTTGCATTTCTGAAGGCTGGAGAGGATTGATTTCTGCTTGAAGAAAATGATAGGGAAGTATTGGATTGCAAGGCAAAAAAAATCCATTAAATGTCTAGCAAAACAGTGACTTGCTGCTTATCAAAACTATTCTCACATGAAATGGTAATAAAAGAAGGTGCCAGTCTGTGGCATTTGAATTCAGTGTTGGCAGACAGAGCTCTGAAAGGCTGTCATCTGCCTGCACTTGGATCTGCCATGGCCAGATAGCTGAAGTGCTAACACTTTGGAGCAGATTATTGCACATCACTTGAAAATAACACCTCCTAAAAGCCTAACTAGCAGTGTATTTGCATCCCTGATGAAGCTGCAGGGATGGAAAAGGAGAAAGCAGAAATACTTCTCAACTCTTTTTCTCTTCAGTGAATTGAATCTCTAGGACAAAATTAAGAGAAAGTCACAAATTGCAATATAAATAAATCCCAGCATGGGGAGGGTTGGAAGGGAGCTCTGGAGCACACCCAGTGCATCTTCCCTGCTCCAGCAGCATCCCCCCCAGAGCTTGCCCAGCATTCCCTCCAGGGGCCTTGGCAATCTCTGCACCCCAGGACACTCCCCAAGCTCTCTGGGCAGCCTGGGCCAGGGCTCTGCACCCTCACAACAAACAACTTTCTGCTGCTGCTCAGCTGCAAGCTGCTGCCTTCCAGTGTGTGCCCATTGGCCCTTGGGCTGGCCCTGGGCACCCCTGAGCAGAGTGTGGCCCCAGCCTCTTGCCCCCTGCACCCTTCAGCTCTTGCTCAGCATGGAGCAGCTCCCCTCTGGCTCTGCTCTGCTCCAGCCTCAGCATTCCCAGGGCTCTCAGCCTTTCCTCCTGCCACACATGCTCCAGTGCCCTCAGCATTTGGCCTTGTTGAGCCCTCACCCATCAATCCAACCTGCCCAGCTCTCTCTGGAGAGCCTCCCTAGCCTCAAGCAGATCAGCACTCCCACCCAACTTGGTTCTATCTGCAGATGGGCTGAGGATGCCCTCCACCTTCCCCATCCTCAGGCTGCTCCTTCTGCACAGCTTCTCCATACCTTTGGTTGCTCAGTGGCACAAACAGCAGGTGCAGAGCTCTCCTCCCTTGCACCAACAGAGCAATTCACAGCTTAGCTACAGAAACACATCAGCTGGAAGGCTCAAAGCTGCTTCAGGTCTCCACCTCCAGCATAGAGACCTGAGTGAGGAACTCCATGTTCCAGACTAGAAAAGAGTGGTTCTGGGATGCTGAAGGACTTGAGCTGGTGAGGATGCTGGCATGGCAGAGAACAGAGCCCTGGGGCTGCTGCTCCTCACAGGGAACAACTCTTGTGTGCCTCCCATTTCCTCTGCTCCTGTGGCTCTAATGAGCCATCTGGTCTGCAAACACAGCAGCCTCAGTGCCTTCTGCAGCCACAGCCACCAAGCTCACAGAGCACAGCTGAAGGCAGGGCAGGAAACTCAGCAGTGCCCACGAGTGCCTTTTCCACCTCACAGAGCCATGGATCAAGCAACCCCTGCCTGGGCATCCAAAGAATCACAAGGTCAGTGTTACTTCTGATCTAAAGGAGGCTAATGACCATGATACATAGAGACCAAGGAATCACTTCCCATTATAAACCACAGGGATTTTTTTGAGGTATCACACGTATTGCAGAGAAGTAGGAATCCCCAACTTTTTGGTTGCTCTGTCATGTTCCACTGGCCATGACACAAAGTGCTGACAGTTCCACTTGTACAGACTCAACTGGACAGGCACTAAGCTGACAGCTCCTGGAGGTGTTAGGAAACCAGCTCCACACTTCTGCCTGCCTGCCCCAAGCTGTGCTACAGCATCACTGCTTCAGATTGAACCTGACCAACAACAAGGTATGAGGAGGAATGCTTCATTCTGTCTTTAGGCACATTTCTCCCTTGTAAAGGTAATTTGAAGGCACTTTAGACAAAGCTAGTATCACAGAAGGACACTCTAAGAGGTCATCTTTGCAGGGAAGGGGAGAAAATAAAGGCCAAAGCTTCTGATGATTTGTTGGAAGAGCTGCTGGTGAAAAGAAGACATGGAAGGAAATCAGTGTGATGGGAAAAAGCCTTCCTGGCTTTGGCTCCTCCTGCTCTCACTGATGTTTATTCTGCATTTTGAAGTGCCTGGAGAAATGAGTAGGCACTTTCAAATGTAAATGTGAGAAAGTAAATAAATACCCAGCTCCTCCTTTAGCATCACTGCCTTTCTGACTCAGAGAGAAATTGGAATGTACACTGTAAATCATTACAAAGTGAGGCTCACATTACCCTGCCACTAAATAACTCCTCAAAACACTTTCTTTCCATTTCTGACAAGTATTGCCATGTTCCTTCCAAGATAATCTCTTTGCTTATGAAAGTCTTGCTCGGGGAATGAAAGAACAACAGCAATGCTATTGCATCCTTGTGACTGGTGCCAAGTAACTCTTGCTTAGCACTGCCATTCCCCCATGGAACATCTCCACCTGGGCTCACTCCAGGAACAAAACACTGAGCTAAACTAAAGAAAAGCACCAAATCCTGCTTATTTCAACAGAAAACCATACTGCAGTTCCCCCCAGCACATAACAGAAGCTCAAACCCCTCCAGGAGCACTGCTGCCCTGCCTGGCCATGCCTCTAGCAGCTTGCACCCTTCCCAAAGTTTCTCCTTCCCATCCTCTGTTCAATGGCTGTGCTCCTGAGGACTTCCCAACACAAGTCAATCACTGAAATGAAAGAGATCTCATTATTTAAAGGGAAAAACAACCAAGTCTCAGAAGTCTGCTTTGTGCAGTGCCTTCTGCTCTGCCCATGAAGAACATCTTCACTTTAACAGATCTCATGTTAAATTGTATTAGGTTCCATAATCATGTGGCACCAGAAAGAGACCTCCAGCCTCTGTCTTCTGAGGGAAGACAGCACTGCTTGTGCTAGAAACTCTGAATTAGAGGTGCTGCTCCCTTTTCTTGTGGTTCAGGGTGAAAGGACACGTCTGAAATAGAGGTGCAGAGCTTTCAAGGTGCAGGACCTGTGAAACAAAGAGCCCTTGGCTCAGCACTGAGCAGCTCCAGCCCCAGGACTCTCAGCCTTTCCTCCTGCCACACATGCTCCAGTGCCCTCAGCATCTCCCTAGCCTCTGCTGCACTCTCTGCAGCAGTTCCTTGGCTCTCTTAACTGGGGAGCCCAAACTAGACACAATACTCCAGCTGTGGCCTCACTAGGGCAGAGTAGAGAGGGAGGAGAACCTCCCTGGAGCTACTGCTCACACTCCATGCACCCCAGGAGACCATTGGCCTCCTTGGCTCCAAGAGCACAATGCTGGCAAAAAGGAATTACAGTATCCCAGTATNTCTCTCCAGCAGCTCCGTAGCCTTCTGGAGCTGAGGGGCCCACAACTGGACACAGCATTCCAGGGGAGGCCTCCCCAGGGCACAGGAGAGGGGAGAAGAACCTCTCTGGCTCTGCTGGCCACGCTCCTCTTAATGCATCCTAGGATGCCATTGGCCTCTTGGCTGAATTGAATTGAACAATGAGCTCAGTGAAGAATCCTTCAGCTGTGCTCCTCCTCAGCCCTTGCCACCAGCAAGTGCCAGGAGCTGAATCACATCATCCTTATTGCCAGTGACCAAGAACTCGGGAGAGGGCAGCCAGCTCCTGCCTGGCTGATGGGATGAGGGAGGGGATGGGTGCCTCTGGTACAGACCTCTCTGGAGCAGTGGGTGGTGGAAGGCTGGCATGGGCAGGCTCTCTGTCCTTGCTGGCTCACAGAAATAGGCTTGCAGCCACTCTGTGCACTGCTGCAGGGGCTCTGGCATCTCCTCTGCACCTTCACACACTTCACAAGTGCCTGAGGACTCTGTCCTGCTGGGAGAGAGAGAATGGGAAAATTGTAAGGAGAAAGATGACAAAAAATGATCAAAAATGAATATTCATATTCTCTGTATAAGCCAAAAAATACATCTCAAACCATTCCATCTGGTCACCTCCCTCTGCTCTGAGAAAGGTGAAAGAGGAACATGCTTATCAATATCTGAAGGGTGCAGGGGGCAAGAGGCTGGGGCCACACTCTGCTCAGGGGTGCCCAGGGCCAGCCCAAGGGGCAATGGGCACACACTGCAAGCCAGCAGCTTGCAGCTGAGCAGCAGGAGGAGAAACTTGTTTGTTGTGAGGGTGCAGAGGCCTGGCCCAGGCTGCCCAGAGAGCTTGGGGAGTGTCCTGGGGTGCAGAGATTGCCAAGGCCCCTGGAGGGGATGCTGGGCAAGCTCTGGGGGGGATGCTGCTGGAGCAGGGAGGATGCACTGGGTGAGCCCCACAGGTCCCTTCCAAGCCTCATACACTGAGGGTGGATGGAGGTGAGACTCCTCTTGCACATCCCCAAGGACACAGCCCTGTGTCCCCAGAGACCATCCCTGGGGAAAGCAGGAGAGGAAACTGCTTTCTGCTGAACCTGAGCCTCCCTCAGCCCCGTTTCCTCCGCATGCCAGGGGCAGCTCTCTGCTTTCCTCCACTGATTGAATTGGAAGGAAGCAATTGAGAATTCATTTGATTTTCAATGGCAGCTCCTGCTTGCAGGACACTGAGGAGTCAAAGCAAGCAAAACCTGCAAACAAAACCATGCTCCTTCTTGCCTTGCTGCTCTTGTCTTCTTTTCCTCTGGAAGAGCAAGATGTGTGTGAGAGCAATGGGAATGTGAGCACTGGAGATAGCCAGGTATGTGTCCCAGGGAGGCAAAGCAGAGCTGCTGAGGTGAGAAGAGAAGGCTCCAGGGAAACCTTCTTGTAGCTCTTCAAGAGGATAAGAAAGACAGGGAGAGAGTTTTGAGCAGGAGCTGTTAGGACAGGACAAGGGGTGATGGTTTGAAACTAAAAGAGAGATTCAGAGTAGATCTTGGTGGTGGTGAAGTGCAAGAGAAGCATAAGGTCAGTGGCACCACAGCCCAGGTGCCAGCTATTCCACACCATTCCTTCTGCAATCCTACAGATTTCTTTCCATTTCAGCTCATTTTTAGGACTGAACAAGCTGAGGAAGAAGAGCTCCATCCCAGCTGTGCCTCTCCTGTGACTCCTGTTGTTTTCATGGGATGGGATGAAGGCAAAGGTGGTTTTAGCAGAGAGGGGGAAAGCAGAAGCAGCACCTCTTTCAGTTCAACAGGCTCTTCCAAAGCACTTGCCAAGAACTGGAAGTGTCTAAGGGGCTTCCAAAAGAAACATGTAAGCAGCAGATTGGCTTCAGGATCATCCTGAGCAGCTGAACCACGAGGAAAGCCAGAGAAATGCTATAAGAAACCTCAGTGGGTAGCAAAAGTCAGGAGCAGAGAGTGTCTGAGTGATTCAGGAGGGAGTCCTTGGGTCAGTGTGCCCAGGAGATGCCAAAGCTGCAGGCCAAGGGCTGGAGAAGTCCATGCTTGGAAGCACAAGCCCTTCCTCAGGCTCCTGCAGCTTCCAGCAGTTTGGGATGTCTCCTGGCAGTTCTCATCCCTGGTTAAACTGTTCCCTAGGCTCTGGGGCACAGCAGGTGGCTCAAGCATCTTGGGCTCATCAGTGGAGTTGCTTGTCCTCCAGCAGAGGACACTTTTCACTGGTGATCCTTTAGGAACTTGTGCCATCAGAGGTGTGAGGAGCAAATAGAATTTAAAAGGTTAGGCACTGCTTTGGGGTTTTCATACATTTAAAAATGGCATTTTCTGGTTTTCTCAGCAGCTTGTAGCCATTTCTCCACTCAACACTCAGGCATGAGAAGCCAGCAGCAGCCAAGCCTGGCTTGAAAGCTGCATGCACTGAGCAGCAAAGGCTGAGTGTTTTGTTACACCTGGATATATCTGTGCTTGCCTTACTAAATCACCTCTTTTGATCCTAGGGAAATAGCTGGCATGCTGCTTTTCACCTGGAAGAATCAGCAATGATGAGAGCACAATCATTCACAGGAAACCAAGGCTCACTCAGGCAGCTTCTTCTTCCCACACCCAACACAGAGCTGGGCTTTCCACTGAAGCCTTCATTGGGAAATTAACTACCAATGGATCTTTTTATCAACACCAAAATGGCATTTAAATAGCCTTTCCCTTTGACAGATGAAGCCTAAAGCCACCCCAAAACCCTGCAGATGAGTCCTGAGGTCTCCAGTGACTCCAAACCCATCCCAGGATGCAGAGCAAGCTCCTTACATTCAATTCCAAAGCTTGCCTCCACTTGTGTTTTCTCTTCTCTTTTTCTCTATCAGTGAAACCCTGGAGGTTTCAGACCAATTCATTATGTATGAGACCCAACTTACAGTGCTTGACTGTTGATTAATAGCAAAGTTTGCTGTATGTACATCTGCAACATTAGATGCATACAATATGCTAACTTATTCCTTCACCCCAGCTAATTATTTAAAAAAATGACTACTTGAGACTACAATTTATTAAATGCATGCATCCAGTCTCAATTTGGCCCCAAAAGACAGCCTGGAATGAAGATCTTTTACTTGATGTGACAACTTCTAGGGAAGAGTGTTATTAATATTGTAAATGTGGCAAATAAAGAGTTCAAATGGCCTTATGGCTGCCTGGCAGGGTTTTTTTTTTTCCCCCCTCCCCACAACTAAATCAAGGAACAAAGGAGGTTTTGAGGTTTAAAATTCATGGGGAAGCACAGCCTTACAGGGTTTAATTTAGCTGCTTGTAAATGAAGTGTCTGTGTGACAGCAGGAGGAGATGAAAACAAGGATGAGAGAGGCAAGAAACACAACAAACACCACAGGTTGTGCCCAGTATCTCCTGCCCACTTTGTGCCCAACAGCTCCATCCCAGCTTGTGCCCAACACCTCTACCCAGTTCTTCTTAACACCTATCAAGAAGAAATTGAGGCATTTATGGAGGAATCAAGAACTCAGAACTGAGTAAGGCTTACTCCTTGTTGTACAACTTTGGCAATGTTTTCTCCCTTCTCACACAATGCCAGCATGGGGAGGCTTGGCAGGGACCTGTGGGGCTCACCCAGTGCATTCTCAGCTGCTCCTCACCACACTTGTGTCCTACACATTGATAAGATCCCTGAGCCTGCTTTTATCTGTTAGTGAGGATGCAATTTTCTCATGGACTTGACTGGTCAGGAATTCTGCATTAAACTGCTCAGCACAAACATTTGGGTATCAAATACAAATGCCAAATAAAATGCAACACTTGAGTGAAAGATAACAGGGATCCAAGTCTCTTTTTCCTGATTCTGTTATTAATGATGCTGAATTCAGGTACCAAAGGGGATGGTTCCTAAGAAGGCAGAACCTGCAGCCCATTGCTGCTGTCTGGAAAGCCTCTGTCTGCTCCTCCTGCCCTCCTAGCACATCCCAGCAAATGCCTAAAGGGAAGGAGGGAAACTCCTGTCCTCACATGCCAAGATAAGGAAAAAATCAATGTCAATGCCCAAAAGACTCAAGTGATAGCACTGAAGATCATTAAATGCTCCTCACTGCTCTGGACCATTACAGTTTTGATTGGAATCCTAGAGAGACAGACAGAGATTCCAGACAAGATCTTGCCCTGGGATATGGAGCTGTGAGACCAGGGAGAGGACATTGCCATTAGGGATGCTCCAGGAAAACAATGCTGCCTCTGTGTACCTGAACACTGATATTATTGTGTTTTCAGAGAGGTTCCCCTCACTAGGGACAAAGATCAACAGCAAGGTGCAAGGACAACCACTGAGAATCATCCACCTTGATCTTCTGCCATGGGTCCCAACAGCCCAAGCCCTGCTTCCTCATCCACTCCATGCCAACCTCCTTCCCTCTCCTTGCATTGCTAGCACGAGTTGGGACAAGACAAGGGGTGATGGTTTGAAACTAAAAGAGGAGATTCAGACTAGAGAGAAGGAAGAAATGTTTTCCACTGAGGGTGCTGAGAGCCTGTGCCAGGTTGCCCAGAGAGGTGGGAGATGTCCCATTCATCCCTGTGCCCATCCCAGCTCAGGTTGTTTGGAGCTGTGAGCAAGCTGCTCTAGCTGCAGATGTCCCTGCTGACTGTAGGGAGGTTACACTAGATGAGCTTGAAAGTTTCCTTCCCACCCAAACAATTCCACAATTCTAAGTCATTCAGGCAAGAAAACCACAGTTAGCTCTGGTGCTCATCATCACCTCAAGAAAACCCCCAATTGCTCAGTATTTTCTCCTTGGAAAGGACCTCTCTGCTCCAGACTGAGAATGGGGGCAATCCAGATGATGCTCTCAAGCCCCTCAGCCAGCAACAATTCAGCAGATGCTGCCCATGAAGTGCTTTAAAGCAGCAAGCAAAACCTGAGGCCAGTTGCAAGCAGCAGCATGCTCTCACCCAAGCTGGTAGCTAGCACTAAGCCTAGGTGATAGCATCAGGCCTAGCTCTGATTAGGGGAAAAGAAAGCCAGTTAATTTCAGCACTTACAAGAAACTGTAACAAAACATCTTTATGGGTATTTTCCCCCCTTACATAGAAGAATTCTCCCACCAGGCTGCTGAGGGCAGGTTGATCCCAGCCAAGTCACTGTGTTGGGGACTCTTCAAACACACCAGGGAGCTCCTCTGGTTTTGGGGTGTCCTCCACAGCTCTCCTCCCCCCTTGGCACCTCTGAGCCACTGGCACCTAGCATCACCTCAGCTCTAAAGCCCAGCCCCTGGGTGCAGCACCTTTGCCTCATGCTAACAACTCACTGGGTGTCTGAACTCAAATTTACATTTCTCCTACATAGCTAAGATAGAAATAATCCCAATTATGCATGGATTGGGAAAAAAAAAATAACCCACATCAACCTAAGGCAGTTAAAATAGACCTTACAAGCCTTACACTGCCAGACCTGTGCCTCTGATCTCCACTGCTGCACAGGGAAATTGGAGGAGGAAAACTGGAGGCTGAATGACTGGAAGTGGGCTCTGACTTTGGCTTTCCACCTTAATGGGCACCAGGGCATCAATTCCAGATGGAAGGCAGCACCAGGAATCCTAATCACCAGCACTTGCAGACACTCCAGCCTATTCAAATGAACTCTCAGATGCAGAGAAATCAGGAACCTCTTTAAGAATTCAACTCACCAGGTCCTTTTTCAAAGCATCTTCCCACTCTGTGCCCTCTGAGCATCTCCTGGTAGGACCAAGCCTCTGCTCACCAGATGCCATCAGGGCACAGCCTGGCCTATGACCTGATGTGCACACTCTTGTCACCACTGGAGATGTGCTGCCTCAGGAAAATGTTCTCCTGCTGTGGATGAGGCTCTTCTGAAGCACTGGATGGCATGAGAGGCACCAGGACAAAGCCCTTGAGGACAACCTGACTCTCCTCATCTTACTGTGAAGCACCAGCAGGAAAAGAAATGGCATTCATTCATGTTTTCCAAGCAGAACACTCAGCAACCACAGAAAGAAAGCCTGCCATCAGACCAAACCATCAGCACCCATGGCAAGATGTGGGCTCCTAGCAGGCAAAGCTGGCTGAGGACAGGATGCTCAGAAGAACCAGCTCACACAGCTCATTAAACCAGCAGAGTTAATGAAGATACTTTCCCCAGAGCTTTTCTGAGATGGTCTCCACACACCTTAGAAGCATGAAGGTTGGAAAAGACCTCTGAGATGCTTGAGTCCAGCCATCCATGGCACAGGCACAGCACAGGAGCCTTCAGGAGAGGGCTGAGTCCTCCCAAGCAGTCCACTCCCTGCCTCTGCAGCTTCCCAAGCAGAGAGGAAAGCTTTCCTTCTCCCAGGTGACCATGCAGAAGGCAGCCACAGGATTGGGAAAGCAGGAGGGCACATCAATAAAGCCAATAAAATACTGTTTCATAAAGCTGCTGTTATAATTAACTGAAATAAGAGTCTATAAACTGCTGCCTCCAAAGCAGCTTGTTAAAGAGGGACTAGAGGAACTGGAAGTGAAACAAACTCTCCCCTTTGTGGGCCACCTTGGCCTCAGCATGTTCCCAGCTCTAGGCAGACCTATCTGCAGCCTTCAAGTACTTAAAGGGGACCTACAAGAGGGATGGGGACAGAGGTTTTAGCAGGAGCTGCTGGGACAGGACCAGGGGTGAGGGTTTGAAAGTGGAAGAGGAGAGATTTCAGCTAGCTAGAAGGAAGAAATGTTTTCCACTGAGGGTGCTGAGAGCCTGGCCCAGGTTGCCCAGAGAGGTGAGAGATGTCCCATTCATCCTTGGAACCATCCCAGGCCATGGGATGTGAGCATCCTGCTCCAGTTGGAGATGTCCCTGCTGACTGCAGGGGGTTGGACTAGATGAGCTTTAGAAGTCCTCTCCAAACCAAACCACTCTCTGATTCCCCAGCTCTCCTACAAATGCCTGTGGGATGCCTCTCTGCTGGGATCCAGGAGCTTCAGACCTTCTCCATGCAGAGTTGTTATGCTGGGATGAGAATTTGATGTCATCTTCCAATCCCATCCAAAGCCACTGTGGAGGACACAGTGGGATCTAGTGGAAGCTGTGGATTACTCTCCTCCTGTGACACCTGACTGCTGTGCTGTGGCAGTAGAGATGGAGATGCTCACAGAGCATCCTTCTGCCCAGGATCAGACAGAGACAAAACTGCTTTACATAACTCTGCAAGTGCACAGGAATATTTTCCATGGGAGCTTTCTCTCCTCACTCTTTGGCAGTGGGGAGAGGTGCCTGGAGACTGCTGTCCTCTGAGCTTGAGGTGCATCTGCATTACAAGGCCATTAAGCTTGTGTACCACACTCATTAATAAATAAGCTCCCCACTTAAGTGCCTTTCTTGTAAATTGGTTTGTTCTGTTCCATATAAATAATATACATTTCTCTTATCAAGTCTGGTGGCTTTTCTTCTGTACCCATCTACAGACACCAGAGGAATTCAACCCAAGAAGCTGCTCATGGAACATGCTTCCAACCTCTCTTGACATCAGTCTGTGCTCCCTACAGCAGCTGCAATATGTTAAATAAGTTCAGATAGCATAAAATAATGTCCTTAATAACAGGCATAACTATATTGACCATGTGTCAGAAGGACAAGGAAATAACTCTGCTAAATGGTTAGTTATTGTAATTGGAGTTTAAAACACTGAGGTCATGTTTCATTTTGCATCCAAGCTCTTCAAAAATGTGCTTTCTGGCAAGGGCAGGATAATAAAGCCCTAAAAAAAAATGTATATGATGATTGCAGATCTCTTTTCCAGCTAACAGTGCAATCAACAAACAGAATGAAAACTTGAATTGCTTTCATCAGAAATATCAGCTCTGCCTTTGAGAAGTGTAGCTTGGTGTCTAAGGATGAGCCAAGCCAGCTCTCTGCTCCATCTCCCACCTGCAGCACATCTGTTTGCCAGCAGACCACCAGCTGGCATCAAGCAGAGAATCACAACATCAGTTTGCTTGGAAGAGACCTTCAGGATCAGCAAGTCCAACTGTTCCCCAGCACTGCCAGCTCACCACTAACCATGTTCCTCAGCACCACAGCTCCATGGCTTTAAATCCCTCCAGGGATGGAGACTCCAGCACTGCCCTGGGCAGCCTGGCACAGAGCTTGACAACCCTTCTGGGGCAGAAATTGCTCCTCATACCCATGCTAAACCTCCCCTGGTGCAACTTGAGGCTGTTTCCTCTTGCCCTACCACTAGTTACTTGGGAGAAGAGACCAACTCCTACCCTGCTCCAAGCTCCTGTCAAGGAGTTGCAGAGAGTGAGAAGGTCTCCCCTGGGCCTCCTCTTCTCCAGCCTAACCATCCCAGTTCCCTCAGCTGCTCCTCAGCACACTTGTGCTCTAGACCCTTCCCCAGCTTCCTTGCCCTTCTCTGGACACACTCCAGCACCTCCATATCCTTCTGGGAGTGAGTGAGGAGGCCAAAGCTGAGCCCAGGCTTGGAGCTGTGTCCTCCCCAGTGCCCAGCCCAGGAGGCCAATCCCTGCCCTAGCCCTGCTGCCACACTAGTGCTGAGCCAAGGCAGAGCTGCTGTGGTAAACTCAGCCTCCTCTGGGCCAAGGCCAAAGATCTCACAGCCACTCATTAACCAAGGATTAGTTTGTGATGTTAATTTTAAAACACTTTTTGTTGTATTTTATGACAGCCCAGGCCAATGACTGGAAGACTGCTCTTTACTTGCACCTACCACATCAAGGTCTTGCCTGTCACTGTGACACTTCTCTCTCAGAAAGTTGAGCTAGTAATTGCTATAAACTGATCAAGGTTTAGGTTTAAAAGCAACAGGAATCCTTTGGGCTCCCCAGCCATTTACAGAGGGCATAAAAGGGCAGTCAAGCTGCAAACAAGATGCTAACAACTGCAGGCACTTCTCTCTTGTCCCACCAAGGTGCTGTGCTTTCAAGAGCTGTCACCAACACCAAGGGCTTTATTAACAGGCCAAAAATTAATTGTATGTCAACTGAATTAATGAGATGGAAAACCACCAGGCAGGTTTGAATGAATAGAGAGGGGAATGGCCTCTGCTGAAGTGGTTGGGGCCAAGGAGATGATGTGCAGAGCAGCTCTGCAGTGAAGCCCAATGGTGGAGGGCAGCAGGCATGGCAGGAGAACACCAGGAGCTGGGGCTGGCTGCAGGCTGACCCCCCAGCACACACTCAGCAGCCTGCCAGCCTCAGCTGGATAAATAAATGATTAGATGGAAAACCTCCAGAGGTTTTTCCCCCTCTTTTCCACAGCAATTACAGGAGCAGATTATTACCATTCAAGTAGGGTTGCAGTTAAAGTTCATTGAGTGGCAGGAATCCTTCAGTGCTGTCCCCGTGCCTTAAGTCACTGTGACAGAAAATCCAATGTTGCCATGTAGTGTGGAAATTTTAACAAGCCGAGTCAATATGCACTGAATGAACACATTCTGGAGTTAAAATATATTACTGTCAATAACAGATTGAATTAAGAAAGTATGAAGTTTCAAATCTGATCAATGTCAGGCAGAAATCCCATGTACTTTATACTCTATATTAAAAGTTGTCACACATACAGAGGGACAATTTTTCCCTCCTCCCTTTCTCTCTCAAGCTACATTTCTTTTTTTTTTAGAGGCTGGAAATAATGACAACAAGGCTGATGGCAGAATAAATCACACTCATGCTCTGCAGCTTAGCATTGCTCTTCCAAATTAACACTTCATTTTTTTTTCCCCTCCTTAATGATTTGTACACACTTAGCAAAGCTTCCAGGCTCTCCCTTGCCCTCTGACATGCACCACAATAGACTGGGAAAACACACGAGTTTGGTTTCCCAAACAATATGGAATTAAACATTAGTTTGGGGTAATTTCTCAGCAGTAATGTGCATTCAAACTCTTTGTGCTACTGCTATTCCATCAGCTATTACTAAAACACACAAAGCCTTCCCTTGTAGGAAAGATCTGCTCATTGTGGATGGGTTTAAAAGTTTACTTACTAAAAACACACAAAATATCCTGATTTTTTAAAAAAAATGAAATTTAACAAGATTTGATTTGGAAATCTCTTTAAAAAATGAGGTTTTTTCTAAGAATACAAACTTTAATGATGCTAGATGAGAGATGAGGAGCTCTGAGCACCCTGCTCTAGTTGCACATGTCCCTGCTGAATGCAAGGGCTTGGGACTAGGTGACCTTTGAAGGTCTCTTCCCACCTAAACCATTCCATGATTCTTTAGGCCTTCTCTTTTCCATCATTTGAGTTTAGCTCACAAAACTCCACACCAAGAGGCTACCAAGCTCCTGAAGAGCAGCAACAGTGCTGCCCCAGCAGCTTGCCCCCACACAGACAGGTCTGAGGTAGAAAGGAAGAACCAAACCATCCAGGCATGGATTCTCCTTTTCCCTGCTATTTGCTTGTCCTCCAGGCAATTCACTACTTCTGCTTTCACATCATACAGAATTAAGCTACATAAAGAGGTGTCAAAGCATGGACTAAGACACTTTGGGTGGCTGCACAGAGAAAATGAGTGTGTGATGGAAAGCAGAGGGTTTGAAAGGTGTCCAAAGTAGGCAGACATTGCTGTTATGGATCTAAAGCCATCAACTATGGACTTCAAGCTTTGCAAGAATCCTAGAATCACCCAGTGGATTTGGTTGGATGAGACCCTTAGGATTCTCCATGTCAATCAGCACCCAGCAAGAGCTAGGTCTGTAGTGCTGATGTAAGAGCCAAGGTCTGTCCAGCTGAGGATGGAAGAGTTGGGAAATCTCCACCTCCATGAGCTCATGGTTCCAGAAGGATGCAGCAAGCACACCCTGCACTCCAAACAATGAAGCACTCCAAACTCAGCAGGTCTTTCTCCCTTCCAACAGGTTAACCTTGCCTTTCATCCCTTCTTCTAGGAAGAGGGAGGGCAAGAGGACTATAATTCAAAGGCTTCTCCCCCTGTCCCTTCTCCAACTTTATGCCCACTCTTTCTTGGAGGCTATCTGCTTGACAGTAATGAATGAGGACAATAAGAGTAAGGCAGAGCACATAGAGCACCTTCAGTATTCATGACCTGTCAAAGGAACTTTATGACCTAGCAGCCAGCTGCTATAATTCCAATAATGACCTACAGATGCCAAAATCATCTAAATTTATTGCTCCTTCTCTTCTGGTCAAGCTCAGGACTTCACTGAGAGGAGCTCCTCTTGCCTGTGGTGATCAAGGTCTGCAAATTCACTGCATGGCTCTTACCAGGCTGACAGGGATGCTGACAGCATCCCCACCACCTCCCTACAGACATCCCCACATCCTCAGCCCAACACTGAGCCATCAGCTCCATGTCCTTGGGAACAGCACTAGGGAAAACTCCTAAGGCTGTCTAGAGCTCAAGTGTGCTGAGGAGCAGCTGAGGGAGCTGGGGTTGGTTAGGCTGGAGAAGAGGAGGCTCAGGGGAGACCTTCTCCCTCTCTACAGCTCCCTGCAAGGAGATTGGAGCAGGGTAGGAGTTGGTCTCTTCTCCCAGGTAACTAGTGATAGGACAAGAGGAAACAGCCTCAAGTTGTATCAGGGGAAGTTTAGTATGGACATAAGGAGCAATTTCTGCCCCAAAAGGGTTGCCCAGGCCTGTCCCAGGCTGCCTAGGGCAGTGCTGGAGTCACCATCCCTGGAGGGGTTGGGAAACCATGGAGATGTGGAGCTGAGGGACATGGCTTAGTGTTAGCTTAATGCTTGCACTTGATGAACCTGTTGGTCTCTTCCAACCTTAGTGATTCTCTGATTCTAAGTCACATTTCCACGACTCAATTGCAGCCAAAAGGAATCTCTCATGGCCTAAGTGCTAAGGATGGAGTAAAGACATAAATACACATTGATCCTTAACTTAGAGCCCACAGAAACTTTACAGCCAGATCCAGCTAACAGCTGCAAGCACCATGCAGAACAAAAGATGAAAAGCAATGACTTCTTCTCTGCTCCTGCAGCTAAACACTTTGTGGTTCCACTCTGCAGCACCATTAGTTCTGCAGCTGACCCAAACTCCAGTTTCAGGCTAGTTCCAGCCAAGGCTTTCTGCTAGACACTTCCTTTGTGTCTTCACCTTGGTAGGAATGATGCAGCCAGGCTAGCTTAGCTGCAGCTTGCTCAGATTTGCATGGCAAACAACATTTTCCACCTCAACTCCAGCATTTTCCATTCCAAGGCAAAATCCTCTTCTAAAATAACTGTTTCAAAAGAACCCAAAACAATTTGTTTTGTGTTTCTAATTAGCAGCATATAAATGGAATAATTGATTTTTCTAGCCATGAAAGACCCCAACACCAAAAACCAAATTTAGACACAGAGAGATTAGATTTAAAGTACTGCTATTTTTTTTTCCCCCTACTATTTAGTTTGAAAATCATGTTTCACATCAGACCCAAGCTTTGCAAGAGAGCCACTGGAGTTGAACATTAGATAGACACAACTGGATATGGAAAATTAGGCATATCAGCATCCCCAAATCCGGACAAAAAGAGAGAGCTCAGCTCCTCATCCTTCCCCCCTGCACCAAACTACAAATGTCACAGAATTTGCCTGTTTTCTCCAAAGTAAAGAAGTTGGTTGAGCAGCTAGAGCTTTCCATCAGCCATGTGAGCCAGAGAGCCAAGGAACTGCTGCAGAGAGTGCAGCAGAGGCTAGGGAGATGCTGAGGGCACAGGAGGAAAGGCTGAGAGCCCTGGGGCTGCTGAGGCTGGAGCAGAGCAGAGGCAGAGGGGAGCTGCTCCATGCTGAGCAAGAGCTGAAGGGTGCAGGGGGCAAGAGGCTGGGGCCACACTCTGCTCAGGGGTGCCCAGGGCCAGCCCAAGGGGCAATGGGCACACACTGCAAGGCAGCAGCTTGCAGCTGAGCAGCAGCAGAAACTTGTTTGTTGTGAGGGTGCAGAGCCCTGGCCCAGGCTGCCCAGAGAGCTTGGGGAGTGTCCTGGGGTGCAGAGATTGCCAAGGCCCCTGGAGGGGATGCTGGGCAAGCTCTGGGGGGGATGCTGCTGGAGCAGGGGGGATGCACTGGGTGAGCTCCAGAGCTCCCTTCCAACCTTAAGCATCCTCTGAGTCCATCTGCAAGGTATCAGCTTTTCTTCTTGAAGACATTTAAAAGCAGAGACCTCAAGGAGTCAGAAGCAGCAAGAGGCAGCAGGATGTGCAGGATCAGTACCCAAACACATACCCTAAACAAGCTCATTTTTGGTTGCCCTGAAAGGGTTTTCTCTGCCCTCCTCCCCCTCTGAACACACAATACCAACACCTTGTCTCCCTCCTGTGATCAGATATTTTTGCTGCCCTTGATTGAGCATAAAGCCAGCATTGGTAATTGCTACTTTGAACATGCTAATAATGAAACCTAACTCTTCTTTATGCTCTAACATTTTTCTGTATTAAGTGTGAATTTTTATAGCATTTTTCCCCAACAAGACATCTTGCTTGTAAATAACCCAACATTAAGTGTCATGATGTAATTGATTTTCTAATGAGGTTCTCAAAAAGCATTCTATTTCTGCTTGTCAGAAAATCTTTACGCCAGAAATAAGTCCTTCCATAGTTATTCCTTCTGAACTGAACTTTTGATTCCTGCAGCCAAACTGAGGTGGATTAAGTCATGCAGATTGTCATAAAACCATGCTTGGTGCCCAATTTTTGGATGGTTGCGGGTGACAAACAATCCTGAGCAGCATCTCTGGGGCAAGGGACAAGCCCAAGCTAGGCTGAGCAAACAGCAACAGGAGTTCAGGTGGGAGAGAAACTGAGGGGAAGCTGAGGGAGCAAACAAGGTGTTGAGGTAGATACAACCCTCAAAAATCTCTGATCTGCTCCTCTAGACACTAAGATGTACAAGTTCTGCTGGAAAATGTTGAGGGGCTATGAAGTGTGCCAGTTACACTGGGAGGGATGCTGAGAGGTGAGCTGGCAGTGTTGGGTTCATGGTTGGACTTGAGGTCCTGATTCTCTGTCTGATGACAGCAACTCATTCCTTAAGGAATGTTTGATGCTCTTCATAGATTTTCACCTGAACTGCTAGATCAGTTTGGCAGAAGGATGAAGAAACACCCTCTACTGACAGCTGAAAAGGAAGCAGGGAGGAAATAACTCCATCTATACACCCTAAACTCATTCAAAAATAGGCTAAATAAACTCCTTTCAAAACCAGCACAATAAAAGCAGCACAAAGCATCTTGCCTCTGCCTCCTTAAGACCCTCTCAGCATACACAACAAAGAGAAAAGAGGATTTCTAGCCCTGAAGCCCTGCAGGGGAGCAGCTCTCCCTTGACCATGATGAAGATGGACAAACGCACCTTTAAACTGGGATTTAGCACAAAAAGGACCCCAAAAAGCCAGTGGAGAGTTGGTGGAACACCATAATACTGGGTCAGATTATCAATCCCCAATAAAAATCCCTTTGCAGCTGTTTTTTTGGGAAGCTGTTCCACAAGAGCCTGTGTGTCCTCACTAACTCTGGTGCCCATCAATCCACAGTCCCAGGACAGTGTCCCTAAAGGCTCTCCACCACCCATTATCCCTGGAGAGGGAGCATGGCTGCAGGCTGTGCTGCTCATGGACACCTGCTTGCCTGGGCTTTGTGGCAATATAATCATGTTCCTAGCCCTTGGTCAAATGGAGCTGAGATCATCCATCAAACTCAAAAGGAAACAAGAAGGACCTAACAGCATGACAACATCAGCATTACTCCTGCAGGAAAACAAAGGGAAAAGAAAGCCTGTAGTGCACTTGGAGAAGCCTTGCCTCTATGGACAAACAGCTACCCCAATGCCTCAGCCATGAGCCCTGCCAGCACATCAGCTGCTGAAGGGACATCAGCCACTGGAGTAATCTCTCCAGGGAAGTGGTGGAGTGGACACTTAGAAGATTCATCTGGAGAGGAGCTGGGCCAGCTTGTCTAGAGTGGCTTTTTGCCAAGCTTGGAGCAGATGATCATAGAATCATGGAATGGTTTGGGTGGGAAGGGATCTTGAGAGGTCATCTAGTCCAATCTATTAGAAAGATAGGGACAGACTTTTGAGCAGGACCTGTTGGGATAGGACAAGGGGTGATGGCTTGAGACTAAAAGAGGAGGTTTAGACTGGATAGAAGGAAGACATGTTTTACCCTGAGGATGCTGAGAGCCTGGCCCAGGTTGCCCAAAGAGGTGGGAGATGTCCCATTCATCCCTGTGCCCATCCCAGCTCAAGTTGGTTGGGCTGTGAGCATCCTGCTCTAGCTGCAGATGTCCCTGCTGAGTGCAGGGTTGGACTAGATGAGCTTGGAAGGTCCCTTCCCACCCAAAGCAGCCTATGATTCTCATCCCACACAGATCCTGCCTCTCCAAACCCATCCACCTCTCTCCACCTTGTGCGCTCCAAAACTCAGTTTATTTTCCAGCAGGGATGCTCCTGGTGTAGACTCAACCCAGCAGGGTTTATTGTTTAGTCCCTTTTGTCCTCTTTGCCAGCCTGGGGGTCCCGGGGGAGGCCTGGGCTGTCAGCACTGCCTGCTGAGCCACTCTACTGGAACCCTGGGCTGCTCCCTGGGCGCAGGAGCCAGGCCTGTGTGCTCTGCCACCCTCCAGGGCCAGCAAGCACCTAAGGGGAGCCAGGGACACAGGAGGCAAATGCTGCCTTCTTGGGCTGCTTTGGGCCTTGCCTTTTCCCTCTTCTCTTTAGTAATCCTCACTAAAGTTTCCTTTCTCTCCTGCCTCATGGAAAGAGCTTTGTGCTGTGCTGGGGCAGTGACAGCTGCTGCTCACACCCGGGAGAGTGTGCCAGCTCCAAGGCTTGGCCGTGGTTAGGGAGTTGCCTTTGCTTTCCTCCACTTCCCCCTTTTTTCTTTATTTCCTTTCCCCCCTTTTTCTCTTTTCCCTTTTCCTCTTTTTTCTTTATTCCCTATTTTATTTCGTTTTCCTTTCCCTTTTCTTTTTCCCCTTTCCCCCTTTTTTCCTTATCTCTTTTCATTTTCCCCAGTTTTCTTATCTTTTTCCTTTTCCCTTTTTTCCTCCATTTCCCCATTTTTTCCTATTCCCTTTTTCCTTTTCTCTTTCCTTTCCCCCCATTTTTCCTTTCCTTTTCCTTATTTTCTTCTTTCCTTTTTCCTTTTCCCTTTTCCCTTCCCTGTTTTTATTTTTCAACTTTCCCCTTTATTTCATTTTCATTTTCCTTTCCTCCTTTTTATCTTTCCCTCCTTTTTACCTTTTCCCCTCCTTTTTACCTTTTCCCCTCCTTTTTACCTTTTTTTAATCTTTTTCCTTTATCTTTCCCTTTTGTATTTTTCCTTCCTTTTCTTTTACCTTTCCCCCCTTTCTTACCTTTTCCTTTTTTCCCATTTTTTTTTCCTTCTCAATCCCTCTTCACACCTGTTCCTGCAATGTTTGCTCAGCCTCAGGACAGCATTGCCTTGCCCTTGTCACACCTCAGCTATTTCACCTCTTCCCTAGCTCTCAGCCCAACCTGACCAGAGCAAGATCTCCCCACCAAGGGATGCTCCCAGCCCCTCAGTGCCATGAATCCCATCTCCAGCACACACACATTCCTCTGCCACCTCCTTAGTTTCCTTTTCTTACAGAAAAAAGTGGCTAAAAAAAATAAACAACCCCCTAGTTGTTGTGTTTGTCTGATTAGCAATATTAATGTTAATCACAAGCTGGCTTTAATTACAGAGCGAGGCAGGCCCAGGAGGAGGAAGCAGGCTGTTCACACATTTAACATGCCATATCTTTTCTATAGGTTATTTCCATGTCAATATTTCCCCAGATCAGACTATTTGCTAAATATCTGCTACATTTGCCACCAAATATTTTAGTGCTTGGGGATCTGGCAGCCCAGGGTAAATCCATGTCAGCCTAACCCTGTGCTACAAACATCACCTCTCCGGTAACACTGAAATCCTTTTGGCAAGATTTAACCTGATCAAAAAGAGCCTTTTATCTCCTGATTTTTACTGCTTTCATTATTATTACTATTATTATTACACAAAGGCACCTTCTGGCCCACCAGAACCCCCCCCCAACCAATTCCATGAGCAGGGTGACCATGGTGGCTGTGAGCATCCCTGACATTTCATGCAGGCATTATAAAAATAAACACTTAAAAGGGGAAAAAAAAACCAACAACCAACCAAGAACTGAGGCCATTAAATGTGCTGCTGCCTTATCTCAGGGGTAGCCAACCTTTTAGGAGCTGGGGACTACTTGACATGGTTTCAAGGGCTGCATGCACATGCTGTCCTGAATCCAGCCCCACGGGACCCTCCTGGCCAAGCCAACTTTGCAAACAAGCCATCCAGGCACTGCACAGAGAACACGACGGGCATGCAGAGGCTAAAATCCTCAGGAAAGGGAAAAAATATGTGTCTAGAAACACTTCACCAAGCCTAGAAAGGGCAGGGAAGCATAACAGGAAGGAAAGGCTTCTGAAATGCAAGGAATTCAAGCAGGGACCAAACGAGCAGCACAAGGACAGTGCCTAGGAGGGCATGGCGAGCACCACCCCAGCCCCTCAGCCATCTCTCTCCTTGCCTTTCCTCTAAGCCATCAAGCACAGTTTGGTTAACTGGATGAGAGGATGTCAATGGTGATCTGATTTCCAGCACAGGAATGTCAGTGGTGGGTTTAGTTTTGCAGCTGATACCTAAAGAGACAGCAGGAGGTGGTTGTGTAGAGGAGTCAGTATCTGCCTGAGCGTCAGGTCTGCCCAGCAGAGGAGATGGCAGCTGACATAAATGGGGACAAAAA
>VWZO01007855.1:147376-149710 GCA_013396975.1 Bucco capensis
ACACATGCCTCAACAGCACATTTCCTGCTCCCTTCTAAGAGGAACTTCCAAGTCCCCTGGAAAAGAAGCTGTTTACTTGGCATTAATTAAAGCAAACAAGATAAAGCAGGCAGCTCGTGAGGTGCCTTCCCTTTATCACTGCTCTTGTTTGACTGCTGACAATCTCGGTGGGGTTACTGCTGTGTGCCTGTGGCAAAACAAATCACTCTTGAACTTATCACTTCTAGCTCAGGTTTTAATTTGCTGGACTTCATTTGGGAGACAAAAAAAACCCAACAACCCAACCCACCAAAGCCTGTGTTTTGCCCCCTCCAACATCTGCAGTGGCACAAGGAAGAGCATGGCAGTATCTCAGCCCTGATGGCTCTCTAACCTTTGTGGTGCACGCATGGAGCACTGGAATATTTCATCCTGCTTGCTTCCAGCTGCAGCAGAGTGGAGTTGAGCCACAGATTAAATTGTTTTCAATCACTGAAGTAAAAAATATGACTTCATTTCTCTGCCTTTCCTTGACAATGCAAAATTAAAAGAGTCACTCATTTTTAAAGATCCGTGGAGGGGAAAAGAAATGTTCTCTCCTCTTTTTGCTTGGGAATGCAAGAGCTTGGCTTGAGCCTCCTGGGTCCCACCAGCAGCTCTTGCTCTCTTGGTAGAGAACAGACAGGTTTCTACCACTCAAGGATTGGTTCACTCCTCCCTGAGCTAACTAAAACTGGTGGCAACAGCCCAAAGGCAATGCTGGAGGGGTCTCCCTGCAGGGATACCATGGCAAGAGCAGTGGTGGAAAGGCTTTGGTTGGGGCTGGAAAACTCCCTCAAACAAAGGGCAGGAGATGTGGCCCTGGGACACGTTGCTAAACAGCCAAGATCAACCTAAATGGTTGGGCTGGATCATCTTTAAGGTGTCTTGCAACCAAACTGATTCTGTGAGTTGATCTCTTCACCCAGGGAACAAGTGACAGGATGAGAGGCCTGACCTCCCTGGGCCAATACCTGAGAACCCTCTCAGGGAAGAAATTCCCCCTAATATCCAGTCTGAACCTCCTCTGGTACAACTTGAAGCCATTTCCTCTTGTCCTGTTTGCTTGTTCCCTGGCAGACCAAGCCTCAAGCTCCTTTCAGCAGCTACAGCATCCCTCTTGAGATGTCTCCACCAACTTACTCCCAGGAGCAGGCACTGGGGAGTTGCTCCCAGGAGCTGCCCTGCCCAGGAGACCCAGAGGACAAGCACTTCATGGGCAATAACCACACCGGATTAAACCACACTGCAAATCTCCCTCCAAGGGCAACCTGATCTGGTTCTAGGTGTCCCTGGGGCCAGATGACCTCTAAAGGTCTCTTCCAGCTCTAACCATCACCAGCTTGGCAAGACACAGATGCCAATTGCTTAGGAGGATCATCTAGGTGACTCTGCTTTAGCAAGGAGTTGGATAAGATGATCTCCAGAGGTCCCTTCCAACCCTCCCATGCTGGGATTCTGGGATCTACCAACAGCACACAGGCCAGAAGGACATCAACTGCCCAGCTTGAAACCTCATACCTCACTTCTTCAAGCCTCCCTGGGTACTGTAGACAACCAAGAAGGTCAAATTGCATCCTAAGCTTGCAGCAGCAAGACTAGTTTGGAACATCTTTCCCAGTGAAAGCAGAGGATTTTGCATTACATGTTGACTGAAAGAAGAAAAAAAACCTCATTCAATATAATTGACACCAATCAGCCTGAGGTGAAGCTGCAGGAAATGAACTTGATGCAGGGCATTCTGTATTTTATCATGCAATGTGCTTTAAAAGCTGCATTAAAATATCTGTGCAGTTGAGAGCAGTCAGCCAGCTCCCTAAATTAAGATGAAAAAATGGTGTCTATTGATATATCTAAGCACTATAACTCTCTATACATAGAGTTAGCATTTGAACTCCCTCACCCACTCCTGTTCCATGAAATAATCCATCAATTGGAACTGATCATCACTGCTAAACCTTCCCAAAGAGCAGAGATGAAGCTGATGGATGCCCCAGTGCTTCAAAGCAGCCTCCAAACCCTAGTGAGGCTCTAGCAGGGCAATGGGATAAAGCCCTGAAGAGTCAGGGCCCAGCTCTGACAGCTCCTGGAGCACAGATGAGATCCCAGAGGAGCTGCAAAGATGGGGAGGGGGGGAAAGGAAGAGACAGGGAGGAATGAGACACCAGTCCAACTTTGATATTGGGAGAGCTAATGGAACAAATTATTGAAATATTTATAAGCAGCCCAGGTTCAGAAGGTTATAAAGCACCAAACAAATCTCATCTTTTTCTCTGACAAGATAATTGGCCTCCTGGAGAAGGGGGGGGGGGGGGG
>VWZO01007855.1:149737-162951 GCA_013396975.1 Bucco capensis
GGGGGGCAGAAAGAGGAAATATAGACTGATTTTACCATGATTTTTATATCCCTTGGCTGCTGACACCCTCCTAAAGCAGGAGGGAAGCAGAGGCTGCATTAGAGGTGGAGGCCAAGAGAAGTTTTAAAGCATTGAAGCAGAAGGAGTTAGTAGGTGGTTACAAGGGAAAGAGCAAGCTCTGTGTGAGATGGTGTGCTGCAAGCTGCCAGTGCCAGTTGGGATGGTTTAGCCAGCACAAAGATGGACCTGAATCTCCTGCTTGTGAGGGCATTAAACCTCTAGGTTCTGCAGGGTTTGGTTAAGCCTGAGTTGATGGCAGAGCATCCTTCTAAAGCCAGCAGATGCCAAGGTGGGAGATGGTCCAAGCAGCTTATGGGAAAGGATCAGAAATCAACATTATTGAGAGTAATTAAGAGAAATAACCCAAAGCAGCAAAGATAGGAGTGCAGAACACCACAGGAAAATCAATGACACACAGAGAAAGGGAGAGCCTTCCTTGGTAGCTGAGAAAGGCTCTGCCTCATGTGCAGAGAAAGCACTGAGCTCCTCCAGATAGCTTCTTTATAGGTCAGGCCTCTGGAGGCAGCATCCTTGGGAAGCTCAGGAAAACATTCAGGACATTCATCCTTTTCATCTCTGCAAATCCATGTGGGCAGGGGATGAAATGCAGCCAGGACCAGGCTCACTGTGCTGGCTGCCAGGGCACAACATGGAATCAGGATGCTTGGAAAAGACTTCTGAGCTCATCCAGTCCAAGCATCCATGCAGCACTGCCAGCTCACCACTCAACCATGGCCCCAAGCAGCACAGCTCCAGGGCTTCCCAACCCCTCCAGGGATGGAGACTCCAGCACTGCTCTGGGCAGCCTGGCACAGGGATTGACAACCCTTTTGGAGAAGAAATTGTTCCTTGTGTCCAACCTAAACCTCCCCTGGCACAACTTGAGGCTGTTTCCTCTCATCCTATCAGTAGTTACCTGGGAGAAGAGACCAACTCCCACCTGGCTCCAAGCTCCTCCTGAGCCTCCTCTTCTCCAGCCTAACCAACTCCAGTTCCTCAGCACACTTGTGCTCCAGACCCTTCCCCAGCTTCCTTGCCCTTCTCTGGACACACTCCAGCACCTCAGTGTCCTTCTGGGAGTGAGGAGCCCAAAGCTGAGCCCAGGATTGGAGCTGTGGCCTCCCCAGTGCCCAATCCCTGCCCTAGTGCTGCTGCCTTAGGACTATTTCCTAGCTATTATTTCATATACCTATGAAGCAGCTAATGTATATTAACTATATCTAATATATAGACTCTATTCCATGTGTCTAAGCAATAAGCAGCACTCTGGAGGAGCACTGGGAAGAGGCAGCAGTGCTGGGCTGCTCCTGCCTGCCTTGTGGGATCCAGTCCTGCCTCAGCATCCCTGGGGAGATGCTGAAGGCTCTGGTGCCTCCCTCACACCAACCCTCCTGCCAGAAAAGCCACTTAGTGGCAGCTTGAAAGGTCACCTCAGTGACACAACTCCCATCTCCAGCACAAGCATCTCCTAAGGCTTTCCAAATATTTGGAGGCTGCTTTTCCAAAGAGTACAGTGTAACAGCCTGCTGCCCACAGCAAGCTCCTCTATAAATAGCAGAGCAGGGAGGGGGGGAAAATACATGTTGACTTTTATTTGCTGGATGTGAGAGGGAGGTAAAACCTAAACAAACTTTCAACAGCAGCTGAGCTTCCATATTTAAACCTGAGCAGTGCCAGAGTTGCAGCCTAACTGGCACCAAAAAACCTAACAAAAGAAGTCATCTATTGAGCAAACTCACAGTCATAATAAAACCCCATCCAGTTAATAACTTGGAGGACTAATGTTAACTCCTAGCACAATGGAAAAGTCTCCTTAAAACACAATAAAAGCAGTGATATAATTTACTCTCAGGCTCCTTTTCAAAACATTACTCTCTGCCCACAATCACATTCAGATTACAAAATTCCTTTTGTAGTTCTCTCCTAGCTGTGGGAATAAAATAAACCACTTAGATGACAGTAAAGTGTCTGTAAAATATATAACAGCAATAACTCCTGGTGGAAATGCAGCAGATATTTATACAAGAGCCAAAGAGTGGAGCATTGTAAAGAAAAAAAAGGAAAAATAAATACCAAGGCAGGGTGTTTCTTTGGAGAGGAGGTCCTGCTGCTGCCAGCTCCTTCCTCAGCCTTGCCTGGTACCCAGCAGCACTGTGCCAGTGCTCCAGCAGCCTCTAGGGAAGAACCTTTGCCTAACAGCCAAGCTAAGCTCCCCTGGCACAGCTTCATGCCATTGCCTGGTCAGCAGAGAGAAGAGCTCAGTTCCTTCTCCTCTGCTTCCCCTCCTCAGCAAGCTCTGGGCTCAGACCATAACACAATCACAGGATGGCATGGGTGGGAAGGGACCTTCCAAGCTCATCTGGTCCAACCCTGCAGTCAGCAGGGACATCTGCAGCTAGAGCAGGATGCTCACAGCCCAACCAACCTGAGCTGGGATGGGCACAGGGATGAATGGGACATCTCCCACCTCTCTGGGCAAGCTGGGCCAGGCTCTCAGCACCCTCAGGGGAAAACATTCCTTCCTTCTATCTTTACTCTAAATCTCCTCTTCTAGTTTCAAACCATCACTCCTTGTCCTCTCCCTACCTGCTCCTGGGAAAAGCTCCTCCTCATCTCTCCTGTTGGCCCTTTAAGTCCTGAGAGGCTGCAGGAAGGTCTCCTTGAAGCCTTCTCTTTTCCAGGCTGAACCACCCCAACTCTCTCAGCCTGGCCTCACAGCAGAGACAAACACCACAGTGCTGGAGAGACAGATCTGCACCAAGGCCTCAAGAAGCATTTCCACCCCTCCCTGCAGCCCAGGAATGGGGCACACAGAGCCACCTCACTCTCTCCTACCCCCAGCAACATCTGTCTGCAGCTGGAGACCACAGGCAAAGCCTGCTGCCAGCCTTGGATCCTCCTGGGACCAGAGAACATATGCATTGATTTGGGGAGCTAAAAAGCTACATCAGGTTTGAGGTCAGGCAATGTAAATCAGATGCCCTGATGGACAAAGGCCTGGACAAGCACATTGTTACGAGGAATGTCACCTTCCAGAATCATCACTCACTGCTTCCTTCTTTCCAGAGCATTTAAATATGTTCTTCAGGAATTTAACCAATTGCTGAATTGCTTGATGAAGGAAATGCAGCTTCTTGATCAAAATCTGCTCTTGTAAAGCTGAAAAAAACAGGAAGCAGTGGGTTTTGTGCTACTGCAGGGCACACCAAATCAATGGCCTCCACTTCTGCTTAGGGCTTTTCTTGTTGGCTACCGAAATCATCAATTTCTAGGTGAAATCCAGAGGGTCAGGGAAAACCAGGGCAAAAATATTGTCACTCAAGTTTTATCACTCTGGGCAGGAGGATGTGCAAAGCTACCTGGGGGAAAAGGATCTGCTGGGGCTGGTCACCAGCAGCTGAAGCTGAGCCAGCAGAGTGGCCAACAGCATCCTGGCTTGGGATCAGCACTAGTGTGGCAGCAGGGCTAGGGCAGGGATTGACCTCCTGGCCTGGGCACTGGGGAGGACACAGCTCCAAGCCTGGGCTCAGCTTTGGCCTCCTCACTCCAAGAGGACACTGAGGTGCTGGAGTGTGGCCAGAGAAGGGCAAGGAAGCTGGGAAGGGTCTGGAGCACAAGTGTGCTGAGGAGCAGCTGAGGGCACTGGGGTTGGTTAGGCTGGAGAAGAGGAGGCTCAGGGGAGACCTTAGCTCTCTCTGCAACTCCCTGCAAGGAGCTTGGAGCCAGGTGGGGGTTGATCTCTTCTCCCAAGGAACAAGTGATAGAAGAGGAAACAGCCTCAAGTTGTGCCAGGGGAGGTTTAGGCTGGATGTAAGGAAAAACTTCTTCTCCAAAAGGGCAGAGGGACCCCAAGGAGCTGGCAGCCAAATGTCAATCCTAGGGAAATAACTTCAGCTCCTGTAGACTTTACACCTTCCAAATGTTCTACCACAAGCTCTCCATGGCTTTTTGGGCATAATGATCCCTTATGAGCAAAGTAATGTGTGGCAAAAGAAATGAAGGAAGCTGTTGGTGGGAAAGACTAGAGCCACAACTCCCTAATTAAAGCCAAGGCTGACAGACATTTCTAAGCAGAGCAGGATTAGCCAGCTCCCAAGTTTCAATGGATGTGCTTTACAATCTGCCCAAAGAACTTCCCCTAACTTTGGCTGCCTGCTATTTCCAAACACAGCTTTAGTGCACATAAAGCCATCACACCTTGGAACCACACACTGCCTTTCTGCATCAAGTATCACCTTATCTCTGGGTAAGCAAACTACCTTCACTCCCCAGAGCTAGGGAGCTAACCACTTGCTGTGACCTCTGAATTCTTCCCCTGAATTCTATTTTATATGCTCTATAAAGGTGCTGTTATGTTACTGGTTTTAGTCCAGGTGCCAAAAAGGACAAGTTTCTTGCCAACTGCTTGCTCCATGTCTTTTTTTTGGGGGGGTGTTGTTTAAAGACTTAACAAACTCAGCAGTCTGATTTGTTTTTAATTCACACCTGAGAGGCTCATGAAGAAAAGCACATCTACTATGAAGAAAATGAAACAAAGCTGGAGTATTTGGAGAGAAGCAAACCCAAAGGTCAGGAGTATCACCTAGCTTGGTGTTAGGTTAGTCCCTAAAGCCAGAACATCTCTCCTCATGTGCCTCTCCAGCCATGGGAGGTCTCTGCAGTGAGGCTCAGAAGAAAGATGCTCTGACTGCCTGGATCCTCCAGTGTCCCAGCCTACAACTGGAAGCAAACCCACATTGCTCATCAGCACCAACAGCTCTTCACTGCACACTAGAAGTTTGTAATTATATACAATAACCCCAAAAGGCTTATTTCATCTCCAGCTTCTTCCAAATGCTTCATATTCATGCATTAACTTTTGGGCCCCTCACTCCAAGAAGGACACTGAGGTGCTGGAGCATGTCCAAAGAGTCTGGCAGAGTGAGCTCTTGCTCAGCATGGAGCAGCTCCCCTCTGGCTCTGCTCTGCTCCAGCCTCAGCAGCCCCAGGGCTCTCAGCCTTTCCTCCAGTGCCCTCAGCATCTCCCTGGACTCTCTGCAGCAGTTCCTTGGCTCTCTGGAGCTGGGCAGCCCAGAGCTGGACACAACACTCCAGATGTGACCTGACTAGGGCAGAGTAGAGGAGCTAAAAAGGGTGAGAAGATGCAGAGCATGCCTTGGCAGTGAGGAGGGATCAAAACAGGCCACAGAGCAGGGGTGGGCAGAAGTAAGCTGGAAACCCCCAGACCCACAAACCAACAGGCACCAGAGGATGGGGAATGAACATGCAGCACCAAGGTGGCAGTAAGGAGAATGAAGAGAGACCAGGCTGGAGTGGTCTGAAAGGTCATTCCTCATGGTTTCTTGCTGCTGCCCATCAGTACCCTGCACTGATCTGAGAGGAGGAGGATGCTAGGACAGCTGCTAGCAGGCAAGAGATCAGCAACTGGGATGCTGACAAAAGGTAAGGGAATGTGGAAAATCAGAGAGAAAGAGATTAGTAGTGCTGATAGACTTTCAATAGGCTACCAGGGAGGACCTTATCTGCTAGCTTTTCACATCCATAATGAGAATCCCTGGCAATAGAAGTGGCACTACATATCAGGAGGCATTCATGAAGGAATACAATTAGAGCAGATCTTGCCTGACGCCCCTGGAACACTGCAGGAAAATGTGCTTCCCACAAAAAAAGAAGTCCTGCTATCAACATCTCTGAATAATTAATTTGGGAAGAAAAAGCAGTTTCAAGGTTAGCAAGGCTCCTCCTCCCTGAGTAATTCCCACTCTCCAAGGCCTCGGAGCGGAACGGCGCGCTCGGAGTTGTCTGTCACACCCCACTCAGCTTGACCTATGGAAAGCACAGGCATGCATGGAACAGCAAAACATCATCTCCTACAAGGAAATAAAAATCAAACAGAGGGCAGAGATGAAAACTAAATCTAATGCCTGCTCCTGAGGGAGGGAAAATGAAACACGGAGAGGGCTTATTGGGTTGAGATTGGGGGAATGAGATGCAAAACGCGTCGGAAAGCTTCGGAGTGAGTGGAAAACACAGAGCTCTGCACCCAGCAACACACCCAGGGCTGGTGTCAATTGAAATGCACTGAACACCAGGAAAATGCCCCCAACTAAGGCTTCAAACTTGTACAGCACATTTCCACTCAACCCAACTAGATTGCCTGTCACATCTGACATGGCTTGTCAAAAGTTATCCTTCACTGCTCATGGGCAACATGGAGGGTCAAAAGACCAACTACAATGGTCCAACCCATCCCATTTCTGTGGGTTTTTTTTTTCCTCCCTTCCTTCAGAGCAGCAGATATTGAACTCAAAAGATGACAAGAGAGAGCAGGTTGAAGCAGCTGCCAGCAAGAGAGAAGCTGTCCAGAGGCGCTGATCTGAAGGAGAAAAACCAGGCGGTCTGTGCATGTCATGGCCAGGGCTCAGGCACTGACAGCCTCACACAAAAGGGAGTGAAAAGCCAAGCAACTTGAAGTGGCCTTTGCAAACCACTGCAGCCATTAAAAAAGGGAAAGACATGCTCAGGCAGTAATGTGAAACACACCATGGAAGTGAGGGAAGAGGACTGCCCTCCCTCTCCTTCACTGGCGTCACAATGAACCTGAGTGGGTTTCTCACACTCGAAAACACCTAAATTTTAATAAGCATGGTTTTCTCCCTCAAAGCTTATTTTTAGACATAAAGCCCTGGAATCAAGGTCTGAAAAAGCCTCCCCTTTCTCAGGCAGCTCCAAGCCTCTCATGCTGACAGCAGAAGGCATTAAATGGCAATTCCTGAAGCCATCTGAGTAGCTGCAAAGACAGAAGGTGCCACAAGGCACTTGCTGTTACTAACCTTATGCCCATTTGAATGGACAACAGCAGAGATTTTTTTTCCACCATCTCACTAGAAAAGTTGCACTGGAAGAAAAAACAACCTTGGTGCACTCTGACCCTCTCCTTACCTCTCCACTATCACAGAGAATCAGAGACTGGGTTGGGTGGGAAGGAACCTTCAAGGTCATCTGGTCCAACTCCCCTGCAGTCAGCAGGGATGCCTTCAACTAGAGCAGGATGCTCACAGCTCCAAACAACCTGACCTGGAATGGTTCTAGGGATGAATGGGACATCTCCCACCTCTCTGGGCAAGCTGGCACAGGCTCTCACCACTCTCAGAGTAAAACATTTCTTCCTTCTCTCTAGCCCAAATCTCCTCTTCTGTAACCAGACCTACTTGAGCTCTCTTTGTACCTACAAGAGCCATGACTTGCTTCCTTTTACTTTCTCTCCAATAAGCTGAATTTTTTCTCTTAAGCAATTGCACTTAACAAAACTACTTGTGGAAAAACCTTGAGGAAAGGGATTTCTCTGGGAGCTTTCTCTCACCATGAGGAATCACAGAGCAAGAGCACATCCAGTTGTCCACCTGGGAAAAACACAACAGAGAGACACTGAGATCCTCACCCCTTGTATGCACATGGGTAACAGAGAGGGAATGACTGCAGGCACAGGTTAATAACAGGGTATTTCCAACATTAATCCCTTCTTTATGTCCCTGTCTTGGTGTTTTAATTACCTCAAAAGCAACATCAACTTCAATTAATGAGAGAATCTGGAGTTAGCACCACTGAGCTGATGCAGAGAGTCCACATTTGCAAACTGAGAGTGACATTTGGAATACATGGGTGGCTAAAAAAAACCAAATAAATCAGTATTTGACTAGAAAACCTTACAAATATCTGAATATTTCCATATTCATTCAATTTGAAAGCTGTAATTTAATGCTTTTCTTCCTTTCTGGATTGTGCTCAGTTGGGTTGGATAACCTTTTCATCCAATCTACCAGGTGTCTCACTCAATTTCAGCCTTGAAATCTAGCACGTAACTTAGAGGTCTTTCAAACAGACTCTTTTCTTTCAGTTTTTTGGCTGGTGGCTTTGGGTTTTGGTTGGTTGGTTGGTTTTGTTGTTGTGGCTGCTCTCATATTTAAGGTCCTCTGGATCACTTAGCCACATACATACATTACTACAGGCATATATTTCACCTTGCTTGCATAAACCATCCTCATGAATGGAAAAAAAAGCTAATATTTCAGACATTTTCAAGACCTTAATCTTCAGTTACTTCCCATATTTACTTTCACACACTCTTGCTCACCCCCATCTCCCCCCCATCCCTCTTCCCTAGGTTAGGGAATGAGGAGCTGGAGATGCCCAGCTCCTGTGCACCACGTGCCCGGGCCCTGCCTGCCCCAGCAGCTTCTCCTCCCTTCCCCATCCTGACCCTCTCATCACATCCAGGAGCTGCAATTTAACTCAAGTGCACTCCAGTTGCAGCAAACACAAAGGGGCTGCGAGGCTGCAGCTGAGGAGGGGAGCTGGGCAAATCCTGAGAGTCTGAGGATAGCCTGCCCACACATACACTAGCCCAATTAGCTGAGGCAAAACGAGCTTTCATTCCCCAAAGAGCCAAGGAAAAGCCTTAGTGATGCTCTTCAGCACCCAGCTTGAGCTGAAGCCACTGCGTGGGCCAGAATGGTCTCTGAAGCGACAATGAGCATTAAAGCTGCACCTACAAGCCCCAAATAAAGGAAACTTGGAAGAGTAGAGGATGGAGAAGATGTAGCTCAGTGCTGGAGGTTCAAAGGGGTTCTCTGCAGCATGGAAAAAACATGGAAGAGTCCTGCTTCCGAAGGCAGAGGAGGAAGATTCTTTATGTGGCATTAGCTGGGCATAAGCCATCAGCAGAGAAGTGGTGTAACAGCCCTTGCCTCCTCAAAGGGTCAGAAAGAAAGCTTTAGCATAGAAAGTCTACAAGAAAAAATTAGGGAAAAGAGGAATTTCCAACTTTAAAATAGTTACCGAAAGCACCTTAAACTAATCTGATTAACAGATTTTTCCAGAAGTGATTTAATATCAAATATAACCCAACCAGTGCTGGAGTGTGGCCAGAGAAGGGCAAGGAAGCTGGGGAAGGGTCTAGAGAACAAGTGTGCTGAGGGAACTGGGATTGGTTAGGCTGGAGAAGCTCAGAGGAGACCTTCTCCCTCTCTGCAGCATCCTGAGAGGAGCTTGGAGTGAGCTGGGGGTTGGTCTCTTCTGCCAAGGAATAAATGACAGGATGAGAAGAAGTGGCTTCAGGTTGAGGCAGGGGAGGTTTAGGTTGGATAGTAGGAACAATTTCTTCCCTGAAACGGTTTGTCCAGGCCTGGCCCAGGCTGCCCAGGGCAGTGATGGAATCTCCATCCCTAGAGGGCCAGGAAAGCCCTGGAGCTGTGATGCTGAGGGACAAGGCTGAGTGGTGAACTGGCAGTGTTAGGTTAATGGTTGGACTTGATGATCTTAAAGTTATCTTCTAACCAAAACAATTCTATAAACAAATGAACATGCATTTTTCCCTACCACATACAATTTAAAAGTCTCATCAATTTCTGACCAGACAAAACTTGCCTAAAAGCTGCAAGTTCTCCCATCTCCAGCACAGCTCCTCATCCCCAACAACTTCCCAAGCCGAAGTGGAGCAGAGCACCTCTGCAAGCAAAGCACACCTCCTCCCCTTCCTGCTCCAGGCTGTGTATATCCCAGTCAATCCAACAGCCTCTTTAACATCCCAGAACCAATTACTGACAAGTCATTTTTTCCTCTCTGTTGCCAGTCAATGTGGCAAACCCTGGCTTGGGTGGTTTATTTCCCCCCCCCATTACAAACATGTACTGTAGCTCAGCGGAGAGCCCTTTGGATGCTGATCCAAGATTCATAATGGCTGTCAGAATCTGCAATTTTTCCTTTTGTTTTATGAGGTCAGGCAATATTACCTGCACTGATGTATTCCATTTCCCCAGCTGAAAACCTTCTCATCTGAGCACGACAGGTTGAGGGAGTCCTGATTTTGCAAGCTAGCGTGCGAAGCGCGGCACGAGGGGGGCAGGTGGCCAACCCCCCACCTGCTCCTTTTGCTCCTGTCCACTGGCAACAGTAAATTAAACTGTCAAAAAAGGAATTGTCCTGTCATCAACAAAGCCACAGCTTCACCAGCATTGCAACATCAGATAGATTTCTAATTCTGCATTTCCCTGCACCTGGATTTTCCATCAGGAGCTCACACAGGACCATGGTGAGAAGCGGTCCAGGGGACAGTGGCACTGCCAGCTCCTTGAGATGCCACTTCAAAGGCAGAAATTAATGAACAATAGTGGTAATTTGCTAGAGAGATATATCTAACAAATTATTATTATTTTATATATATATATGTAATAATTTTATATATATATATATAAAAGAGCATTCAGCAGGAGGTCCTGAGCTCCTGCATCACTCCACAGCCTGGAGAAGGGCAAGGATGCTAAGAGAGCTTGGACACAAGGCATGAGGCACATGGACTACCTGCAACAAAGCACCACTAGATTGCAAAGCATGAACAGCACAGAAAAAGTGGATTTGACATTTGGGGGGGGGGGGGGGGCAACTCTTCTCCTTTTGGCCCCTTCTGAGATGAAAAGCAGCTCCAAGAAGTTTTCTCTCCTATCAAATGGGGTTTATTTTACAATAGTTTGAGAGTAAAACCAGGTCACTTCAGTCCAAATTTGGACTATTCAAAGCAGCATCCCCTTTTGTCACAGAGTTCTCCCAGGGTTATTTGAAAGGAATATGATTAACTACAATCAGGATTTAAATGTGGATTCAGTTTTCACTTGAACCTGACTTCTGCTTTAGATAGAAGTTACTTAGCTCTACACATTACAAACCACCCAGAGGTTCACAAAACAAACCAAATCTTGCCAAAAAGAGCATTTGAATGTGGCTGTAAGCAATCAGAATGTGCAGCAGCAGGGGCACAGGAGCCCTGCTCCTGAAAGGCAAGAGGAGCTCCTCCTGCAGCAGGCTGACAAACAAGCAGAACACGCTCCTCGTTATTAATTCAAATATTGCTTTCGATTACCTCTATAACAACTCCGAGCTTATCAATCATGACACTGTGGACAGAAAGGTAAATTGAGATCAGAAATCATTTCATGCAGCTTAATGCAGCCAAAGTGACTCAATATTCCTTTATTAATTCTCATTTAATATCACTTTCCATCGCCGCTGTCCTTATCCTCCCGCATAGGAGCAGGCTCGGCCTAATTAGGCTGTATTAAGCCCTTCTTATTTAGAAGGAGCCAAATAAACAAACCTCCTTTAATTACTTGGGTGCCACAATATTGATCCCAGCATCAAATTTTAATATGGACTTGATTTCCCACCTCCATTGGTGGAGAGCTCGGGCAGGAAGGATGCGGCAGTGCTGGGGATGCTAGCAGACAGGGGATGACTTTGGGAACACCACCAGAGACCATCCCCAATTCCCACCCAGCCAAGAGTCACCCAAGGCAGGGAATCTTCTCCCTCCCCATGCCTTGTTCTCTCCCACTTCAGAACATGGTGTTAACGACATACAAATTTGGAGGTCATGAAGGCTGAGCAGGAATTGAAAGGGAGACAGGCGCTCTTGCTGGAGATGCCGATGTCAGCGTTTCAAGTACTCTCCTAATCCCACACTGCAAGTTTCAGCATTATTGTCTCAATTTAACTTGCATTAGTACCTAGCACCTTGATTACACTGTTGGGGTGGTAATCTTCCCCTGCATATGCCATCATTACTTATGTCAAGCCTCTCGAGTTGTTATGAATCCTGGGTTGTTTGACGAGAGAGAGGAAATTAGTGCCAGTCCCCCAGAGTTTTGGGTGCTTAACACTGAAGCACTACACAGCCCTCTCAAATCCCACAACAAATCCTTGTTTAGTGCCACACAGAGATAAGGACTTTGCAGCAACAGCCCAGCATAAATAACCTGCATCCTTCCTTCAGCACAAAATGTCACAAAATCAAAACACCCAAACAAACCACCAAACCCAAACCAATTTGCTCTCTTTGCCACCCAAAAAGAGGTTTAACCATCAGTGCTGGCAGGCTGTCCGACACAGCAGCAGGTCACTGGGGCACAGCCAACCTGCTAGCTTTTAGGATCCCCTTTCAAATGAGGTTGGGGAGGTGGTTTTAAATCCAAAGGAACTCCTCTCCAAGCTGCTCCAGGAAGATGAGAGCCTTCCCTCAGGAGGGCCATCAAGGGAGACATCGGCACGGCACACGCATCGCCCTCGCAGCCTCTCCTTAAACATGATCCACTGTGGTGTTGAAATGAATTATTTTTACAGTATTGGAGGGATTTCTTTTATTCTTTCCCCCCCCTTTTTTTTTGTTTCCTTTGGCATTGTCTGTTTATTCTGTTTACACAGCAAAGCAAACCTCTGCTATGAATAGGTGAACTCCCTGGGGAGGCAAAGGAATTCCGAGATGATGTACAGATGGGGACGGGGGCCCATGGAAAGGGAATATAAATGAAGGTGCCCTCAAACAGTCACATCTGGAGCAGAACAGGCCAGATAAATAATTCTGACATTAAAAAAGATAAATAAAAATGAAAGATCAAGCCCTATAAATAGCAGAATAAGTTTCCTTTCATGAGAGTACTTCACATCATCGAAGCCACGTCGAGAAGGAAAGGTAATGAGGATCTCCAGAGGTCCCTTCCAACCCCTAACATTCTGTGCTTGTGTAATTTCATCTATTTATACCAATCTAGCTTCAAAATCCTCCTCAAGTTTCTGTTTGGAGACTATTAAAATCCTGGCTTTCAGAGGAGAGCTCGGACCAAAAAAAAGATGCTGGACACTGATTGCAAAAGTCTCCTTAAATAGATCTATCTCTATCTCTGCCTCCTGAGGTTAGTTTCACATCTTCCTGCATCCAACAGAGTCTCTGGGGGCTTGCTTTTTCAAACATGAACTTGTACCAAAAATGTTTTCCCTAGCTTTAAAATATACATGGTTAATTGTGTTAAAATTTCATAAATCTCCTCAAAGGGCAAGTGTTTAATCACATTATCCTGGAACAGCAGAGAAGCTGGGGCAGAGAGCCAAGCATTCAGTAAAAAACCAAGAGAATTACAAAAAAAACCCCAAACAAAACCAAAAAAAATCACAATTCCATTCGTTTGCCTTCTTCTGCCTCATTTACTAACTTTACCTCCATAATTTCATGTGGGCAAAGAAGAAAAGGGAAATTAAATCTCCTGCAGTGTTTTCAGCTGTCTGTCTTGGCAGGGCAGGGGTTTTGGGGGGATCCAGGCAGGGATGCT